>RJWM01000125.1:64495-82417 GCA_004363535.1 Dasyprocta punctata | reverse complement strand
ACGATGCGCAAATTGCAACCATTGTCAAGCTTCTATCTTCCGGTTTTGTAAACCTGCAATGTTGTGTATTTACTCTAGTTGTTTGCTTGTCTCTTTTGCTTGTTGTTTTTACTATATATGTCGGGTTTTTTGGTTGTTGTTGTAGTTTTTGTTTTTCTTCGCTCAAATAAAATAAAAAAATAAAAAAAAACAAAGCAGAGAGAAAAGCTAACAACAAAGGAAATAACTAACCTACAGCCTGAGTAATACAAAGTGTGAAAACTTCCTCAGACTGAAACAGTTGTTCTAGAAAATAAATGAGATATGGTATAGGAGAAAGGAGACAATTTTGTAAAGACAAAGAATATAAGAGTACTGCACCATAAATTTGTTCTCTATTATCAAGTACAGGAGGCCCTAGAAATTCTTTAAGCGTCACCTAATTGCTTTCCCATTAGCAGGAGTCAAGGAATCCCTACTGTTCTTTCCTTACTTACTCTACTTTCTTACATACTTTCTGTCATTTGCTGCTTTAAATTTTTTACATTGACCAAACAAGATATACCCCTATATGATTCCCACAAGACACCTGCAAATTAAACAGATATCCAAAGCAACTATTTAATTTTACTCACCTTTAACCGCCTCACCATCTCCTCTTTAGATATTTTATCTGAGATTTCCTTAACACCCGGAGGATAAGTAATTTTTCCATCATTGGTCCTTGTCTTGGAATGAGCCATGATGGAAATGTTTTTACCCCTAAAACAAAAAAAAAATTATTAGATGCAAACAAAAAAGCAAGTATGAACAATATCTGTATGAAAAATCACTCTACTGAACATTTACCAAAACTTTTTATTTTTACTTTCTTTAGCAGCTGTCTTATTTGCACTGGGCCTCCAGCAAAACAGCTCCACACACACAAGCATGTTTTTATGGAAAAATTAACCAAAATAAGCAGTTTTTTAAGTGCTACAGATTTCTCAAACCAAAATCTCACCACCACCACCACCACCACCACCAAAAAAAGAACACCCAGGAATTTGGAGCAGTAAATGGAGTATTAGCACATTACATCTACTTATACTCTGAGGGCAACCCTGACAAAAATGTAATTCGGTCTTGGTAATCTCACAGGACAAAAGGACAGAGATAAATCTGTATCTGCCAAGGCAGAAAGTTACATTAAAAAATTCTCCTGATGTAAAATGACACACCTGTAAAAGAAGAGTAACCAGTAATCAACCTGTGTCCCTTTATCCCAAACCAGCCTACAGAGGGAACAACAGAAGCGGCTGCTTCAATGCTGAACACAACAAGGTAATATCAGACACAAGGCAGTATCAGACACAGGGCAGGAACAGCCAATTAATTTTTGCTACAGGCCTGCACATTTGCTGAGGTTCACATGATCTGCACAGTCCTGCAAACCTCAAAACATGAAGTCAGGGATCCCCAACTGCTCATAGACCCAAGCATCTAACATAAGTAAATCCAAGTCCTGCCTAGAGAAGGGGGTAGAGCTTCATTCTAATCATCAAAGAAAAACCATAATCACTATGATGTTTCTGAGACAATGAACAGCATCAAGTCAAAATTAAACAAGCACCTAAGAAAATAAAACATTGTAAGTGAAAACCAACAGAAATACCAGGCACCAAGAACAGATCCAAAATTCCTCAGACACTACAGCAAACAGATCATAAAACTACTGTACATATAATCTTAACAAAATAAAGACAACTCTAAAAATATATTTACAAAAAATATTATACACGATTAGCTAATATTTTGAAAACAACTAAAAATGAAAGAAAAAACTGATGAACTGAAATTTAAACCTCATGGATAAGTTCATTCTGAAGCAATTATTCAGAATACAACATGAAGAAACATAAAACTGGAAAAGAGAGAAAAACAGAAAGGTGTAACAGTAGCCTATGATCCATAAGACTATCAAGAGAAGTGTGAGATACTTCTCAAATACCTGTACAGTATATAAAATGCCTACCCACAAGTTCAAGAGTCCAAACAGGATTAAATTCAAAATAATAGTGATAATTTTAGAAAATAAACTGAAAGAAACAGAATTTAAGTTAATGTAACTTAACAATAATGTAACCCAGAAGTCAGAAACACTTCATTTTTTGTATGAGAAAAAAATACATATTATTGCAAACCTAAAGTTTACGTTAAAGGAGTATAATTTTTAAAACTTGGTGAAATAAGGACAAATTAGCAAAACAAAAATCAGGAGCTATAATAAGTGTGTACATATGTGAGTATGTAGGAATGCATGTTCATGTATTATGTATGTATATAAAACACATTTAGATTATCTTGCAAATACTAAAACACTTGCTGAATTTATAATATACATGACCAAGTAAAAAGAACAAGGTGTCAAAATTTCAATATGCAGAACATAAAAGACAAAATGAAAAAAGTGTCAATGAGAGATTTGAAAAGGATGGGCCAGGCATGGTGGCACACGCCTTTAATCCCAGCACTCAGGAGGCTGAGACAGGAGAATCGTTGTAAGTTTGAGACCGGCCTGGGCTACAAAGTGAATTCAAGGCCAGCCTGAACTGCACAGTCAGACCCTGTCTCAAAAAATATGGCCAGGAATTTAGCTCAGCAGTATAAGTGCCTGCGTGACAGGCATGAGGTTGTGAGTTTGATCCCTGGTACCAAAAAAACAAGAAAAAGAAAAGGACGGAAAAATATAACATGCAAAACTAAGCAAAAGAAGCACTTCAGCTAAATATTAATTTAGAAAATAAAGTAAGCCCTAGAACTGACTCCTTGGTATTTATTCAACAGAAACACATACATCTGTCTTACTAAAAGACACACATTAAAATGTTCATAGTAATGTCATTCATAATAACCAAAACAATCACAGGAAAACAGGAAAGAAACTGTCTCAAAATTAAAAGAATAAAAATAAAAAGAGGGAGGGATGTGGCTCAGTGCAAAGGCCTACATTCAATTACTGGGACCAACTCATCCCAAAAGAAAACAGGATAGGTAAATTACAGGGTGCAGGATATTGGCACAATGGAAAACAATACAAACATGAGAGTAAGTCAACTATTGCTTTAAACAATAATATGGATATTACAAAGTGAAAGAGGCCAGACACAAATATTACACAGTACATCATTACAAGCATATCAGAGCTCAAAAGCAGAGAAGTCTTCTCAATGGTGTTAAAAACCAGGATAATAAATACTTCTGGAGGACACAGTAACTCAAACAGGGATAAGAAGGGATTTTAGGGATGTCAGTTGCACTAATGTTTTCACTTTGTGTACAGTCAGAAAGTTAGAGACAGAGTATCTGTCCTTTTCTGATGCTATACTACAACACAAAGTTTAACAAAAAAGATAACAAGAAAAGTTCCAAGACTTAAAACTTTAAAAGCATTTATTAATGAATCAAAAGAAACCAAGCACAGAATCAAGTAAAAAAAAATTGCAGACCTATCTCATAAACATAAAACAAAATTTGACCAATTAAATAAAATGGAGAAAATATCTAATTACCAAACTTCAAGAAGGGGAAAAAAATTATTAAGAGACTCAATCAATAAATCAGTATCTCAGCCAGGTGTGGTGATGCACGCCTTTAATCCCAGCACTTGGGAGGTTGAGGTAGGAGGAGCGCTGGAGGCCGGTTTGGGCTACAACATGAACGCAAGGCAGGCCTTAACTACACAGTGCTACCCTATCTCAAAAAACTAAGGCCGGGAGTTTGGCTCAGTGGTTTAAGCGCCTGCCTGGCAGGCATGAGGTTGTGAGTTCGATCCCTGGTGTCACAAAAAAAAAAAAAAAAAAACTCAGTAACTCTTTTTCACAGGGAAAAATACCCAAATCTAGGCCACTTTTCTATTGAGTCCCACCCAAGAAGAAATAATTCCAACAACAAACAATACCAAGAAATAGGAAAAACGAAGACCACCCCTTGACTAATTTTATGGACGTAACTAGCCCAATTTCAATACTTCAGTACCAAAGCCAATGAAAATAATGGAAAAAAGAAAAAATCAGAAACCAATCTTATTTATAAACCCAAAACTCCTGAACATAAAAAATTTAAGAACCCACATGTAGCAAAACATATCCACATATACACACTCAGGAATGCAAGCATGAACTCACTATGATCAAAAAAAGAAAAATCATATTTGAGTTAAATATTAAATGGATTAATACGAAGAATTTCAATAAATGAAAAATACTTCATAAAATGCAACAACTCATACCTGTACAAAAAAATAAAAATACAAGAGCTTGGCTAAAAATTGTACAAAAGTTGCCTTTATCTTCAAAAAGAGTGCTAAACACTCTGCAGCATAGACCACACTTTCCGATGATACACTGAAAGATTTTATTTGTGAAAAGAAACGCAAACACTGCTGCTGTCATAAACTTGATACAGTAATGAAAATGCTAAGCAACAAAGGGAGGGAAAAAATAAATAACAGGTACAAGGATTAAAAAGAAAGGAATCAAAAAAGGCATTGTTTGTAAATGTTATGGTTATGTATACAGAAATAACAAAAACATTTATAGATAGAACACTTCAATTAATGAAGACTGACTTTTGCAAAGACATAAAGAAAAATCAATATACAAATATTATTCACTTACAATTAACACACCACTTTCCTAAGCAGCACAGACAGGCAAGAAACTGAAAATAATAGGCACCATACATTAAAAGGAGAAATAATAATTCCAGATGATACAACTGTTTAAAAGATTGAAAAAGAATCTCAAACAAAAGAGAGAAAACCAACAACCAAAAAACTGCTCCTTCAAAGTTGCAACATTCAAGACCAACCTCCAAAAATGTACTAACTGTGCATACTAGGAAGAAACAGAAACCTACGCCAAAAACAGTACCATTTTAAATAACTCCCCCTGCCCACTCATTCATGAATTACTTCAATACAAGGCTAACAAAAGATATTAAGGGTAGGTATACCAAAAACTACCAAACACTGATAAAAGACATCATGGAAAATCTAATAAAGAGGTATACCATGTTCATGAACTTAAAAAGTCAACACAGTAAAGACATGAATTCTACCCAAATTAATCTACAGGTTAAGGATCCCAACAATAAGCCAGTAAGACTTTTCAGAGAAAAGTTTATCCTACAATTTATATAAAAAAGAGGCCTGATGTGGTGGCTAATGCCTGAAATCCCAGGACTCAGAAGGTTGAGGCAGGAGGACTGCTTTTGTAGGCTAGCCTGCCTACAAAGTAAGTTCAAGGCCAGCCTGAACTGCATAGTGAAAGGATGTCTCAAAAAGATCCCCTGCAAAAAAAAAAAAAAAAAAAAAAAAAAATACACACACACACACACACACACACACACACACAGAGAGAGAGAGAGAGAGGAAAAAAAGAACCAAAATAGCTGAAATAACCAAGGAAAGGAGTAAAGTGGAAGGAAATCCTCCTATACAACTTAAAATTCCAGAAGATGGTGGTGTGGTTAGCAGCAAAGAGCCTCTCTGAGAGTTACTGACTAGACACTGGAATACAGCAACCAGAGTAAGACATGAAGAAGGTAACTGGGTACCCTGGAACCAGGAAGGATCTGAAGCAAGAATTGAAGCCCATGAGGAGAGCAAAGAGAGAAACTTCAACGAAGAAGGAGGAGGTAGCCAGTGGAGTCTTTTCACTGAGTGAGAAAAGCAGTTCAAACCTGCAGACACAGTGACTACAGGGAACACAAGATGCTTCCACGGAGAGATGCAGCAGTGGACATGAAAGACTGCAATAGCTGTAGGTGAGTGCTCAGGGCTTGGACATCCAGCAAGAGAGAGCGACTGATTGGCTGGAAGCCATCTTGTAGATGGGCCAACTGAGCTCAGAACTCAGAACAACTGCTGGATCTATCTGAATTCAAGCCTGCGGAAGGTGAACTGACTGCTGCAGGCTAAAAGGATCTGAGCTCAGCACCCACAGCCAGAACAGAATACAGCCTAAACTTCAGGGGAAATAAAGATGCACACTCAGATTATCCACTACCTCATGATAAACCTACTGCTGGCTTGCAGGGTAAATTAACAGACAGGCTGTCTATCAGTGACAGCAGAGACAAACCTGCAAGTGGACTTTTTGTTTCCTTATTTTTTCTCTCTCATTTGTTTTTTGTTGTGGTGTTTTTTTCTTTCCTTTTTTTTTTCTTCCTTCATTGTTTGATCTTGTTTTTATGCGTGTGAATACGGTTTCTAGCCTCTTTGTGTTTACTGCTCTGTTCTGTTCTTCACTTTTATTTTTTCCTTCTCTCTTTCCCACCTGTCTTCTGTACCAGTTTCTCAAAGTAAGCATAAAACTCCTTTGTCCTCCAGCCTTAGATCTAATTTCTTACTCTCCTTTTTTACTTTTCTATTCTCTAACCCTTTTTAAAATTTTAACCCGAGGGTAAAATAGACACATTAAGGACTTATGTACTGCATATAATATTCTGGTTTTAGATTTTCTTATATAACCACAAATCTAGTTCATATGATTAAAGGTGGCAAATTAATGCTTACCTCAGTCTGTCATTTTCTAGGCTGTTTGATGCTACTGTTATTGTTGATGGTACCACTTTAGCCAAAAGTGACATAACTGTTCTTTTTTTTTTTTCTTTTTTTGCAGCACCGGGGATCGAACTCACAACCTCGTGCCTGCCAGACAGGTGCTTAAGCCACTGAGCCAAACTCCCAGCCCTAGTTTTTTTGAGGCAGGGTCGCACTATGTAGCTCAGGCTGGCCTTGTGTTCGCATTGTAGCCCAAGCCGGCCTCGAACTCACAACACTCCGACTACCTCAGCCTCCCAAGTGCTGGGATTAAAGGCATGAGCCACCATGCCCGGCTAACATAACTGTTCCAACCAGCTGCTCTTCCTGGTATCCCAAGACTAAGATTGACTAAGGGTCATAGAAAATACTGTGGCACACTGCCAAAGAACCAGGGAATGGGTCAAGCAACAATTTCTCATTCCCAACAAACTGAAGAGTTATGATCTTGTAACAGACTCAAAACTGAAAAACCAGTTACACCTGGAAGATACCTTGCAGAAGTAGTCATTTCCCACAGGTTCAAAATACTAGCAATAAAGCAGCTCACCATGGTGGAAGATAGGACCCATATCTTCCACCATGCACTAAAGTCAAAATGGATCAAAGATCTAAATATTAAAACAGAAACATTAAATCTGCTGGAAGACAGAATATGTAGAACTCTTGAAGACACTAGTGTAGGCAAAGACCTTAGGAACAAAAACTCAATCACACAGAAACTATCACAAAGAATCAACAACTGGGATCTCAACTTACTAAAAAGCTTTTGCACAGCAAAAGAAACCACCAACAGAGTGAAGAGACAACCAACAACATGGGAAAAAAATGTTTACCATCTGTTCCTCAAAGGATTACTATAATCAGACCTCCCAGATTTAAAGATTTAGTCCAAAAATGGGCATCTGACATGACTACATGCTTCTTAGATGAAGACATACAAACAGCAAATAAATATATGAAAAAATGTTCAACATCACTGGTCACTGGAGAGATGCAAATTAAAGCAACACTGAAATTCCATCTCATTCCAGAAAGAATGACAATCATCAAGAAATCAATAACAAATGCTGGAGAGGTTGTGGGGAAAAAGGAACTCTTCTCCTGTGTTGGTGGTAGTGTAGACTGGTGCAACCACTGTGGAAACTAATGTGGAGATTCCTCAAAAGAACTACAATGAGAGGTCCCATTTGACCCAGTTATTATTCCCTCTGGGTATCTTCCTGAAAAAATTAAAGGCATCATACCACAGCAATATATGGACACCCATGTTCTTATCAGCATATTGTAATAGCTACATCTTGGAAACAGCCCAAGTGATCATCAACTGGTGAATGGGTAAAGAAAATGTGGGTTTTTTATATAATGTAGTACTCTACAATAAAGGATGCACTCAAAGACATTTCTAGGAAAATGGATGCAGCTTGAGTTCATACTCTTTAAGTGAAATAAATCAGACACATGTATGAATACTACATTCTCTGGTGTGAGAAACCAAAAATGTAAATAAAAATCAAAATGCATTTTGAAATAGAAGTAAAATGTTCAAAAGGGGAGGGGAACAAGAGAGAGGAGAAGAGGAAGGGAAGAAGGGAAAAGTCAAAAAAAAGAAGGAAAACAAGGAAACAAAGCTTTGTAAATGGGGAGGGACTGAGGGGCTGGTAAGAGAACGGGGAGGGGAACAAGTTACAGCACGTACAGCTACAAATCTCTATGATGAATGTAATTGTTATGTATACCTAAAATGTTCCAACAAAATCTAACGTAAAAAATAAATTTCACAATGTATCTTTTTAAAAACTTAAAATTTTCTATATATAGTAACTACAATAAATAAGATAGTGTGATGTTAGCACAGGATACAAACATAGAACAACAGAACAGTAGAGATCACCCAGAAATAGATTCCATACAAATATAACAAACCAAAAAGTGCTAAAGCAACTGGATGTTCACAAACAAAAAGAAGAATGAAGCTTAACTACCTCATATCTTTACATAAAAATTAACTCTAAAAAGATTCAAGATTTAAATATAAAACAACAAAGTTTTTAGAATAAAGCACTGTTAAAAAAACAAACAAACTTCACTACTATGATTAGATCAAGACTGACAAGAGTCCAGACAGGGACACTGCCAGTTCCAAGGAGACCTACATGAAATGTAGGTTTCATTTTACTTAGATCACAGAGGACATGTCAGTCGGTCACAGAAGACACATTAGCAGGTCACAAGCAGTCCCCCAAGGACATGTCAGCAGATCACAAAGGACACATCAACAATCCTCAAGCCTTTCTCCAATCCACCTCTTTAAAGGCCAGCCTGAGCTACACACTGCAACCCTGCCTGAAAAAACCAGGGCCAGGAGTTTGGCTCAGTGACTTAAGCGCCTGTCTGATAGGCGCAAGGTTGTGAGTTCAATCCCCGGTACCGACAAAAAAACAAAAACAAAAACAAAAAAACGCACACCAAAAAAGGTTACCAAAAACAAGTCTTTTAGCCTATAAGAGAACCTTCTCTGTTCTGCTTACAGAGAAGTCCCTTTGAGGTTTAGCAATAAACCCGCTCAGACTGTTAGTTCACATCCATTCTTTCTTGCTCATCTGGTGCTGAAACTCAAGACTCGGAGCCAAGAGCAAAGACTCCTGTAACCTAGCAAGCAATGAGCAGTGGGTAGCTGGTTCATCATGGGCTTACTTCTAGATCCTGAGAGCTTCCTGTTTCTCATCATTTCCCCTGCTTTCCAAACAGCTGACTGCACACACTCCACATACCCCTGCAGCAGGACTGCAAGGCTCTGGCTGAGGCTGCCCTATAGTGAGTCCTCAAAACACCCTGAGGACTATCAAACCTTGACTGCCCAAGTGGGTAACCAACTCTCCCTTGCCTTCCCCAAAACCCTCCCTTTTCGTGAACTTCAATCCAGGGACCATAGCGCTAGACCTCAAACCAGACATCCACCCTCAGTCATAATGCATCACCACTCCTGGAAGGGTATAATTCTGGCTTAACAACTTTCTCTCAGTGGCAGAGAAAGCCAATCTGCCACCCCCCTTGTACCTTCCTATTTTCCTTCCTCCCCATTCTCTATTTGAGAACACCAGAAAACAGGGACCTCCTACGCTCTGACCAGGGGGTGGGGTGGACACTTCCTTTCAACATTCAGACAATCTTGTCCTACTCCAGCAGACCCCAGTCAGGAGGCCAACTGTAGGGAAACATTCTAGCAACCTGTTTTCCAACCCAGGCTGTCTCTCTTACCCTCTCCAGTGATTGACAATTCTCCCTTAAAAACTTTGGGAGACATTCCCCTCAGCTATCTCTTGTGTAATCTTTCCAAAATGAGACTAAGAATTAAACCAAACAAAGTGATCTTTTACTCCCCTTTCATGTGGCTCCTGTACAGATTTGAAAATGGGTCACGCTGGCCACCTGAGTGTACTTTCAATTTCCGAAATTCTCCAAGACCCTGATAACTTCCTCCAGAGAAATGGCACAAGCCTTTTTTATGCTCCATGAGCAACCTTTCCTCTATCCTACTCTCTCCTCTCTGTAAATTCTCACAGAACCAAATCTCCCACCCACACAAAAATTCCTATACTTGCACTCAACCCAACAATATCATGCCTTTACGCCCCCTACCCTTTTTCTATTGAATTTCATCCCACTGATGATCCCCCATCCTATTGCCACTCAGTTCCTCAACAACTCTCAACCAGGTCCACAATCCTCCCAGTCATCAGTTTACTCCCTCCTCCAAGCAGTTCTCCTCCTCTCCAACATCCTACAGCCTGTAATCTTTCTCTGGCTCAGCCCCCTCCCCAAACCCGTCGTCTTCTCCCCCTTAGACACATTCTCACCACCCAACATCTCCCCAGATCACTTTTCATCCCAGGTAGCAGGCACTGAGGGGCCCGTTCACATTCATGTTTCTTTCTCAAATACTAATCTAGAACATTTCCAACAAAGAATGAAGTATGTCTCAGAAAACACCATCAATTCAGAAAAAATTCCTGCTACTCACTCAAAATACCTTACTTGGGTAGGTACTTACTTCCCTTATCCTCTATCCACCCTTAGTGATAATAAAAAAGAGTGTATTTGGCAAGTGGCTGAAAACCACACCAATGAGCTGCACTGCCAACACCCTGGAAGGCATATTGAAGCAGCTCAAGCAGTTCCCAGAGCTGAACCCCAACCCCCTGAGTGGACTTATCAATGTGCAACTCTGGTAGGACAGACTGCAATCATATGATCATTTGCTGCCTAGAAGACATGGAAAAAATTAAACAGGTTAACTATGAGCACCTCAGAGAAATCACCCAGGGGGACAGGTGAAAATCCAGCCCTCTTCCACCTTTCAGAGGCCATGATTAAATACACAAACAGCAACCCTTACTCTCCTAAAGGCCTAATTCTTCTATATTTCCACTCTATCCAAGTATCTGCAAAAAAGCTTCAGAAATTAGAAAACAGACCCCAAACACCACAAGAGGAGTTTATAAACCTTGCATTTAAAATTTTCAACAAAATGATGAGGAACAGAGAACTCTAAAAGAAACACAGACTAAAGCCAAATATCAAATCCTGCCCACATTAGTTTGACACCCCCCCCCATCCTGGCAAAAAACCTGCCAAAGGCTTCACCGCAAACCCACCTAGCTACTGTTTAGCTCTGACAATCTGGACCTCCGGACAAAAGCTTGCCCTAATTCCTGACCTCCTACAAAGCTTTGTCCTGTTGCAGACAGTGGAGTTCCTGGAAAATGAGTTGCCCTCTGGGGAAGTCAGCCCTCACCTAACTCCTCTCCCCTCCCTGCAACCTGACACATCTGGAGACCTGGCAGCCTTTATGGCCCTATCTTCAGCTACCACCCCCATCATAAACAGATCCATGGGAAACAAAGTTGGTCGAGGCCTTCTTTCTCACTGATTCAGGAATCAGTCTCTCATCTTATTGAATACTCAGGATCTTTGCACCCCTCCTCTACCTCATTTGTTGGAATGAAGACCTTAACAGAAACACCAGCCAAGACTCCACCCTTATCCTGTTCTTTAGGCCATACAACTGTCACTCACTATTTTCCATTCTTCCCCACGCCCCCTTTGGGAACAGGTATCCTCCACTGAATGGAGGCATCTATATATTTCCCCACTTCTTCCTGAGCCTTTCCTTATCCCACCAGTCATACCCCCTTGAGACACTCCCCCCGCCGAGGCAATCCAACTCATCAAATCACAAATTGACCCTCTGACATACAAAAAACCCTTCCACAGCTGTATACCACCACCAATCCCTCAAAGTAGCCCTGAATGACTCTCAAGCCATTACAGTTAAGCAATACCCTCTCAGCCCCAACAGCCATCTTGGCCTCCAGCCCATTTTGCCTTTATTAAAGCCAACATTCCTATCCCTACCCACCCACCCCACATAACATTCCCATCCTTTCTGTAAAATAACCTGATGATCCTTTCCAATTAGTCTAAGAACTCTGAAAGATTAACAAAGCTGTTGTTCCATTTACCCAATGATTCCCAACCCCTATACCTTCCTCTCCCATATCCCCAATACTCAATAAACTAATGTTTCAGACCTCAAAAATGCCTTCTATACTATTTCCCTCAGCCCTGATTCATAACTTTTTACCTTTACCTGGAAAGACCCCCATATCTCTATTCACTCAACAACTCACAGGGCCGGGAGTTTGGCTCAGTGGCTTAAGTGCCTGTTTGGCAGGTATGAGGTCGTGAGTTTGATTCCCGGTACTGACCCAAAAAAAAAAAAAAACTCACACAGACAGTTCTTCACCACGGATTTTGGGATAGCCCCCACCTCTTTGGCCAAGCATTACAAAAGGAGTCCAATTCCTCAACCTTACCTCCAACCATCTGCTCCAATATGTCAATGGCCTTTTGCTTTATGGCCCCTCAAAAAATGACTCTATATCCCACCGTACCTCCTTTCTTAAATTCTTGAGGAAAAAGGGATACTGTGTCTCTGAACATAAACCCCAGCTGGTATAACAAGAGATCAGTTACCTCGGCCTTCACTTTACCATAACCACTCACTGGATATCCCCTCTCAAAAACAAGCTATTAATTAATCTTCCTTTCCCTACCACAAAATGAGATTTTCTTTCCTTCTTAGCCATTTTAGACTCTGAATCCCAAATTTTTCACTCACTGCAAACCCCTTCTAGTAGGCTTCCCATGGAGATTCCCAAGATAAGAGTGCCAGAGACAGACTTAATTCCCATTTCTTTTGGAGTCCATTTCTTCTGGGGCACTCCTTAAGGCTCCTACTTTGGCCCTCTCCAATCCTAATAAACCTTTCTTTATATTTCTAGTCAGCAAAAAGGGACAAGCATTAGTGCTACTTGCACAGCTGGAAATTCCCTCCAGCCTGTTGCCTATTTATCCAAACAGCTCAACCTTGAAATAAAAGATTGGTCTCTCTGTTTATAGTCTTAAGAGTCTGCTGTATTCCTTATCCCCTAGGCCCAAAAGATTACTCTTCACCAGCCCTTACATGTACACTCTTCTTCACACAACCTCTCTGACCTTCTCAGCCACTCTGCTTTAACCCATCTGTCTCTGGGCTAAGTTCAAGTCCTATACTCTCAGTTCTTATAACCTTCAGTTACCTTTTATCACTCCCCAGACTTCACCTCTCAACATAAGCACACAGATTTTACTCTCACCTGCTTCCATCACATAACCTCAAAACATATTCCAGAGTTCCCAAACTCACTTATTGATAAAAGCACTTGAAAGACCACCCTCCCTTCCCAGGCAGGGTATACCATCATTGAAGGCTATGAGGTTAGCTAATCATCCTACTCTCCCCAAGAAGTAATTGAAGTGGTAGGTCTCCCCACAGGCACAAATTAACATCTGGCAGAATTCATCACACACGCTGTATGTCTCACTCTCATAAAAGAGAAAACCATCAGCCAGGCGTGGTGACACACGCCTTTAATCCCAGCACTACGGAGGCTGAGGTAGGAGGAGCATTTTGAGTTCGAGGCTGGCTTGGGCTACAACGCAAGCGCAAGGCCAGCCTGAGCTACATACTGCGACCCTGCCTCAAAAAACTAGGGCTGAGAGTTTGGCTCAGTGGCTTAAGCGCCTGTCTGGCAGGTGCGAGGTGGTGAGTATGATCCCTGGTGCCACCAAAAAAAAAAAAAAAAAAAAAAAAGAACCATCAACGCTTACAGAGACTACAAATATCCTTATGTTATCCTACAGTCCTACACTCAAGTGCCCAAATCTGGCATGAAACAAGATTCCAAACTAAAAAATACCCTAAACAAAATGGGCCCCTAATTCAAGATCTAGAGGCAGCTCTTCCACCCCAAAGAGCTGCCATCATTCACTGCAAGGGCCACCAAAGATCTAACTCACAAAATAAACATCTCATATCATTTGTGGAAATAACAAGACTGACAGTTACTTATGAAGTCCCTCATACCTTCATACTTACCCCCAAGAAATAACTTCACTCAAAGAACAGTGGGCATGACAAGAGAAAGCAGTAGTGATTTATCCATAAAAATTTAGTCCTTCTTGAAGGCAAAACAAATTCCTCTCATCTTTCCATGATCAGTTCCATGCTGGATCACTCACTCCCTATGCTCCAATTCCTACAGATTCATATACCTTCATATTTCCTACAGATTCATCTCATCCCTAGGTTTAAGACCTCCCTACAAAACAGTATCACCCAATGCTCCGTAGGCCAAACCTCCAACCCCCAGAGCAACCTCAGGCCTCCTCCTTTCCCCAGCCTTCAATTTCAGGGATTCCTCCCTGGCACTGACTGACAAATACACTTTACTCACACGCCTTCAGTTTAAAAATAATAGTAATAAAGATAACTCTTTGTCCTAGTTGACACTTTCTCAGGATGGATACAGGCCTTTCCTACATCAAACAAAAGATTCTCCATGGTGCACATCTCCTACTCACTGAAATCATCTCCCACTTCAAACTCTCAACCTCTATCCAAACAATAAAGGACCTAAATTTACCTCAAAGATCACCCAACAGGTAGCCTCCTCCCTAAATATAACCTGGAAGCTCAACATCTCATATTGACCACAATCCTCAGGTAAGGCTGAAAAGACTAAACACCTTCTTAAACAGAGCCTAACAAAGTTTTCCCACCAGGTCCACTTAGACTGGACTAAACTCCTATTCTTAGCCCTTTTTAAACTCAGGTCTCTTCCCCAAAAACCTCTTATGCTCAGCCCCCATTAGAGTCTATTTGGAAGGTCCTTCATTGCTTTCAAATTCCCTATCTCCAATTCAAGGCTAACTTCTCCTCTTTCAAATTCCTTATATAACACAAGTAGGCATCTCACCTGGAACTATGCTGACTCCACCCTCCCAAAAACCTCTAACAGTCTAGATACCCTCATTCCTCAGTTCCTAAAACCTGAAGACTGGATATATACAATCACCTCTCAGGGGTTAAAACCAAAATGGAAGGGGCTCTTTGAAGTAATCCTGACCAGCCCAACAACAGCAAAATTAAAAGGTCATTCCTCCTGCCACTTCTCTCTAAAAAGAGCCCCCCTTTTTCAATACACATCAACCAGGCCCATATCCCTGAAGATCACCAAGCTGTCTCCTGTGACTGAAGAGATCAAAGACACAGCTAGAAAGTTCATGAGTCTCTCTTTTCATAATTCTGCCAATTTCTTGACCATCTGAAAAGAAGAATTCCCAATTAATCACCCTCTTCCTCCCTAGACACCATCATCCAAGACCTATGGCTACAGGGAGGTCTCTCTGACTTCTCTCCAGAACCAATCACCACTATTACTTCCCTCCTGCTCCGATCCTTTCTCAGTATCACTCATTCTCTAAACCCCTAACACCACAACACAGACCTTTCCTATATACCTCCATCAGACAAGCTTACACAGCTAAAATAATCCAAACCTTTAACGGGTTTGCCACCATGTTTCCCAATAGCAGACTCAGTAATCCCTGCTCCCATTAGAACACAAATATATACTTCTGCAAAGCTACACTTCACCAAGACTGCCAGTCCCAGCTGACATCAGACTCCCAGGGTACTAGTGGGCATCAGACAGTCCTTAAAGGTTAACCAACTGCCACAGCAGACCATAACTGGTCCTTCCCAAAATAGACTCCATTGAACCCAACCTGCTCCTCTATGCATTTCTCAAATCAAACAACATCATTTTATCCCAATTGGCTCCTCAGACCCCTCTCTCTGCAAAGGTACTATCCATCTCCTCCCATTTTCTGATCACTATTTTAACCATCTAGAAACTCTTTTACAGGTATCTGGATACACTTCCTTCTAGGATAGTCTAAACTCTACCACATCTGAATATTACCAAGATAGGAGAAAGGACCCCCTGAAAGACACTTTCCTGGCCCTTGGAGGTGCCCCAAAATGCAAACTCCTCAATACGCCTGACAGCAAAGTCTTCCTAAACCAAAAATTCACTACTCCTAGCCAAGAGGGTCCTGCAGTATTACAACTAGCCTCACCTCCTTCCCTTTGACAGCTGCAACATTTAGCTCCTCCTTCCATATATGGCATAATTTGAGGCAGTCCAACATTTACTTCCCAACTCAAGACCTCCTCCTCTTCCTGTCCTGATTTCATCTGATGGGATGCTCTTCCTGACAGTCATCTTCTGAGTGTGCAGAGACAAGGCATACATCTGCCTACCTACTGGACCAAAACCTGTATACTATGCTTCCTTACTCCCACTCTTTCCTTAGCAATATTTCAATCTACCCATTCCTGTCTCCCCCGTAAGTCATGTCAGGGCACAATGTAGCATACAGTTAGTCAACTTAATGGCCACCCTGGGAATAATCACAGGAACTGGAATGGAAATAGGAGCTCTCTTTCGGAGTTCACCAGGCTGTCAAAAGAACTCACCAAGAGCCGGGAGTGGTGGCGCACACCTTTAATTCCAGCACTCGGGAGGCTGAGGTAGGAAGAGCGTTGTGAGTCCAAGGCCAGCTCAGGCTACAACGCAAGCGCAAGGCCGGCCTGAGCTACACAGTGCGACTCTGCCTCAAAAAAGCAGGGCTGGGAGTTTGGCTCAGTGACTTAAGCACCTGTCTGACAGGCGCGAGGTTGTGAGTTCAATTCCCGGTGCCGCAAGGAAAAAAAAAAAAAAAGAACTCACCAAGGGACTTAAAGAGGTCTCTGACCAACTGGGACACTTGCAAGATCAAATAGACGCCCTGTTTTCAGTCATCCTCCAAAAACCACACAGGCCTTGATCTCCTAACAGTTTCAGAGAGCAGCAAATGTGCTCTATTCCAAAAATAACACTTTTTATACCAACAAATCTGGTCTCATCAGAGATGGGGCAAAGCACCTTCATGAGTGGACTTCCAACTCCTTGAAGGTTCTTCCAATGAACTATTTCCCCTTCTTCTTCACTGGCTCCTACCCTCCTGGTCCCCTTAATGCTTATTACTCTTTTCCTTCTTTTTCTTCCTCGTATAATTAATCTATTCTAAAGATTACTCCAGGGAACTACTCAGGAACACCTCTAAATAGCCTTCCTTCTGCAAAACCATTTACTAAAAAAAGAAAAAAGCACCTTTATAGCTACCTCTCAGCAGGAAGTAGCCAAGAAAGAACAGCAATCCATTTTCCTATACCTATACTGTTTTCCTGTATCATTCCTTTAAAGCCAGGAATGACAAGCCCAGGTAGGGACACCACCAATTACAGTGAGTTCACCCCTTAGAGAAATGGTTTCATTTTACCAGGTCACAGAGGACATGTCAGCAGGTCACAGGGGACACATCAGCAAGTCTGCCATTTCTCCAACCCTTCCCCTCAAAAGCCTCACCAAAAACTGCTATTTAAAAAAAAAAAAAAAAAAAAAAAAAGGCCTTCTCTGCTGCTTTCTCAGCAATAAACCTATTTGGACCATTGAGTTTGCATCCCTTCTTTCCTGCTCAAAGAGTCTGACACAAAATTCAAGATTTGTAAAAGGAAAAACTGATTAACAAGATTTCAAAATTTAAACCTTTTGCTATGTGAAAAACTGTTAAAATGACAAAACAAGCCAGGTGTGGTGGCGCACAGCTGTAATCCCAGCACTCAGAAGGCTGAGGCAGGAGGATCATTGCAAGTTCGAGACCATCCTGTGCGACAAAGTGAGCTCAAAGCCAGCCTAAACTGCATAGTGAGACCACGTCTCCCTGGGCAACAAAGTGAGCTCAAGACCAGCCTAAACTGCATAGTGAGACAGTGTCTCAAAAAAAAAAAAAAAAAAAAAAAAAAAAAAAAAAAAAAAAAAAAAAAAAAAAAAAAAAAACAAAAAAAAAAAAAAAAAAAAAAAAAA
>RJWM01000125.1:24470-64395 GCA_004363535.1 Dasyprocta punctata | reverse complement strand
TACCTCAAAAAATACAGTCAAAAGACACCATTTCAGTAAACACATAGGGGTAAAGTAGTAATATAAAGATCAAAGGAACAGAATAATTGCACAGTTCAGAATTTGTTACTGGACTGAAAGTATAAATAATGGAAAAGATAGATGAAAGAAAGCTAAAAAGAAAACAATTTAGAACAAAGAAACAGGTTACAAAGTTCACACCTAAATTTTATGAGCAATGGACTGTAAATAAAGGTCTAAAATACCTCTGTAAATATACACAGGATATTTCCTCAGAATATGACATACATGATGGCCTCTGTTTACTAAGTACTAAGCAAAATCTATGGATGTGAAAGTCTCAAGTGCACATTTTCCCTTGCCATTAGCTGGACCAGGCAGAGAGCTAGGTTCCTCTCCTTAGTAACACTCTGAACACTAATGTATCCCATTGTATTCACAGCAACTCTTATTTCCATGTCTGTTCCTCCCACTATACAAACTCCTCAATACAAGGATAGTGCAGTGTTTTATGCTGGCATCTATTGCACATTAGTAGGTTCTACTAGTAGCAGGGTCTCACAAACTATTTGCTGAACAAACGACCAGAATTATTTTAATAAACTGTGATTCCAACAGCTAGTAAAGATCAGACAGATGAGAAACCAAATATAGTAAAACCAGTTAGGAAACAGCTGGTAAACTCTCAGTTAAGAAGTGACGAAGTGTAGACTGCAGGCAATGACTACAAAACATGAAAACTGAATCAAAGACTTATGAATGATTATAACAGAGAGGCAAAAGATGGTTGTAAGATTCTGAGCCTTGGGCTGGGGATTTAGCTCAGTGGCACAAGCATCTGCCTGGCAAGCACGAGGTCATAAGTTTGATCCTCGGTACAAAAAAAAAAAAAAAAGATTCTGAGCCTTTTTTCTGGAAAGTTACTTATTTAAGTATTTATTAAGACTTGGTTTGCTATAATATACTATGCCAGGTACAAGGAATACAACGATAAGCAAATATACAAAATCTCTGACCTCATAACAGATGGTAGAAAAAACAGAAATCAAGTCTTGAGGAACATTAAGATTGGAGATTACAGATCTAAAATACTACAGAAAAGTCAAGGCACCACAACATTTTAGTGCCATCTATCTCATGGTACATGGGTTTACAAGATTGACAAAGAAAATGTGTAGGTAAGCTATAATACTAAGACTGAACCGCAAATAAATGCCTGTATTGATGATTCCCCTCAATAAGAGTACAGAAAGACAGGAAGGAAAATAGAGGGAAGCCCAAAAAGGTACAAAAAGGAGGATAATTGTTATAAAACCTAGGGGAAAGTGTTTGAAGACAGAGGTGATATATACCGATAATTTAGTGAAAACGTAAAAAAAATGATTTAAGGAAATAATCCCTTGAACTTACTTGGTAAAATAATCTTCCAGAAAAAAAGTTCCCAGAGAATGATGAAAATAAATATGATGTTACAAAGTAAGAAAGAGGAAGTGGAAAGGAAAAAAATGACACAAAGAAAGCATGTGAGGAAGAAAGAAACGGTACAAGAAATAGATCTTCACTTATTAAAAACAGTATTGATACAGAGCGCTCTTAAGTTAAACAGAATGTCAAGGCATTGCTTTAATAAAATTAATTTCCTTTTCAAGAAATTTCAATTATTCACCTTTAATTTAGGGCAAATTAAACCAAAATGTAATGATTCTACTTTAAAAATAATGTATATAAAACTGACCAGTATAAGAATATATTTATAATAGACAATATATTCTTTTTAGAACAATGTGCTGATTGATCAATTTTGTTCATTTTAAAAACAAATTTTTTAAAAAAGAGAAACTATATGTATCATCAACTTATAATAAAACTATACTAACCTAAAATTTTCCTACTTTCAATGAGTAATGTGAAATGCTTTCAGAAAGCACTGAAATTCAAAAGCAATTACATGTACATTGTTATATTTACATTCCCATATCCAGTATAAAGAATACAATACAAAAATATCCTATCCCAAAGAGCTTTAAATAATTTAAATACAATGATTATTAACTAAAGGAAACATACTGGCACTTTTTGAAATTACAGGAACAGACGAGGGACTCAACGAAATTTTTTCAAAAAATATGTAAGATCATTTAAATGGATGGAAAAAATAAAGTACTGACAAGAAGAGTAAGAGCAAGAACAATTTATAGCAATAAGAATTATAATTTTCAGTTGATCTAGGAAGAAATAAAAAACAGCACCCACTATTTTCTGATTTTTCTTAAAACTCCATAATGTAACATTAAGATCACAGTCACAGGAATCAAATCAAACTACTACTAGAATCTTCTATTTGGTCATGTTTATTAAAAGCTGTTGTTCTTCCTGGGATTTCACTCCAGGTTTCACAGGGAATTAGAAGAATAAGACTTTGTGAAGAGTCTGATTACTACACAAGACAGTCTTCCATACAACTGGTACCTCTTACAACCAGCAGATGGTGCCCTGCATAAAGATAACCCTTTTAGTATATAGTAATTAAGAAGAGAAGTTAGATTTATTCCTGTCAAAAGACAACAAAAAATCTAGTAAGAGTTTTTCCTAAAAAAAAAAAAGATAAACAATGCTATTCTCTCTTAAGTATACAATCTTACGGCTATATTTACTTACTTTCCAACTGTTTAAACAAAAACTTGTTTTTTTTCCCATAAACAATGTATACCTCAAGTCGCATCAGTTCATAACAGCACAGGCAGTATTCTTTTAAATCTCTTTAAAGTAATATTTTATTTTAATTGTGTTAATATCTTTCATTTACTGGACAATTTGTATTTCTCTAGTCAATAGTCCAATGTCCCATTTGTGGGGTTATAAACTGCATGCTTCTCTATTCATTCACCTCAAATCTCAAGCACACTCTTGCACAACCCCCTTCTTTTGGTAGACTACATCCGCTTCATTAGGAAAACAAACTATTGAACAGGAGCTTCTTAGGCCTCCTGTCACCAAATTTACATGCCTACATACATTTGTAACTGTGTTCTCTTTCCTTCCCCTTATTAGCAAGAAAGTGGTCTCTTTACATCAAAACTTAATCCCTCCACAAGTACACAAAATCCTATTCTCTTTCAGGTTTTCTCAAACACTTTCACTTTAGTTCTCTTCTTTCTACCCTAACATCATTCTGTGTCTACCACATCCTTTCTTCAGCATTCAAATACACTGTTCTTGGAAGGAAGGAAGGCAAATATTGAGGCAAGAAAATAAAAGAAGACACAACATATCTGCTTAAGACTACAAATACCCCACCAGCTATTGTATTCTCTCCAATTACCTTCACTGGTAATCAAAATCAGGCTTCTCTACATTTTCTATCTTCAGTCCCATTCGCTTTTCACATTAATCCAATCTAACGTCAAAAAAGCCTCTCATCTCCTCCCCACCATCATCAGCAATAATGCTTTTGCCACGGTCACTGAAGGAGAATGCCAAAAAAAAAAAAGGGCAACAGATTCTTTCCTGTCCTATATTTACACCTTGCAATGCCACTTTGCTGCCCCTTCTGTAAAGAAGAGTTTCTCTGGTCCCTGAATCTCAGGTGATCTTATGACGCACTCTGGTCAAAGGCACACTGGCAAGTTTAATAAGTACTTGTACTCTTGGATTTGCTAACTCACTACTCCTGGAACTCTGTTGTGGACATGTCAACAAGCCCCAACTATCCTGCTGCTAGATTAGAAATCATATGGAAAAGCCAAGCGTTGTGGCACACATGCCTGTAATCCCAGCACTTGGGAAGCTGAGACAGGAGTATTGCTGCAAGTCTGAGGCCAGCCTGGGCTACAAAGTAAGTTTAAGGCCAGCTTGAACTGCATAGTGAAATCCTGTCTCAAAAAGCAAAAAAAAAAAAAAAAAAAAGGAGGAGAAGGTGAAGGAGGAGGAGGAGGAGGAGGAGAAGGAGAGAAACCATGTGGATAGAGGTCCCAGTTATCCTAGCCATGTTCATCAGGAGCAAGCCAGTCCCAGCCAAACCACCACACACCCCTGGCAGATGCATGAGCCACTGCAGCTGAGATCACCTAAGCCTAACCTAGATCAGGAGTATCAGTCAGAGTAGCTAAAATGAAATTGCCAACCTATCGAACTGGGAATGGAAATTAAGTCATTGGTAATTTGTTATGCAGTAAAAGCTAACTAAATATTATTAGTAACCTCTACATTGCCAAATCAAATGAATATTTCCCTAATCCTTATTTTATCAATCTCAGTATATGTGATATAGTTGATCACAGCCCTCTCCTTGATACACTATTTTCCTACCATGCTTCTGTCTTTTCCTGATTTTTCTCCTTACTAGCATCTAATTTGTTTCTCTTTGTCTACCCAACACCAAACCTGTAAGTATCAGTAATTCACTGGAGTTCAATTCTAGGAGCTTTATTTTCTTTTTAATTCATATTCTCTCCAAGCCTTGTGTTCTTAAAAAGTTTAGATAATAAACACATACCGTACACCAAGTTCTCTCTTTTGAACTCCAACTCATATCTACCAGTCTACTTAACGTCTTTTGAGAATACGTAACTTGACATATTCGCAAAAGCATCATGAATTTCAGATACCTAAAACTAAACAACTCTCAATTCCTCCCCTTTCCAAAAAATACTCCATCTTCAGTCTTCCATATCTAAATAAGTGGTTATGCTGGGCATGGTGGTGCACACCTGTAATCCTAGCACTTGGGAGGCTGAGGCATGACGAGCACAGTGAGTTTGAGGTCAGCCTAGGCTACACAAGTGAATTCAAGGCCACCTTGCACTACACAGCAAGATCCTGTCTTTAAAAAAAAAAAAAAAAGACTACATAGGTGACTTCCTTTGAACACTACTTCCTCTAGGAAAGCTGGGAATGATCCCTGACAATTCCCTTTCACCATTTTAAAATTAATCATCAACCCTGCAACTACCATCTGCAAAACAAATGGGGTGTAGTGGCCCACGCCTGTAATCCCAGAGGCTGAGGCAGGAGAATAACCACAAGTTCAAAACCAGCCTAGGCTTCATAGTGAGTTCAAAATAAGCCTGAACTACATAGTGAGACCATGTCTTAAAAAGCAACACCTCCAAAAAAAATCCTTCTGTCTCACGAATTTGATTCCTTCTGCTTCAAACCTCTTCTTTCTCCTCCTTAGCCCTCATGCCTAGCTAATACTAATTTTTTCAAGTCTCATTAATTTCCAAGTCAAGAAAATTGTCAAATTTACCAATCTAAAGTAAAACTCTGCTACGTGGTCTCACACCACTCCTGCAGCTTTCCTTCAAAATATTTATCATAAATATAAATATTAACTCTGTAATATATTTCCCTTCTAATCTATAAACTACATGAAAATAGGCATCCTATTTTCTTCACTGTATACCTTATGTGGAACACAATGGTGCCAATTGACGTATAAATAACACAATGGTGGTGAAAAAGCAAACGCTCAATAAACTTTTTTTTTTTTGTTTTGGTACCTAGAATCAAACTCAGAACCTTGCACTTGCCAGGCAGGTGCTTGTGCCACTGAGCCCTCAATATCCCTGGCCTTCAAATATTATTAATAATGCGATCAATTATATAATTATGCCTACTTTACAAATGAGGTTCAGAGAGATTAAACACCTATGCTGAAGTTACTCAGTAATTAAAACTAAAACTGATCTCACTCCCAAAACATATGTCCTTAACCTCATGGTTCCCAATCTTTCGAGCACTTAAATCCCTTAACAGACCCAAATATCTATATCTATATAAAGCTCTATAGAGATTTTTACATGCAAACCTGAGGAACGATGCTTTAACATGAAAATACAGTATACTACCAGTACTGCCCATCATCCACACCAGCATTTCTTAAATATTTAAGTGTGGCAACTACAATTAAGAAAAATTTGACAAACACAATGCAGTTTGCAAAACTCTTTCAAAAACCTATTTTTCCTCAAAACTCCTAGAAAGTAGAAAAAGGAATTCTACCTAGTTCAGATAAAGAAACTGAAGTTCAGCGAATTCATTAACTTGGATACAGTAGTACATGCAATAGTGGCGGAAGCCAGGAAAAGAAAAAATATTTTCTGGCTTTTACTTCATATTCTTCAAGAGACCCTGTATTGAAAATTTAAAATCAGAACACTGCAAAATCAAAGTAAGCAGAACAAGCCGGGCGTGGTGGCGCATGCCTTTAATCCCAGCACTCGGGAGGCTGAGGTAGGAGGAGCGTTGTGAGTTCGAGGCCGGCTTGGGCTACAACACGAGCGCAAGGTCGGCCTGAGCTACATAGTGCAACCCTGCCTCAAAAAGCCAGGGCTGGGAGTTTGGCTCAGTGGCTTAAGCGCCTGCCCTGGAAGGTGTGAGGTTGTGAGTTTGATCCCTGGTGCCGCAAAAAAAAAAAAGTAAATGTAACAAATAAAAATGTTGGATCATCCAAGCCAGGAATGATGGCACACATCTATAATCCCAGCAGCACTCAGGAGGCTGAGACAGGAGGACAGCAAGTTCAAGGCCAAGCTGTGCTACACAGTGAGTTAAAGTGAGTTTCTATCTCAAAACAAAAAAGTCTTCCTGAGGCTCAAGAACAAAAATCATTTAAATATAATCGGGCTAGTAGAAAAACCCTAATTTAAAAAAGAGTAACAACCATACTGACGAAGTTATGAAGAAAATGGTGCCCTTGGATATTGCCAGTGGGAATGTAAAATGCTGCAGCCATTTTAGGAAACAGTCTGGCAGTAGCTTAAAAGTCAAACCATGAAATTCCATGTCTAGATATCTAGAATTTTCAAGATATCTAAAAGTTCTATTTCTAGCTTTCTACCCAGAAAAATAAAAACATGTCTACACAGGACTGTGCACAGCAGTATTATTTACTTCCAAAAGAATGTAAGTCATTCGAATATCTATAACTGGTCAATCTATAATATAAATGTGCTATATCCACACAATGAAATACCAATCAGGAACAATAAACAATGTATTAATACGTGACGTGGGCCAGGGATTTAGCCCAGGGGCACAAGTAGCTGCCTAGCAAGCTTGACGTTGTGAGTGCAATCCCTAGTACCAAAGAAAGAAAATATATGACATAAGATGGATGACTACCAAAAACACTGTCCAAGTAAAAGGCAGACATATTTTTATGATTACATTTGCCTGAAATATCTAGGAAAGGCAAACCTATGGACACAAAGCAGATTATAGTAGCCTTCCAATGGTCAACCAGAGATGGAAAATATTAAATGAAGAATTTCAGAAATAACCCATATTTGTGCACCATTCTAAGTAGTATTATGAAATCTCATGGTATATCCCAGTCCATCCCACCCAGAATGTAAATCTTCTCTTTATCCAGTGTGTCCACACCATATACACTACTCACCCATTAGTCGTCTAACAGCTGCCTCAGTTTTCAGATCAACTATCATGGTATCACAGTGCTTTGTATTCAAGTAACAATTATTTCACTTAATAATGGTTCCAAAATATGAGTGGTGATGTTGGCAATTTACATATGTCAGAGAGAAGTTATAACATGCTTTAAATTAAAGGTAAGGGCCAGGGATATTGCTAAGTGGCACAGCACTGCCTGGCAAGCACAAGGTCCTGATTTCAATTCCCAGTACCAAAACTAAATTAATTAATTAATTAATTAAAGGGTAGACCAGGCATTGTGGCACACACCTGTAATCCCAGCACTCAGGAGGCTGAGGCAGGAGAATTGCCATGAGTTCAAGGTGAGTCTGGGCAACAGAGCAAGACCCTATCTCAAAAGATAATTAATTAATTAATTAATGGGTAAAAAAACACAATATGACATACTTTGGGAGTGAGAGCCACATTCATGAGGCCTATCACTGTATACTATTATAAATGTTCTAATTTTTATCACTGATTTTTTATTGTGTATAATTTATAAATATTCATCAAAGGTATGTATATATAGGAAAACACATTTATAGAGTTCAGTATTATCAACAGTTTCAGATGTGGGGGAAGGATCTTGGCATGTATCCTCCATAAATAAAGGAAAACTACTATAATGGTTGTCTGCATAGGTATGAAAACATAGCAAATACAAACGAACACTAAGGCACTAAGGACATTAAATGCCCACCTCTGCAACAGTTGTACTAAACTAAACTAAATAAAATCCATTGACTTATACACATAATATGAGTGATGTAAAGGAACCACAACAGAAAAAATAACTCACTCTGCCAAAGATGGTAGTGAAGACTGTCAGATAGACACTTCACGAAGAGTTGGAATTTAAGCTGTGAAAGATAATAAGGTGGCTAAGTGAGGATTCACTGGGCAGAAGAAAATAATGAACATGGAGAAAAGCACGAAAATATGTCCAACCTGAAGTGGAAAATAAGTACAGTTAATTCTATTAAAAAGTGTTTCAGGCTACTGATACAATTCCGTGGCTTGGTGCCTGACTGGCAAGTGCAAGGTTCTGAGTTCCATTCTTGGTATCCAAAAAAAAGTGTTTCCATGGGGCATGCTGGCACATACCTGTAATCCCAGCAATCAGGAGGCTGAAGCAGGAAGATCGCCAGCTACAAAGTGAGTCCAAGGCCAGCCTGGACTACATAGTTCAAGGTCAGTCAGTGAGACCCTGTCTCAAAAAAAGAAAAGTGTTTCTAGAAAAATCTCACCATCTACAAAATTTCACTTTCAAAATAATGAGAACAGACTTTTAGCAACACAAAAACAATTCTAAGAAAATACCAGTGTAAATAATTTCTATGAATATTTCTTCCCAACAACATAATCAAACTTGGCGCTCAGGCTTTCTCTTTCAAGATGTATATTCTGGAATTTACTTCTAATAAGAAAAACTATAGTAAACTTTACAAATTTAACTCAGATAGCCTTCTATAGTTTTTTAAGTGTAAGGGAAATATTTCTCACATATTTCATCAGCACCTGCAGCTTTACCAGATAGCTTAACACAGAAGGATTAGGGATTCTTTTTTTTGCGGGGGGGGGTGGGTGGGTTAGGGGTGCGCGCGGCAGGAAGACCAGGAATCTAACTCACGATCTTGTGCTTGCCAGGCAGGCACTGTGCTCCTGAGTTATAACCCCGGCCCAAGATTAGGAATTCTTAACACTATTAAAACCACCTGCTTCTAGTAAACAAAAGCAACTTTGCATTAAGATGTCAGCTTTTTTCTGAAAATCTCATACACTGTATGAGAAAAAAAATCCAGAAAATCGCCCTTAATGGACCGGGGATAGAGCTCGGCAGTATAAGTGCCTGCCTGGCAAGCTCGAGGTCATGAGTTCAATCCCCCATACCAAAAAGAAGAAAAAGAAAAGAAAATTGCCCTATTAAATTCAAAATATTAATGTGCTGTGGGAAAAACATTTTGCAAATGAAATCTCTACATTACATTAATTTCATTCCCCTTGTCAAAAATCACAAAATTTAGCAATGTTACAGCATGTAGTGAAACATACATATTCTGGGCATGTTTATTTAACATGCATATGTGCACATATTGATGAAGGTGATAAATTAGAACCAGTTAGGCTTTAAGTCTCTAATAAGAAGTTTGGTCTTCAACACACGAGACAGCCATCGTCTGTTTTGCTTTAAGAGAAAAAAAATTTTTTGGTGGCATCTGGTATTAATCTCAACCTTCACATAGTACCAGGACTCTTCCCCAACCAGCTTTTTTTGGTTTTTTGTTTTGTTTTGTTTTTTGTGGCAGCAGGGATCGAACTCACAACCTCATTCCGGCCGGGCAGATGCTGAAGCCATTGAGCCAAACTCCCGGTCTTAGTTTTTTGAGACAGGGTCGCAGTATGTAGTCCAGGCCAGCCTTGCGCTCACGTTGTAGTCCAAGCCAGCCTCGAACTCACAATGCTCCTCCTACCTCAGCCTCCTGAGTGCTGGGATTAAAGGCATGCACCACGATGGCCAGCTCCCACCTGCTCTTTTGAGACAGGGTCTGAGTACCTAAAATGCACTGGTTAGGGTCAGACTTTTGATCCCTCTGCTTCAGCCTCCCAGTGCTGGAATTATAGGCATGTACCACCATGCCACCTTAGGAAACAATTTTTAAATGTACAGTTCAGTAACATATACACAATATTGTACAACCATCACAACTATTTCCAAAATATTTTCATCATCTGAAATAGAAACTTGTAACCATTAAGCGCCAGCTCCTCATTCCTCCTCCCCAATCCCTGTAACCTTATCTATACGCCAATTCTTGATGCCCCATAAATGGAATCATAAAGTATTGTCCTTTTATATGTTGCTAATTTCAATTACCACAATGTTTTCAAGGTCCATGCATGTTATAGCATACATCAGAACTTCAATTCTTTTAATGACTGAAAAATATCCCAGTATGTTTTTACCTATTGATGGACACAGGTATGAAAGGTTTCCACCTTTAGTCACTATGAATAACACTGCAATGAATATCAGTGTACAAGTATCTGTTTAAGCCATTGTTTAGCTTTTTTAAATATCTGGCTTGCAGTAAAACTGCTAAATCTTATGGTAATTTTATGTTTAATTTTTTGAAGAACTACCAGTTCCCACAGTAACAGCTGGTATACCAGCAAATAAGG
Source organism: Dasyprocta punctata (assembly GCA_004363535.1). Taxonomy (NCBI): domain Eukaryota; kingdom Metazoa; phylum Chordata; class Mammalia; order Rodentia; family Dasyproctidae; genus Dasyprocta; species Dasyprocta punctata. The sequence goes on along the minus strand of RJWM01000125.1, from coordinate 53,778 downwards.
ATTCTAATTTTTCTACATCCTCTCCAATAATTGCTATTTTCTGGAGTTTTTATTATAGCCATCTAGGAGGTGTAAACTGCAATTTCATTCTAGTTTTGATGTGCATGTTCCTAATAAAAGCTGGTGGTGTAGAGCACCTTATCACATGCTTATGGGTCATCTGTGTATCTTCAGTTGGAGAAGTCTATTCATGACTTCCAGCTGTCTTTTTGTTATTAAATGGTAAGTGTTCTTTATATATTCTGGACACTAAGTAACATACATGATTGGAAAATATTTTCTGCCATTCTGTTAACTGTTTTTTTCATTTTCTTAATAATGCTCTTTGACACATTTAATTTTTATTAAGTCCAATTTAATTCTCTATTTTTTATGTTTTATTCTTTTATTGTATCACTTCTAAAATTACACAGCCAAATCCAAGGTTAAGAAGTTCTACCCTCTATTTTCTTCTAGGATTTGACAACTCTCTTTATTTTGAGGTCACTGATCCATTTGGAGTTCACTTTTATCTACTGTGTCAAGTAAGGATTCATTCTTTCCAGAAGGGTTCACTCTCTCCAGAAATCCAGAAGTCCATTATCATCTGTGGAAAATTACTCTTTTCTTATTTGTTTTTAATAAAAATGTGTAATAAAATGTTTAATAAGATACCCAAGATGTTTAACAAGATTCTCACTCTCTAGAAATTGTGGTTCGGCAGTGTTAGCAAAAGGTTTCACATTTTGTGGGGGTTTTTTGTTTGTTTGTTTGTTTGTTTGCAGGGGCAGTTTGGTTGGTTTTCTGGGGAGTGGTCATGGGGATACATTTTGTGTTTTTAAGGAATGTCTCAGCTAATATCCATGATCAAACAAGTTCAAAAATCAGTAAAGAATTCAATTTAAAGTGCTCAATTCATACTCTAAAGCAGCTAAAAGATTGCTGTATTTTTTTAACCCTGATTTAGCCCTTTGATACTCTTAACCTGTACTACACCCAGATGAGAATTTAGTTAAGCACCATTAAGTTTCACCAAAGACAATCAACTGTACACTTGATCTCTAAAACACAGGATTCTGTAAAAATAAACAAAATCAAACTTGCAATACAAATTCATGCTATTCATTCTTTCAACAACAAATACTTGTTCAGCACCTATTATACTCCAGCAAAGATTACTGCTTTCATTAAGCTAGCCTGGGATTTAGCTCAGTGGTGTAAGCACCTGCCTGGCAGAAGCGAGGTTGTGAGTTTCATCCCTGGTACAAAAAAAAAAAAATCAATCAAATAAAGCTTAATACTAAAGTTGGAGGAAGACAAAAAATGTGTGTACATACTCAGTAATGTGAAATGTTTCGAGTAGAGGACTGGATAAGATGTTTTAGATTACAAAGACATCTGAGCAGAAACCTAAAAAATAAAAGAGAATAAAACAGACAAAGATCTACAAATACTTAAGAAAAGACCTAGTTGATTACAACTTCGAACTATCTGTCCAACTATAATCAAGAAGAGTTATATTTATTGAAGAATTTTCTAAAGAAATTCAGTTCATTTCTTCCACTGAATCAGACAGCGTCTCAGTCTCAGCACTGTTGAGATTTCTGCTTGGAATTCCTTGAGTAGAGGTCAGGGTGTTCTAGTACACTGCAGGATAGTACGTAGCATCTTTGACCATTGCCCACTAAATACTAATAGCACATTCACATCATCCCTAGTTGTGACAATCTAAAGTGTCCCCTAATGGGTAAAATAAGACCAGATTGAGAACCACTGCTCTAGGTCAGTATGTAAACTGAAGTACAGCGTAGGAAACACAAATGGCCTTCGGTAAGTCTACAAACCACATAACCATCTGAAGAAATACATAAAATTTGCACATGTGGGAAAATATGCATATTTCCAGAGCTTACTCCATATTCTCCAGAAGGTCCATAGCTCCAAAAAGGAAGTGATGTGTACCTTTAATATTCTAAGTTGGTTAAAGAAAGTATCTGAAAACTCCAAATCTGAACCATATTTGCCTTACCCCAACATATTCATTTTCAATGGACTGTACTTCAGTGTTGTTTTACTGTTGTTTTCCTTTTTGATTTTATCAAGAATCTCACTGGTACATGCCCATAATCCAAGCACTCAAAAAGGCTGAGGCAGGAGGATCTCATATGTGAACTGAGTCTGGGCAACTGAGTGACTCAGAAAGACCCTATCTCAAATTTTAAAAGGACTGAAGACACAGATCAGTATGAACAGCCTGGGTTACATCCCCAGTACCACTACCACCACCACCACAAAAAGAATTCCACAAAAAGCCTATATAACAGTCACTGAATTTGCTAAAAGGTAATAAGGAAAATCATCGACCCCCTTTTTCTTATCACGGCTATTTAGCAAATGAAGAAGTGGCAGTGAAAAGTTCACAGATTTGCCCAGCATCAGAAAGCTCCCAAATGGCAGAATCAGAAGTATGCCATACCTGCTCACATTGCTGTATGACTGGACAGTCACAGGAACACACCTAATGTCTCGGCTTTATTTCAAAATTTATAAATGTTTAAACCACTATCTAGTATTCAACTTAAAAACTAGTAGCCTCCCATATACCACCTTCAATTTCATACTAACCATACTTACCATCTTCAACTGCCACAAAAGTAGACTGAAGTGAAACCTTAGCACTAAGCAGTGTGCACAGAGATGCAAGAAAGTAAATTTCCGCACCAGCATTGTGCCAATTAAATTATGATCCTAGCAGGTTCTCAAAATAGATAGCACACCTATAATTCCAGCACTCAAGAGGCAGAGGAAGGAGGATCGCTGTGAGTTCAAGGCCAGCCTGGACTACATAGTGAGTTCAAGGCCAGTCTAAACTACAAAGTGAGACCCTGTATCCAAAACAAACAAACAAACAAACAGATAGCAAATCCTATTTCTCAGTAAAATGCACATCCTCTGTGGAGTTAATGAATCCTCAATTTAGGCTTCCAAATTTTCCACGTAATAAGTTCAACAAAGTATTAGTTCTTCCAAGAATCATCAGACATATAAGGAAACCAACCACCAAGAAAGAGGCTCATGTCCACTGAATTCAGATACTGAAATTTCACTGCTAAGCCATAATACCAGGACGAAATATTTAAAAGAAAATTTTAAAATGCAATCGTAAAATCAGTAAGTAACAAGAAACTACTGAAAATAATCACAGAAAATGAAAAAGAAAAAATGTTTGATGAAAAGTAACGATTTCAGAATTTCAATGGACTAGGTAAACAATTTAAACATGCCAGTGTAGTTATAGAAATGTATAATTTGAATAAACCAAATAAAATACAGGCTCAACAGACAAATAGATGAGAAATTTAAACGAGAAGACATACCAGAGGAGAAAAAGAGAACTGTGAAATGCTAACAAGTGAAAATAAAGAAAAAAATTACCAATTTATATATGCAAAATATAAACAATTATTTTACATAATAACAAGACTAAATAGCGAAACCAAAGGGAGAACCTGCTGGGTAATATAAACTGCTGGGTAATATGAACATGGAAGTTAGGAGGTGGAAATTAATCTGAGTAAAAAGCCTTTGCATCCTTTTGGAAAAGGCTTGACTTTCAAGAGTAACAATTTTAAGAAAGACAGACAGACAGACGGACAGAAGGAAGGAAGAAACTAACTAACTAACTAACTGCGGGTTAATAACTTTCCTACCTGGAAGAAAAAAGAAAAAATTAAAAAAGAAAAGAAAAGAAAAGAAAAAGCACTGAGCTACGCCCCTACACCTTTTTTTTACAAAATTAACTTTGAGACAAGATGCTACTAAATCATCCACGTCAGGTTTAAAGTCGAGATACTTTTGCCTCAGCCTCTTCTGAGTGCTGGAATTACAGGGTGTGTACTACCATGCACAGTGGGTACCCACACTCTTATCAGATCAAACAAATTTTAAAAACACAAATAATTACAGGACACACAGACACCATCATAAAATGAGCAAAAAGATTGAAATCACTAGGAAAGCAATTTAAATTTATATAAACCATCAAATAATGTGAGACTGTATTAAAAAATGACAGACTGAGCAGGATAAAGTGCCATACCCAACGACAAACTACAAATTTTAACATACCATTTCCACTACTGATCACATATTAAAACACTAGAAAAAGCATAAACATCTCATATAATTAACAGTCTGATTTGCTGATCAGTAGTGCAACCCTGCACCCTTACACAATCTTTCTACATAAGATTTATAAAAACAAGCTGGGCGTGGTGGCACGCACCTTTAATCCCAGCACTCAGGAGGCTGAGGTAGGTGGAGTGTTGTGAGTTCGAGGCCGGCTTGGGCTACAACGTGAGCAAGGCCAGCCTGTCTCAAAAAAATTAAGGCCGGGAGTTTAGCTCAGTGGCTTAAGCGCCTGTTTCACAGGCGCGAGGTTGTGAGTTCGATCCCCGGTGCCACCAAAAAAAATAAAAAAAGATATATAAAAATAGATTATAATGTTATATAATCTGTTTCTCAAATTTGAAACAATCCAAATTCTACCCACCGCATCTTCCTAAAATAGCAAACACAAAGATGTTAGGAAATGTAAAAGAAAACAAGTAAGTCAGGCATGGTAGCATACATCTGGAATCCCAGCACTCAAGAGGCTGAGGCAGGAGGATAACTGAATTTGAGGCCAGCCTGGGCTCATAGTAAACTGTAGGCCAGTTTGCACCAGAAGGCCAGCTTGCACCACACCAAGACCCTCCCTTCCCAAAAAAATTTTTAAAAAATTAAAAAGCACACAAAGTAATAAAATAATTGAGTGAACAGAGTGATAAAGAAATTAATACATATAAAATTTGTAGAAATTAGGGAAAGTAGTACAGTTAGGACTCTTCAGAGATGTAAATGTTCATATGGAAAAGGAGAACAGCTTAAAAGTGAGCTAAGTATCAAACTTAGGCAGGGGGGGACCAAAAGCGTATTCAAAAATAACTATTTTTTAAAGTACAGAAATTAAACAGAAGACTGCATCTAAACAGGTCAAAAAGTAGTACAGCTCCTGAGGCACTAATGAATAACAAATAGTTAATCTTATGAATAAAAAGGGGGTATAAAAAATGATAAAGAATATTTTAAACTAGGAATTGGAAAGGTTTTTCTTAGAAGATCAGCTAGTAAACGTTCTTGGTTTATGCCTCATACCTTTAGTTATAACTACTCATTTCTGCATTTATAGGACTAACACAATCAGGCAATTTGAATGAACAAGGTTGTATTTCAGTAAAATTTTATACACAAAAGAGACCAACAAACCGGAGCACGGTGGCACACACCTGTAATCCCAGCACTCGGAAGGTATAAGTTCAAGACCAGCCTGGGCCACAAAGTGAGTTCAAGGTCAGCCTGAACTGCATAGTGAAACCCTGTCTCACAAAATAGGACCAGGGATTTAGCTCAGCAGCATAAGTGCCTGCCTGGCAGGCATGAGGTTGTGAGTTCGATCCCTGGTACCAAAAAAAAAGAAAGAGAGAGACGGCCTGCAGGCAAGTTTGCTGGCTGTTGCTTTATGTCAATAAATTTGATATCTCAGATGACACAATTTTCTAGAAAAAATGTTTTTAAAACTAATTAAAGAAATAAAAAAGACCAAAGTAGACCAGTAATCATTAAAGAAAGTGAATCAGTTGTAATCTTCTCACAAAGAAATACCAAGCTTGATACAGCTATTCCAAATTTTGAAAGAACAGAATGATTCCATTGTATATAAACTCTTTCAGGAAACAAAGTACTTTCCTACTCTATTAATGACTATAACTTTCACATCAAAACTCATCACCAAACATACACCCATGGATTAACCAAATAATTCCAGCAGTGTATTTAAAAAGACAGCTAGCTGGCGGGGCCCCCGCCCGGCCCGAGCAGCGCAGGCACCGATCAGGACGCATTATGGACTGCCTTCCGGGGTCCTGACCCCAGGACCCTGGAGGAGAATGAGAAGAGCCCCTCGCGGGGCCCCCGCCCAGCCCGAGCGGCACCGGCGAGCGGGCTTGGAATCAGGGACAAACACACACACACACACACACACACACACCCGTCAGCAACCTGCTGTTTCGGAGGTCTGGCTAAATTGATAGCAACCAAGGAACATCAACCAACTTTCGTTTTGTAGATTCGGCCAGGCCTCTGGTCAGCAACCCAAGCAACTCTTTACAGCAGGCAATGTAGCAAGTATGGGGGATTCTCTTCTGTCTTGTCTTTTATTATTAATAAAATATAAAAAATAAATAAATAAAAAATAAAAAGACAGCTAGATCACAGAGATATAAGATGACTTTTGGACAGTAATAAAAATGTTCTTAATTTTTGCTTTCTTATACTATAGCCACTAGCTACAATTAGCACCTCAAGTGTTGTTGGTGTAACTAAGGAAGTGCACTTTTTACTTTATTTTATTTTATTTCCACTAGTTTAAATTGCCACATGTGGCTGGTAGTTAATATTACTGGCCAGCATAGCCGTATCATGACCAAGCTGAATTTATGCAATGTCAGTTTATTACCGGAAAAAATTTATCAGTATCATTCACCACATCAACAGATTAAAGGAAGAAAAAACTATCTCAGTAGGTGTAGAAATCAGTTCCCATTTGATAAAAACACAGCACCAAAAGAAGCCTAATCAGACAAAGGTTATCCAGAAAAAAAACTTCTTTGGTGGTGATACTGAGGATGAATGGTCTACCACTGAGTCAAATCTTCACCACAACAAAGACTTTTCCCCCACACCCCATAGTCTTGGCACTAAGTTACATCCTCAGTCTTTTTTATTTTGAGATAGAGTTTCACTAAGTCCCTATAAACTCACCGTGTAACCCTCCTGCCTCAGCCTCCTGGAGTGCTGGGATTACAGGTATGTACCACCATACCCAGCTCAAACATCTTAATGATGAAACATACAAAGTATTCCTTCAGAAGACAGACACAATCACTAATACTATCATTAACACTTTCTAACATTTACCAGAAGACCCTGGCTAGTGCACTAAAAAGAAAAGTCGACAATGTAAGAATTGAAAAGAAACTGTAGTCTCACTATCTGCAGGTGGTATAGAAAGATAAACAGCAAAGTATTGGGAAAAATCAAAGCTTAACAAGGTGGACTAGTGTGCAAAAACTTTGCTCTATTTCCATATATCAGCAAAGCTGCTGAAGATGTAATTTAAAATCAAAAAGTTCATTATATGGCACATTTTTAAAATCTAACCAAAGATGTCTTGAGACCAACATGGAGAAAATTTTAACATTTTACTATTTTAAATAAAACCTAAATTATTAGAGATACTATGTCCATACCACAAAGATATTCGGTATCATAAAAGTGTCAATGTCCCCCACAAAAGCTGTGTGTGTGTGTGTGTGTGTGTGTGTGTGTGTGTGTGTCATCTCAGGACACCTCAATGACCTCAGCACCAGATTACCAGACTTTAAAATTATCTACAATGTACAAATACAGGGTAGGGGGATGTACTATAGCCGACATCAAGTCACATTTAAAGCTATAATAAGTCAATGAAGTATTACAATAAGGATAGACACATATACTACAGGACTTCACTAGGATTACATTAGTTTTGAGGAACTTCAAAAAAATTAGGATTAAAAAACTGTCTATATGAGGGGAAAAATGAATTTCTATCCTTAAGCCACTACTGGTGACGATAAAAGCAAGCATCCCTAATAAGACTGAAAAGAGTGTAAAACAAGATTCTATGGTACTTTATTACCCAACTAAACCAAACTAAATACAATTGCAAACATATCTATAAAAATGTATAAGCAAAATCACAAAAGATTGGAAAACTTTACATCAAAATGAAGATTTTTTTTAAAAAAAACACCCAAGCCGGGTGTGGTGGCCCACACCTTTAATCCCAGCACTTGGGAGGCTGGAGGATCGTTGAGTTCGCGACCAACCTGGGCTACAGAGTGAGTTCAAGGCCAGTCTGAACTGCATAGTGAGACCCTGTCTCAAAAAATAAGGCCAGGGATTTAGCTCAGTGGCGTAAGCACCTGCCTGGCAGGTGTGAGGTTGTGAGTTCGATCCCTGGTACCAAAAAACACAAAAAACACACACACAAAAACAAACAAAAAAAAAAAACACCCTAAACGGTGAAAATTACAAACCTCAATTTCAGAGAAGGTACTCCGCAACTTACAAGTTGATTTTTTTTAAATTTACTGCTATGATTTGAATGTGTCCCCTCCAAAAATCAGGTACTGAAATAAGGGTTAATGTGACATTAGAGCTAGGGCTTTTAAGAGTTAGAGAGCCGGGTGTGGTAGCACACACCCAGAATTTAGCACTCAGGAGGCTGAGGTATGAGGGTCGCTACAAGTTTGAGACCAGCCTGGAGTACATAGAGTTCGGGGTTGGCCTGAACTACAAAGCGAGACCCTCTCTGAAGAAACAAAGAAAAGAAAGTTAACCAGAGTGTTCCCTCTTCATGAATGGAATTAAAGGCTTCATAAAAGAAGCTTCACCCAGCAGAAGGCTCTCTATCCCTTCTGCTTTCTTTCTGCCATGTGAAGACACCTTGTTCCTCTCATCTACAGAATACACACTTCACCAGGTAAGTGAATGTTGTAGCACCTTAATCTTGAACTTCCCAGGCTCCAGAACCAAGCACAAGAAATACACTTCTGGGTTTTATAAGACACCCAATCTCCAGTACTTTTTACAGCATCACAAAAGAACTAAGAGTTTCCAAGCAGAATAAATGACAAATGGCTCTATCAGCTACATCACAGATAAAGAAATACATCATAAACATTTGACAAGTTGGCCCCCATACCCTCATTCAGAGAAAAAAATACAAATTAAAAGACCACAAATGAAGGGTTTTACACTCACACAGTTATAAACACTGAAACAGATTTTAATACTGTTATTAAACCAGATGCTAGAAAGGGAAGTAGGGTTGCCATAAGTGGTTAAATTACTGACACTTGCACACAGCCCCTGAATACATGTAACAAAAATGAGTTCTAGTAAGAAAGGGGAGAATGGTTAATGAGTAAGAAATCAAGGATCACATTTGTCATATTGATCTCTTCTTCTCCAGTATTTGTATCTTTTACTTATTTAGCTCATATTGTTTTCAAGAGGGTAACAATGGTTAATACATTGGACATTGTTGTCTTTAAATTAGTTACTCAGAGTACAAGATATCAGCATTTAATTGTCCGAACAATTTTTTTTTTTTTTTTTTTTTTTTTTTTTTTTTTTTTTTTTTTTTTTTTTTTTTTTTTTTTTTTTTTTTTTTTTTTTTTTTTTTTTTTTTTGGCGGCACCAGGGATCAAACTCACAACCTCGCGCCTGCCAGGGCAGGCGCTTAAGGCACTGAGCCAAACTCCCAGCCCAGGTTTTTCGAGGCAGGGTCGCACTGTGTAGCTCAGGCCGGCCTTGCGCTCGCGTTGTAGCCCAAGCCGGCCTCGAACTCACAACGCTCCGCCTACCTCAGCCTCCCGAGTGCTAGGATTAAAGGCGTGCGCCACCACGCCCGGCTTGTCCGAACAATATTAACACAAACCCCTTTCAATGAACTAAGAGAAATCAGTAGTATAACTATCATACATACACATTTTTTTTTCTTTCAGCTTCTCACACCAGGGAGACAGTATGATATTTATACACGTGAGTCTGATTTATTTCACTTATGAGTATGGTCTCTAGCTACATTCATTTACCTACAAAAGCCTCGCACTTATCCTTCTTTACAGCTGAGAAGTACTCCACTGTATAAAAATACACATCTTTTTTATCCATTCCACAGCAGATGGGCATTTGGGTTGTTTCCAAGATTTAGCTATTACAAATTGTGCTGTTATAAACATGGGTGCACATATATCGCTGAGGTACAATGATTTTAATTCTTTTGGGAAGATACCCAGAAGGGGAATAGCTGGGTCAAATGGGACCTCCGATCCTAATTTAAGGATTCTTCACATTAATTTCCACAGTGGTTGCACCAGTCTACACTCCAACCAACAGTGGAGAAAGCTCCTTTATCCCCACATCCCCTCCAGCATGCTATTCATTAATTTCCTGATAACAGTCATTCTTTCAGGAGTAAGATGGAATCTCAGTGTTGTTTTAATTTGCATCTCTCAAATAACCAGCTTGTATTTTTACATTCTCAAGATAGCCAAAATAATGTGATTATGTCTTAGATAAGTAGCTGCCTTCTCCACAACCATTATATCCCTCTCTGATAATGGAATGGCAATAAATTTAGGGAAGTACTAAAACACAACTCCATAAGGAGATCCTAACTAGCCAATATAGGTAACTCCCTTCTCAGAAACAGTAAATAAATGGCATAGAATAAAACATTTAAGCTGACTGGGATACAGCAATTTTTTTTACCAGTGTACTAACTCAGAAGTGGTGCGACCACAGCTCAGGAATTTGTTCTGGATGAGAAAAATAATAGACATGAATGGACTGTATTAATAGGCTTAAAAAAAAAAAAAAAAGCTCCAGATCATAGGTTTTTTGGGGTTTTTTTTTTTTGGGGGGGGTGATGGTCCGGGGATCAAACTCACAAACTTGTGCCTGTTTGGGGAAGGGAAAATTAAGTATTGTCTCTATCTTAGCATTTTAATATAGTTCTAGAACCCAAGATACAACTATTTCACAGTATCATGGAAGTCTGTGGCTTTAGGCAATATATTACAAAAATACTTGTGTGTTTTGATAACAAAAGTCTACTTCTGGACTGACAAATTATTGTATTTACCACATAACAAAAGAATAAAACTAATATTCACTGAAACCAGTATTTTCCAGGAATTATATGTTACTTTTATGCATTTTGTGTTACTCATCTTTGAACAACCTCAAGATACAGAACAAACATGCTTATAAACTAAGAGAAGCAACATCTGCAGAGCTTACTTGATCACGAGACTTCCAACAGATAAAGCTGAAATTCAACTCTAAAGCCCATGCCCTCTCCACTAGATTACTATGATGACCAAAAGTTAATAAATTTCTTTTAAAAAGTAACAGTTGCCTCACCATAGTTCTTAAATGTCACAACAAAAAATAAAGACAAAGCACAAAGTAAGGAATAAAGCATAGGCTGTCCTAATAGTAGCTGTCTAGTCTAGACTCAGCACATACACTTTATGCAATAAATCATCATAGTAGCCCATTCACTTTTGTATACCAGTAATCTCCCTAATTATGCCATCAATATTCTAATTCACACAAATTTCATTTCTTCTTTGGCTAATATGATTTTGAAATTAACTCAAGATTTACCTGATGAATAAATGACAGCAAAGAGTAATGTAATAATAAAAGTACAAGAAATATTGTTTATCCTACTACATGAAACACTATGGATGAATGTCACAATAGGTTGAACAAAATAAGTCACATACAAAAGACTATATGAGTCTGCATATAGTTCAAAAGTAGGCCAATTAACATTATGTTGTATGTCGGGACAATAGTAAGAGGTCTTTCTGGGTATTAGTAATGTTTCTGTTTCTTAATCTGGATACCAGTTACATATGAATGTGTATGAAAATTCATGAACCTGTCCACTTACAATGTGTGCTTACTTTGTGCGTATGTCAATAAAAAGTTAACAAAAGGAAGAAACTCACTAAACTGAAATCAATAGCTACAAGAGACCCATAAAAATACTGTCATCTTACAGAAATTCTCAGAAGAACTTTGACATGATTTTTTTTTTTAATGTTGTACCAAGGGTTGAACCCAAGAAGTTGGGAGGCTCACACTTCCTAATTTCATAACTTACTACAAAGTTACACTAACTAAAATGGTACCATACTGGCATAACAAAAATCAACAGAAGCTAGGTATGGTGGTATACATCTGTAACCCAACTTAGGAGCGCCTTGGGAGGTTGAGGGAGAAGACTGCAAGTTCAAAGCCAGGCTAGGCAACTTAGCAAGACCCTGTCTCAAAACAAATTTTTTTTCAAAGGCTAAGAATTGAGCCCAGTGGTAGAGCATGTGTAAGGCCTTGGTTCAATCCTCGGTCAGGGGGATAGGGGGTATCAATGGAGTAGAACTGAGAATTCAGAAATAAACTCTCCCATTTCCACCAAATGATTTTTAACAAAGATGCCAAAACAAAAAAGAAAATACTTTCAACAAATGGTGTTAGAAAAACAGTTTAACAAGCCAGGCACACTGGCACTCACCTGTAATTCCACCCCTCTGGAGGCTGAGGCAGGAGGATCACAAATTCAAGCCCAGCCTGAGCAACTTAGCAAAACCCTGTCTCAAAAAAATAAATAAATAAAAAAGGGCTGTGGAAGTAGCTCGGTACAAAGGCCATGAGTTCAGTCCCCAGTACTGCCAAAAGAAAACACAAAAAAACAAACAGGCTATCAACATGCAAAAGAATGAATTGTGCACACCCGTCCCATACTATATATAAAAATTAACTCAAATTGCTTTGAACCCTCAAATACCAGAGCTGAAACTACAAAAATCTTCTAGCAAAACAGAGGTTTAAATCTTTATGGCCTTGAATTAAGATGTGCTTACTTAGCTTAACAACAAAAATATAGACATCAAAAACAGATCAACTGGACAAAATCGAAATTAAAATATTTGTGTTTCAAAGGCTACCATCAAGAAAGTGAAGAAAATCCACAGAATGGGAGAAAATTTATGCAAATTATGTACAGCAGATATATCTAGAACATGTAAAGAACTATTATAACTCAAAAACAGAATCCAATTTTAAAATGGACAAGGGATCTAAATAGTTTTCAAAGAAGACAGTCAAACAGCCAATATAGGTATTTCAAGAAACTCGTATCATTAACTAGTAAGAAATGCACGCCTATAATCGCAACATTCAAGAGGCTGAGGCAGGAGGATTGCTACAAATTCGAGGCCAGCCTGAGCTACATAGTGAGTTCAGGGTCAGCCTGAACTATACAGTGAGACCCTGTCTCAAAAAACCTAAAAAAAAAAAAAAAAAAAAAAAAAAAAAAAAAGCAAAGCCACAATGAGATACCAATTTATAGGCATCAGGACAGCTCTAAACAAAAAAGCAGACAATAATAAGCCTAGGAAAGGAGAAGTATTCCCATACCACTTGTGAGAATGCAAGATGGTGCAGTGGCTTTGAAAAAACAGTCTTGTATTTCCTTAAACAGTTAAACATGGAATTACCATGAAAAACGGGAAAATTTAGAGATGGCGGAAAGGGGAATGAGAAATAAAAAGAACTAAAATGTGTTATGTACATGCACCAATTCCCCATGACAGACTTGATCATTATGTACTGCAAACGTGTACTAAATAAATTTTTAAACAGAAAAATGAAAGCCAGGCGTGGTGGCGCACACCTTTAATCCCAGCACTCGGAAGGCTGAGGTAGGAGGAGCGCTGTGAGTTGGAGACCAGCTTGGGCTACAACTTTGAGGAAGGCCGGCCTGAACTACATAGTGTGATCCTGCCTCAAAAAAATAAGGCCAGGAGTTTGGCTTAGTAGCTTAAGCACCAGCCAGGCAGGCGCGAGGTTGCAAGTTTGAGCCCCAGTACCGCAAAAAAAAAAAAGAAAAAAGAAAAAGAAAACATGTATACACATAAACTTGTACACAAGAGTATTCCAAAGAGCTAAAAATAGGAAATAACCCAAATGCCAATAACCCAATTGACTAATGGACCAACAAAATATAGTACATACATGCAATGAAATATTATATGCCAATAAAAAGAAAGTACTGATATACACAAAAATGAATGAACTCTGAAAAAGTATCCAAATAACACTAGCTATAAAGGGCCAAATATTTTATGTTTCCTGTATAGACAGAAAGTAGAAGCATGGTTGCCAAGGGTTGAGGGTACGGAAGTACAGAAGTGTACTAATCAACTTTCTGTTATCATACGGTTTAACTCTCAGTTTTGGAGGTTCCAGTCCAAGATCAGTCCTACTGCTTTGGGCATCTGGCGAGGGCAGCATATCAGCAGAATCATACTGTAGAGCAAAACCACTGGCCTTATAAGATAGGAAGCACAGCAAGAAGCCAGGTTAGGGTCCCACAATCCCCTTCTGAGTCATGCCTAAGAGACATCCCACTAATCTCTAAGAGTGCCACCCAGGAGACCAAATCTTTAACATAGTGACTACAGCAGGGAATGTCTTAGTGCTGCTATAATAGAATACCACAGACCAGGTAATTAATAATAAACAGATATTCATTTGGTCCACACCTAGGGAGGCTGAAAAGTATAAGATCACCAGGTATAGAAAGAATTTCTTGCTGTGTTGTAACAAGAAGACTAAAATCACAAGCCAGAAAGAGAAAAGGGCTGAAATCCTGTTACAAAGAACCCATTCTTAAGAAAGCAGCATTAATCCATTCACTCTGCCTTCATAACCTACTCTCCTCTCATTAGGCCCCACTTCCTAACACTGTAGGGCATCAAGTTTTCAACACATAAACTTTGGGGAACACATTCAAACCACAGCAGGGAGTGGTGGTTCCAAGAGGCAGGGCTTCCTTTGGGAAGGAATGAGAATTGTGATAATGGATGCATAATTGTGAAAATACTCTATACCACTGAGCTATACATCTTTAATTATAAAATATACAGTGAATGAACTACAAATAAACCTATTTTTAAAAACCAATGAAAGTCAGGCATAGTGGCACACACCTTTAATCCCAGCACTTGGGAGGCTGAGGTAGGAGTGTTGTGAGTTCGAGCCGGCCGGGGCTACAACGTGAGTGCAAGGCTGGCCTGAGCTACATAGTGCGACCCTGCCTCAAAAAACCAGGGCTGGGAGTTTGGCTCAGTGGCTTAAGCCCCTGTCTGGCAGGCACGAGGCTGTGAGTTTGATCCCCAGTGTCACACACACACACACACACACACACACAAAAACAATGAAACAACTGCTATAATAAAAACACATAAGCAAGCAAAGATTACGCGAGTCTGAAAATGTGATACTGGGCCACAAAAAACTCCCTAAGAAATCACATGCATTAAATTTTTTAAAAGAGGTACAATATAAAGGTATACCAATGGAACAGATCTAGGCAGATTTCCTACGGGATTAAAAGTACAGGAACATGCAAAAAAGTAGAAGAGAATATGACAGACTTCAATAACCTTACATAACTATGACTCAGTTTTTTTGAAAAGCAACTAAAGATTCTGCTGGAAAGGAAAGCAAAATCAGATTTATGAAAAGCCTTGTATGCACAAATTTATTTTTGTTGTAAGCAATGAGACGTTTAAAAACAAGTGAAAAAATGATCAAATGTCTTTCAGAGACTGACAGTTCCTGGAGAATAGAGTAGGAAAAAGTTAAGACTGAAGTCGAGAGATCAACTAAAAGACTATTAATTTAAGGAAAAAAAAAAAGATGAAAGACCTCAACTAAACCAAAAGCAACAGCCATAAAGGAGAAGATACAACAGAAGATAAATTTAATGACTAATTAAAGAAAAATGAATGAAAACCAGAAATGATTTTCAAATGCTGGTTTAAGAGCAACCAAGATAGTATACAAGCCACAGGAATGAATGACATTACACAGGAAAAGCTTTTTAAAAAAAGAGCCTAGAATGGGGATGAGAAAAAATAAATAATGTAAAGTATTTTTCTCCAAACTGAAATGTCTTTGTGTAATAAATTACTAAAATTGACAATTAGTGAATTCAATCACAGCTGTTTTAAAATTTTATACTCCTTTTTTTAACTATTTAGTGAAAAACTTAGATGCCTATAAAAAGGAAAGGGTGATCATTTTAGTCTCATTTAAATACTTTTCAATAAGAAAGGTTGTAAGGAGTTTGAAGAGTGCATAGTATAATAACAGGAAAAATAAAATACTGAGCACCTAGTCTGAGCTCATAAACTTTAAATGTTCAACGCATATTAATTTATTTCATCCTCTCCTACAACTCTGTAAGGGAAGCAATTTCTATCCTAGAGTGCGACACAAGATTAGGTAATTTACCAAAAACAAATAACTGCTGAAGAGTAGGGCTAGGACTTAAAACAGTAAAGTTCCAGAGCCCACATACCACAATGGCTCTCAAAGGAAGCAAGTAGATTTTAGGAAGGAAAAAAAAAATCTTTGTTCAAATGTTAAGCCTACAGCCATCCTTAACACCTTCTTAACTTAGGCAACTTTACCTCCTTGATTATTATAAAGATTCAGTCAAATACAAAACACTTAGTGATTATTACTAATAACCATACTTAAGTCATTAACCATTAAATGACATACATCCAGATATTACAGCAGTCCCCCCACATCATCAGTGAAATGTGTGAACATACAGATAGAACCTAATTAACACCTAATCCCAGCTACTCAAGAGGCTAAGGCTGGAAAATCACAAATTCAAAGTCAGTTTGTGCAACTTAGCAAGGCCCTGTTTCAAAACAGAAAGACCTAGGAATGTGGCTCAGAGCTCCCAGACTTTAATGTCCCATCCCAGAAAACAAAAATCACCTTTCTGATAGTATTATTACTCCCCCAACCATCCTTATATATTACAAAACAGATTTTGATAAATGGAGAGATTTGTGCAAGATCATATTCTGTGGCAAAAGGATTATGAAAATGGTTCCAATTTTCCAATCTTTCTTGTATCCATACCTTCTCAATGTGACAACAGCGTTCCTCCCTTTGTAATGCAAAGCTGATCTCCTGGCATTTTAAAATTTTGTCTGGACTCAAGACTTGTCCTAGCTAAAAGAAAGTGACACTGTACAGTTTCAAGCACAACCAAAAGACACTCTGCACATTTCCACTCATTCTCTTACAATCCTGCCACATTATATGAACAAACCAAGTTTAGCCCGATGGATGATGAGACACATGTACCTCAGTCACCGCTCATCTTCCCGCAGAAAATCAAACAACCTACCAGAAATGTGGCGTATTACCTAAACCAACCCCTCTCCCCAACCAACCCTCCAGGTGACCACAGATACACAAGCAATCCTAAATAAAATCAGGTCCGTTGAAGCTAGCCAAATCTAGCCTACATAATCAAAACCACCTATCTGATCCACAGATTCATGAGCAATAGACTCATTTTAAGCCACTGATTTGGGATGAAGAGATTTTTTGCTGCAGAACAGGTAAGTATTTGAAACACATGGTTTGTAGAAGAGGTGGGATGTAAAGACAGGCAGTCTGTCTCCTAGCACCTTCTCCTAATAACTATTTTATATGACTTCAGAGGAGATATGACATGCAATACTACTGCAGTATTTTCCTTTCTGGAAAAAAAAACTATCTTCACCATTTTAGATTAAATTAAAATTAATTGTGAGGTCCTGAGTTCAATTCCTGGTACCAAAATTAGATTAGTTAATTAACTTATAAAAATCAAAATAGTATATATAATTGTTTCTTCCTTTAGGCAAACAATGAATGTCCATAATGTGTATTGCACCTACACACAGAATTATAATTTCAACTGCTATCAGCTACCTGTTCATTAATTTATTATACACTTTCCTGGACATTACGGTTTAGATCTACAAAGTTCCCTAAAACTCTCATTGGTCAGAGGCAAGGCTTGTAGAAGGTGATCGGATGGCAGGAGGGGGCTTTACTTATCAGTGAATTAATCTACTAATGAGTTCAACAACTGGATGTGCTGCTGGGGTGAGGTCTGGCTAAAAGAGGCAGGTTACCAGGGATGTGACCTGGAAGGATACACCTTTCTTCCTCGCTCCTCCCTTTGCACAGTTTCCTGGCTGTCAGGATGTGAATAACTTCCCTTCACCTGGTCCTTCCACCATGCCTTTTCTACCTTAGAGCCAGCCAACCACAGACCAAAAACATGAGCCAAAATAAAATTCTCCTCCTTTAACCATTTATCGGTCCAATTACTTAAACACAGAATGACCAAAAATTGCTATTTTTTTATTAATTTTTGTAACAGAACAGAAAATATAAAAATGAAAATTTTATCAAATTTATTCAATACAGCAACTGACTGGCTGAAATGACATCTATCCGTGTGCTTGAACTCATCAATATGTAAGCAAACATGCTGCCCAGGTGATCTTGGGTAAACTGTTAAATGGTTAACTTGTGGGTATTGGGTATTTAGGCTGTGGATATTAACAATTCTTCAGTGTAAATCACTATTTATGTACTATGTACCCTTTTTCTGTCTCAAGTATTACCTCATTTTTAACTGCTGACTTCATTCTAATGAGATAACTGTATCATTTGTCAGTCTACATGCATCTATACGCATACATTCTGCCTCTTCTGGATTCAAGAAACTGTCAACGCTCCTAAATAAAACCAACTCTTGCACTAAAGTCAAGTTTTTTCTCCTCAAGGACACTGCTCCAGCAATTCTATCATCTTTCTCCTGTCTCGTTTTTTCCTGTTAGCTTATTACTACCAGCACAGATGTATGCTCTTATTTCTTTCATTTTTCTTTTTGTTTCCCATCCCCACAAATTTGTTTCTGTTAATATAGACACTTCACTGCACAAAAATGACTCTCTACAAAAGGATGCAGCATGGTATCAATAAGCTGGAAGTTTGGACTACCAAGGGGCTTACAGAACTAACTAGGATGTCTGATCATACTATCGAGGGAAACCTAGGCTGCTATTATACAAGGAGGCTAACTAAAGGTATGTCTAAAATGTAAATATAGGAGTTCCTCTGGAATACCATTTATGCATCAGTTATTTTTTTTCTCTTGTTGCTGAGACAAAATACCTGACACCCAAAATTAAGGAAGGAAAATTTTATTTAGCTCAGTTTGTGGAGATTTCAGTCCATGATCAGCTGACTCCAAGGTGGGGTGGCGTGGCAGCAAAGCAACCATTCATGGCGGCAGAAAACAGCAAAAGAAGCAAGAGCAAAAAGGGAGGAACACAACAGAAGACTAAGACTCTTTCTGTTCCTTATGCTGTATGCAAGTTACCCATCCTGGGGTTGGTGTAGCACTCACACCCATAATCCCAGCATTGGACTATGAATCAGTCACAAACTCTAGATGCCTGCCCCCATGACATGTGAGGCTTTGGGGGAGCATCCACACAAACCATAACAGCTTACTATTTCCATATACTATCATTAACTACAGTCAGTGAAAACAATCCAGGCAGAGCTAATAAAGACCATGCTTAATGATACTAGAGCAATACAGACAAAAAAAAATAGATGAGCTTAAAAAAATTATGGAAGCTCAGCATATGAAAGAAATGGAATCCATAAAGCAGATTCAAGCAGATATCCAGGAGAATAATCCCACTGAAAGTCTTCAAAGCAGATAAGGTCAATGTGAGGACAGGATCGCAGATACTGAAGACAGGCTTGCAGTTAGTGATTAGGAAAAGAAAGATTTCTCAAGAATAGCAAGGGACCATGAGAAATCAATCCAGCAGCTGTTAGATGAGACGAAGAAGAATAACTTAAGACTGATTGGAGTCAATGAAAAACCAGGATACATGACAAATTAAATTTTTAAAATGCTCACAAACGTCATGGAAAAAAAACTTTCCTGGCAGAGAAAAAGAATTTGTCATGCAGATAAGTGAGGCATATAGAACCCCACTTAGCCATGATCAAAAAAAGAATCCTACAGCCAGTCATATCATAATCAAGATTCCAGAAATTCAACACAAGAACACAATCTTGAAAGCTGATTGGGAAAAGAAACAAATCACCTATAAAGGAAAGTCCATCGGGATCACCACTGACTTCTCAGCACAAACTCTCAAGTCAACAAGAGCTTGAAGTAATCCAAGCTCTAAAGGAAAACAACATTCAATCCAGATTGCTTTACCCCACAAAACTACCTTTCAACACTGATGGAGAAATAAGATGCTTTCATTGCAAAGACATCTGAGGAAATTTATAACCACCAAACCAGCACTCCCAAATGTTCTGAAGGACACTCTAAAAAGAGATAATAAGGACTATAGCTTGATGAACCCTAACACAAAGAATCCACCAGGCAAGGTAAACAATTAGAAGGGGGAAAAGTGTGGGGGGGAGGGGGACAGGACAAAAACAAGACAAGGATAAAGTCAATCAATACATATCAGTTATAACCATCAAAGTTAACGGTCTCAATTTACCAACCTAAAGACAAAGACTGGCAGAATGAATCAAGAGGCAAGATCCAACAATATGCTGCATACAAGAAACACATTTAATTCAAAAAGAAATTCATAGACTAAAAGTCAAAGGATGGAAAATAATACTCTCCATGTGACAGGAACCCAGAAAAAATCAGGGGGAGCTAGTCTATTTGCAAAGTGAATTTCAAGCCAAGACTGATAAAGAGAAATAAAGAAGGTCACTAAATCCTTCTAAAAGGAACAATCCAAAAAGAAGAGATAACAATCATAAGCATATATGCAACAAATACCAGGGAACCCAATTATATAAAACAAATACACATGAAAAATCAAATAAGCCCTAATACAATTGCATTGGGAGATCTCAATACCCCACTGCTAAAAAAGACAGATCAACTACACAAAAAATTAATAATGAAATATAACGCGAGCGCAAGGCCAACCTGAGCTACATAGTGCGACCCTGCCTCAAAAAACCAGGGCCGGGAGTTTGGCTCAGTGCCTTAAGCACCTGCCCTGGCAGGCACCAGGTTGTGAGTTCAATCCCCAGTGCCACAAAAAAAAAAAAAAAAAACCTGAGCCAAACTTTTGAACAAATGGACTTAGTAGATGTCTATAGAGTATCCACTCCACGACATCAGTATACTCTTCTCAGCTGCACATGGGACGTTCCCCAAAATAGACCACATACTGGCCTAAAGAACATGCTTAAGTAAATGCAGAAGAATTCAAATCATTCCATGTACACAATCAGACCACAGTGCAATGAAATTGGAAATCTATGGCAAAAGAAACCAAAAGAACTTCATAAACAGGTGGAAATTAAGTAACACCCTCCTGAACAACCAATGGGTCACAGATAAAATTAAAGAAGATATTAGACAGTTTTACAGTTGAATGATAATGACAATACAACATATCAGAACTTATGAGACACAGTGAAAGCAGTCTAAGGGGAAAAATCTATGCTACTAAAAACCCATATTAGAAAAACAGAGCAAACGCATATAAACAACTTAATGGTGAATCTCAACTGTCTAGAAAAAAAAGAGCAGGCTAAGCCAAAGCTTGTACTAAGGAGAAATTATAAAGATCAGAGCAGAAATTAACACATTGGAAACTAAAAAATGATACAAAGACCCAATGAATCAAAGAGTTGGTTCTTTGAAAGATTAAAGTTGACAAATCCTAAGTGAACCTTACCAAATAAAAAAGAAAAACAAGACTCAAATACACACAATTAGAAATGAAAAGGGTGAAATCTCGACAGCCGAAATCCGGATCATCTACGCGTACTCTGAAAACTTGTATTCTAATAAGATGGAAGATACAGAAGAAATGGACAGATTCCTAGATACATAGGAATTGCCAAAGCTGAATCAAGAAAATATAAACACCCTAAATAACCCAGTATCAATAAATGAAATCAAGCCGGATGTGGTGGCACACGCCTTTAATCCCAGCACTTGGGAGGCTGAGGTAGGTGGAACATTGTGAGTTCGAGGCTGGCTTGGGCTACAAAGTGAGCAAGGTCAGCCTGAACTACATAGTGCGACCCTGCCTTGAAAAAAAAAATAGGGCCGGGAGTTTGGCTCAGTGGCTTAAGCGCCTGCTTGGCAGCACAGGGTTGTAAATTGTGAGTTCGAACCCTGTCACCAACAAAAAAATAAATAAATAAATAAATAAAATCAAAGATGTAATTAAAAATCTTTTTTTTTCCCCTCGGCACCGAGGATTGAACTCACAACCTTGCGCCTGCCAGGGCAGACGCTTAAGCCACTGAGCCAAACTCCCAGCACTAGTTTTTTGAGGCAGGGTCGCACTATGTAGCTCAGGCCAGCCTTGCACTCACGTTGTAGCCCTGGCCGGCCTCGAACTCACAATGCTCCTCCTACGTCAGCCTCCTGAGTGCTGGGATTAAAGATGTGCACCACCACGCCCAGCTGGTTGTAATTAAAAATCTATCAACAAAGAAAAAGCCCAGGCCCTGACTGATTCACTGCCAAATTCTACAAGAAATTTAGAGAGGACCTAACACCACTACTTCTGAAACTCTTTAATCAAATTGAAAGGGAAGCACTACTTCCAAATTCATTCCTGGAAGCAAGCATTACCCTGATATCAAAACCAGAGAAGGACCCAATTAAGAAATAGAATTACAGGCCAATTTCCTTAATGAATATTGATGTAAAAATCTTCAATAAAATACTGACAAACAGACTGCAGCAAATCATCAAGAAAATTACACACCACGATCAAGTGGGACTCATCCCAGGAATGCAGGGATGGTTCAGCATAGGTAAATCCATAAATGTAATACACCATATTAACAGAGCCAAGGACAAAAATCATATGAGCATCTCAATAGATGCAGAAAAACGTTTTGACAAAGTCCAGTACCCATTCATGATAAAAACCCTACAGAAAATTGGAATAGATGGTCTTTATCTCAATCTGATAAAAGCCATCATCTATGAGAAACCAACAGCCAATGTCACACTAAACGGACAAAAAGTGAAAGCTTTCTCTCCAAAATCAAGAACAAAACAAGGATGTCCACTGTCTCCACTCTTATTCAACATAGTCCTGGAAACTTGAGCTGGAACAATTAGACAAGAGCAAGAAACAAAAGGAATAAAGATACAAAAGGAAGAAGTTAAACCATCGTTATCTGCAGATGACATTGTACTCTACAAAAACCCTAAAAACTCCACCAAAAGACTTCTAGATTTAATAAGTAAATCCATTAACATAGTTAGATATAAAGTCAACAGCCAAAAATCAATAGCCCTCCTGTACGCAAATGACAAAGTCACTGAGAGAGAAATCAGGGAAACAATACCTTTTACAATAGCATCCAAAAAAAATGAAACAGGACTATCAATCTGACAAAGGATGTAAAAGACTTCTACATTGAAAACTACAGTACTCTGAAAAAGGAGATTGAGGAGGATATTACAAAATGGAAGCCTGGCGTGGTGGTGCACTCTTAAAATCTCAACACTTGGGAGGCTGAGGCAACAGGATCATTCCAAGTTCTACAAAGTGAGCCCAAGCCCAGCCTGAACTGCATAGCGAGACCCAGTCTCAAAAAGACAAAAAGAGAGACAGAGACAGAGAGAGAGAAAGAAAATGGGAGAGATATCCCATGCTCCTGGGTAGGTAGAACCAATATAGTGAAAATGGCCTTATTTCTAAAACTGTTATACAGATTCAATGCAACCCCAAACAAAATTCCAACAGCTTATCTCACAGAATTAGAGAAAACAATCCTAAAATTCATTTGGAACCAGAAGAGACCTAGAAAATAGCAAAGGCAATTCTGAGCAACAAAGGCAAGGAAAGAGGGATCGAAATCCCCAACTTGAAATTATAATATAAAGCTACTGTTTAAAAAAAAAAAAAAAAAAAAAAAAGACCAGAGGATCAATGGAACAGATCAGAAGAGGCAAAACCAACTCTAGACATACTCAGCCACTTTACCTTTGACAGAGGTGCCAAACACATTCATGGGAAAAAAGCCTCTTTAATAAATGGTACTGGAAAAACAGGTTCTGCACATGCTGAAGATTAAAACTGGGCCCATATCTTTCACCATGCACTAAACTAAAGTCAAAATGGGTCAAAGATCTAAATATTAAAACAGTAATATTAAGTCTGCTAGTCGAGGATTTAGCTCAGTGGCTTAAGCACCTGCCTGGCAGACACGAGGTTGTGAGTTTGATCCTCAGTATCAAAACAAAAAAAAATGTATTAAGTCTGCTAGTGTTGGGGCAAAATAACAAACTTATAGATATTTCCTGATTAATTGGAAGACTGACCAAGTTGCTGTTCTGCTGTCTCTGGTAAACTCAACTGACCCTGACAATGTCAGAGTGGTTGCCTATACCTTAAGGCACCTTGGGCTGACCTGTGCTCATTCAGTCAAGTTTGTCTCTCCAGAACAACTCCTATATTATGGTAATGTCCTTAACCACTCTCATTCAGTCAAGGCTCTCTCTCTGGAACAATTCCTATATTATGATAATGCCCTCAAGCATACGGCATTCTCTAAGAGTCCCCCCCCTGGTTCCTGGAATGTTTCTATTGTTTCAAGACTAGCCTGTCTGTCAATATATGATTCAATGTTTGTAACCAATCATGTAACATTTAGTCACTTGGTTTGTACGTCCCACTTCTAACTCTATATAGACTAAACTCCCTGATTCGGGGCCATTGCTTGGGAGGAATTATCCCTGTAACTGTCCACTGGCGTGAACTCCAACAGCCCACTGGTGTAAAGATTAAATGCTGCCATCTTATCTCCTTGGTGCAAAGACTCTTCCTTTTGGTTTGGTTTGGTTTCGTTTGGCTTGGCTTGGTTTGGGAAATTTTCCGCAACACTAGAAGACAGAATAGAACTCCTGAAGACACTGGTGTAGGCAATGACCTTATGAACAAAAACCCAAGCACAGAGAAACTATCCCAAAGAATCAACAACTGGGATCTTAACTTACTAAAAAGCTTTTGCACAGCAAGAGTGCAAAAGAGTGAAGAGACAACCCACAGTGTGGGAAAAAATGTTTGCCAGCTGTTCCTCAAAGGATTACTATCGAGAACATATAAAGAAAAAAAAAATCAGTCCTCCCAGACTTAAAGACCTAATCCAAAAATGGACATCTGAGATGAATACACACTTCTCAGATGAAGAAATGCAAATAGCATATAAATATGTGAAAAAATGTTCAATAGCACCGGTCATTCGAGAGATGCAAACTAAAACAACACTTAAGATTCCGAAAAAATGATGACTATCAAGAAATCAACCAATAACAAATGCTGGAGAGGTTGTGGGGAAAAAGGAACTCTTCTCCTGTGTTGGTGGGAATGTAAACTGGTGCAACCATTGTGGAAACTAATGTGGAGATTCCTCAAAAGAACTACAATGAGAGGTCCCATTTGACCCAGTTATTATTCCCTCTGGGTATCTTCCTGAAAGAATTAAAAGCATCATACCACAGCGATATATGGACACCCATGTTCTTATCAGCGTTTTGTAATAGCTAAATCTTGGAAACAGCCCAAATGCCCCTCAACTGGTGACTGGGTAAAGAAGATCTGGTGTTTTTTATACAATGGAGTACTATTCTGCCATAAAAATGATAAACTTGAGACATTCCTAGTAAATGGATGCAACTTGAAACCATACTCTTCAGTGAAATAATCAGACACGTGTAAATATCACATTCTCTGGTATGAGAAACCACAAGTGTAAAAAAGGACCATAATGTATGTTAACTATTGTGAAATAGAAAGAAAATGTTCAAACGTGGGGGGCACTAAAAAAGGGGATAGGAGAAAAGGAAAGGAAAAAATTTAAAAGACAAGAAAAGCAGGAAAAAAATGCAAAGAAAGCTTTTGTAAATGGGGAAGGGAAAGGAAGGGTTGAAGGAACAGTAGGGGAATGGGTTTAAAAAGAATTAAACTATATCATATACAGGTACAAATTCTCTATGATGAATGCTATCATTATGTGTATCTAAAATGTACCAATAATATCTGATTTTAAAAATATGTAAGGATCTAACTGCAAAACATTCATCTCTAAATGCATTTACTTCTTTAAAGAATCAACTTCAAACTTTAAAATCTACCTTAAGAGTTACATTTAGATTGAAATAATGAAATGGATACTGTCCAAATCCAAGAGAAAAATTATAAATCAACACTTATCAAATGCATTTAGACTATATTAATTTTACCCCTAGACTTGCGCTGAAGTACAAAATAAAGGCTACAGAAAATGTCTATGCCATCTCAACTCATCTAGGACCTTTGGAACATATTTCAAGAATCATATATAGGTAAAGTAAGAGCTATACATTGAAGAGGGGTGGGGAGGCCAGTAATGAAACCAGAGTCTTTGCACTGAGTTACATCCCATCCCTCTTTTTGTTTTTTTGTTTTTTTTTTTTAAATGTGAGAGAGGCTCTCGTATGTCTTTAGATTCCCCATGCTGGCCTCGAACATTATCTCCTGCTTCATTTTCCCAGAGTACTGAAATTACAGGTGAGCCACCATGCCCAGCATAAACAAATTCAGGTGCAATGATCCTAAAGGATCCTCTAATATTGAGCTGGGCCTAGCTAACAATTTAAATATAGATGTCCAACAGCCAAATCTATTTTGAAACACAAGCGATTCAGAGAAAGGTGTACATTTTAGTATTTTTCCTCAAAGCAGAAATATCAAAAGAAGATGGTTGAAAAATGACATTTTCTTCTAATATTATCTGGATTCAAGTGGCCCACTATCAGTGTATCACTAATAAAGACAAAATTTAAAATTGTTGTCCCTGTCACCAGCCTTTATAAACAGTTTTTTAGCTCCTGGCTTCCCACTAAATAATTACCTATTCAGATCACATATCCATAACTGAAGCAATAGTGAGCTTCTATCTTAATCTAAAAACATACAACTACTTTATGTGTGCAGGTCAGCAACAATACTTAAAGCCTAAATTTAAATGACTGAAAATGAGTCCTTTTATAATTAACAATTGCAAGGGCAAAAAAAAAAAAATACTTTCAAGGATTATTGGAAGGTAGAAGAACGCAACCAAGATCAAGTAGAAACTAGAAATCTGACCACAATGTAAGAAGAGACACACTGAAATTCAAATTGATAAAGCTTTTCCCCTGAGGGCACTCCCAGAATTTGTAGCAGTACATAGCAGCTAGAACTCAAGCAGAGAACTACAGGTTTTTTGGAGTTCATGGCTACAAATGTCTGGAAATTTGAGAAGAAATTCAAGAAAGGAGACAGCCACAGAAAGGGAAGCCTCAAAATCTAATTGTAACCTCCTTCAAATGCTTCACTTATCCCCGATCTGCATACACTCAGAAAAGATTCCAATGAGCCCAGTAGAAAGCAACTAAAAAACTTAAAGAATTCAGCAGCAAAGGAGACAAGATTATGAATTTTGAATATGGCCAAGGGAGGACTCAGTAAACATCTCCGGTTTTCTACAGCTTCGACCCAAAGTACAGTACAATGCCAAACCTCCATAAATTCAAGATAATTTGTCATTAATTTAACTATATATTTCTCGGAGGATGATAAAGAGAATTTAGAAATATGATGTTACAACCCACAATATCCACTCAGTAATAAAACTTTCTAGACATGAAAAAAAGCAGGGAAATGTGACCCACTGGCAAGGGAGAAAAAGAGCAGTCAACAGAAAGATTATTAAATAATCCAGATGAGAGCATTAACAAATAAGTTATAAAGAACTATTACAAATATACTCAAAACAGCTTTTAAACAATATGGTCACAATGGAGACTCTCAATATAAAAAGAAATTATTGTATACTAAGGAAATACTAGAAATAAAGGGTACATTTTTTAAAATCAGCTTAAGAGCACATTAAAAGTAACATTAAAAAAATCCATGACCTTAATTATTCAATCTGAAAAATTAAGAGAAAAAACTGTAAAAAATTATGGGACTCACCATCCTGTATGACAATTTTAAGAAGAGTAACAGATATTTAAATACTCCATGAAACAGTGAAACATTTCACTGGGCATGGTGGTACACAGTATATAACCCCAGCACTCAAGAAGCTGAGGCAGGAGGATCACTGCAAGTTCAAGAGCAGCCTGAGCTACAAAGTGAGTTCAAGGCCCACCTGAACTGCACAGCAAGACCCTATCTCAAAGAGACAAAAAAAAAAAAAAAAAGACATAAATAAATAAAGTGAATTTTTTTTTAAATACTATCTCAATAAATACAGAAGGGGATGTATGTACCATTGTTACCTCGGTTGACAGGTTTTGAAATTTTATTGCAGTTTTTTCTTTTTTTCTTTCTTTTTATGTTTGAATAAAATAGATTTAAAAAAATAAAAATAAAAAATAAAATAAATACAAAAGGGGGTAGATGAACTTAGCTCAGAGGTCAGTATTCTCTGTATCTGTTTGTAACACAATCCCAATCAAAATTCCGAAAGATTTGTTTAATAGAAATTTACAAACCACTGTAACTCAAAAATTTATATCAAAACACAAAGAACTACACCGGACAAAAATATTATGCTATTCACATTATCTGTTTGTAAAATTCACTATACTACCACAGTAATCCAGACTGCTTGAGCTGGGTGTGGTAGTGCATGCCTTTAATCCCAGCACTCGGGAGGCTGAGATACGAGGTGCGTTGTGAGCTCGAGGCCGGCTTGGGCTGCAACGCAAGCACAAGGCCGACCTGAGCTACACAGTGCCCTCAAAAAACGAGGGCCGGGAGTTTGGCTCAATGGCTTAAGCACCTGTCTGGCAGAGGCGAAATTGTGAGTTCGATCCCCGGTGCGGGGGGGGAGGGGGGATGCTTGGTTTTTGCATAGGAGATGTGAACAGATCAAAGAAACAGAATATACAGTCCAGAAATAGATCCATACACACAGAGTTCAAATGATTATGGACAAAGTCACAAATCCATACACACAGAGTTCAAATGATTATTGACAAAGTCACAAAGGTAGCTCAGTGCAGAGGGAAAGAAATGTTTTCTCAACAAAGGGCTAGAATTGGATAAAGTTTTAAAAATGAACCTCAACCCCTACTTCATATCAAATCAGAGATGTAACATAGCCCTGCATATAAAAGTTAAGTCCATTGTTATAGTTTGGATCCTGAATGTTACCCAAAGGGTCATGTATTAAAAGTGTGGTTCTACAATGACACAAACGGAAGATGATAAAATCTTTATGAGGTGAGGCCCAGGGAGAGGTCTGCATGTCTTTGGGCCATGTACATAAAGAGGAATGGGGGACCTCAGCCCCATCTTTTGCTTTCCCTTCCTGGCCACGAGGCAGGTAAGCAATTTTGCTCCGTCAGGTGCTCCCTACCACTGCTATCAGTAGTCCCACTAAAGGCCTAAAAGCAATGCATACTGTAAGAACGACCATGGGTCTGCCCAATCATGGCCTGGGCTCTTCAAAACAGAGCCAAAATAATCCCTTTTCTTTATAGGTTGATTACGTCAGATACTTGGTATAGTAACAAAAAACTACGAAGACAACTATGAGCCTTAAAAAATCAAAAAGCTAGCCAGGCGTGGTGGCACACACCTTTAATCCCAGCACTCAGGAGGCTGAAGTAGGAGGAGCATTGTGAGTTCGAGGCCCACTTGGGCTACAACACGAG
>RJWM01000125.1:9477-24370 GCA_004363535.1 Dasyprocta punctata | reverse complement strand
CAAAAAGCCGTAAAAGAAATATATAGACATATAGTCCATAAAAGAAAAAACTGATCACTTGGATTTCATCAAAATTTAAAATTTCAACTCATCAAAATGTATAATAGGGAAAAAAGAAAAGGGGGCCAGGATAAACAAAAAAGCTACAAACTAGGAAAAATATATTCTCAATTTAATGATTTAGCAGAGAGGAGGGGACTATATAGTACTAAGACTTCCTACAATCAATAATAAAAGGATAGGGGCCAAGGATTTAGCTCAGCAGCACAAGCACCTGCCTGGCAAGCGTGAGATTGTGAGTTCAATCCCCAGGAAAAAAAAAAAAAAAAAAGATAATAATAAAACTATAACCAGGGGTTTTTTTGTGTTTTGTTTTGTTTTGTTTTGTTTTGTACTGGGAATCAAACTCAGCACCTTGTGCTTACCAAGCAGGCACTGAGCCACTGAGCTATATCCCTGGCCCAATCAGTTTTAAATAGGTAGAAAACCTGAGACATTCCACAAACAGAAAACACACCAATTATAAATAATCAATGAAAAAGTATTCGACATCATTAGCCAACTTGGATAATAGTAATTACCCAACTGTTAACAAGAATGTAGGACAATTAGAACTCTCATATGTTCATGTGAG
Organism: Dasyprocta punctata; assembly: GCA_004363535.1. Lineage (NCBI taxonomy): Eukaryota > Metazoa > Chordata > Mammalia > Rodentia > Dasyproctidae > Dasyprocta > Dasyprocta punctata. The sequence continues at coordinate 23,736 of RJWM01000125.1, read as the reverse complement.
AGTATTAAAATGGAAAATCACATTGAAAAACCAGTTTCTTCAAAAGTTAAATATACACCTACCTACAAACAAGCAATTCCATTCTTAGGTATTTATCAAGAAATTAAAACACATGATTGCAAAAAGACCTGACTAAGCCCTATTCATAAAAGATAAAACCTAGATTCAATCAATACGAATGTTCATCAACAGATGATAAACTGTGATATATTCATCCAATGAAATATTACTCACCAATAAAACAAACTAACTCCATGGATGAATCTGAAATATATTAAGCAATAAAAGCCAAATACAAATAAAGACAGAATGAAACATCTAATCTTAGAGTACTTACAAGTAAGAAACAAAGAATGGAGAGGTAAACAAAGGAACCTTCTGCTGTGACAAAAAAGCTCTCCATCTTCTTTTGGATATTAGTTACACGGGTATAACTGTGACACCTCATCAAAGTAGGACCTACAAGCTGCACATCTTACTGTATCTAATTATACCTCAATAAGGCTTTCTAATGAATTTGTGAGCAATACTGTATTAATTTTCCTTTTCTGAGTTGCCACATGTATATTCAGTGCCTACATACATACATTTATGGATACTCAATAAATATTTATCAACAGCTATGTTCTGAGTACTCTGTAATACTCCAAAGTAAAGTCCATGACCTCAAGAAACTAACAACCTAGGACAAGGAAATACATACATAGGTACCTAATAACAATACATAGCATAGGAATGACCATGGCAGAGGCACACAGGGGATGACCTTGAGAGGAGAAAGCAACACTATTCACTGCCTGAAATAAAAATTAGTATCAGAAAGGTGTACTAGACGTCTTTAATCCCAGCACTTGGGAGGCTGAGGTAGGAGGAGCATTGTGAGTTCGAGGCCGGCCAGGGCTACAACGTGAGTGCAAGGCTGGCCTGAGCTACATAGTGCGACCCTGCCTCAAAAAACTAGGGCTGGGAGTTTGGCTCAGTGGCTTAAGCACCTGTCTGGCAGGCATGAGGCTGTGAGTTTGATTCCCGGTGACACAAAAAAAAAAAAAGAAAAGAAAAGAAAGGTGTACTAGGTATACAGTAAGAAGTGAGAAACAGAACTTTAGATGTACAAAAAAGAAATGAGCCATGTACAAACAGAGACATGCCAATGGAATACCACAGAGACACAATAATGAGTTAGGAGCAGTTCAATATTTAGGGGTTTCCGAGAATACATACACAAAAGAAAGGAAATATTAGCAAGCTAAGTAGGTATTATGTGTATGCTATGGTAACTGGCTTACAGAATCACTGAATAGTTTTAAGGAATGAGACATTCAAATTTATAGGTTGGGTTTGCTTCTTAGCCATTTAACATTCAAATGTATGATTAAAAATAACCATTAATAAGTGAAAAAGAGTCAGAGGTCAGAAAGGAGACAATTGCAGGAGAGCAAGCATGTGACCTTCTACCTTTAGTAAACCAATCCAAGCAACAGGAACTGAAGAGAACCTTAATCTCCAAAATAAGCAAGAAAATGAAAAAAAGATCAAGGACACACCATTCCAGTAAAATACATAAAAATGACTCAAACATACAAAATAATGCTCAGCTTTACTTATAAGAAAAATGTAGGGTCAGGAATATAGCTCAGTGGCATAGCAACTGCAGGGGCAGGTACAAGGTCATGAGTTCAATCCCTGGTTCCAGAAAAAAAAAAAAATGTAAATTAAAACTACACTGAAATACCATTTTTTACCTATCAGACTGGCAAAAATTCAAAAAGTTTGAGTATACACAATATTAGCAAGGCAACAGGGAAACAAATATTCTCATATACATTATTTTTACAACCTCTATGAAGAGCAATTTAACAAAATCTATCAAAAGTACATATAGTCTTTGACCCAGCAATTCTACTTCTAGGAATTTACCCAACGGAAACATCTGTGGGATATGTACAAAATAATATCCACATAAAGTTGCCCACTACAGCAATCTTATAAAACCTAGGAACTATCAACAGGCTAGTTAAAGCACATAAATAAAAATGAACATTTTGTAGCTGTAAGGTGAAGAAAGAATATGCAAAAGCAATTGATATACTAACACAGAAAAATATCTAGGGTGTATAGTTTAGTGACAAAAGTAACAAGTAAAGGAGTTAAAGTTCAAACAAAGTGTAAAATGTACTGGGAGGGGCCGGGCGTGGTGGCGCAAGCCTTTAATCCCAGCACTAGGGAGGCTGAGGTAGGTGGAGTGTTGTGAGTTCGAGGTCGGCTTAGGCTACAACGCTACTACAACGCGAGCACAAGGCCAGCCTGAGCTACATAGTGTGACCCTGCCTCTAAAAACTAGGGCTGGGAGTTTGGCTCAGTGGCTTAAGCACTTGTCTGGTAGGTGTAAGGCTGTGAGTTCGATCCCCGGTGCCGCAAAAAAAAAAAAAAAAAAAAGTACTGGGAGGGGAGAGTGGTAAAATAAATACATTTATATGTGGTTGCATTATTAGGATATATAAGAAATGAGTAACATTTATAAACTATCACAGGAATCTGGGAACCAGACAGACAGGATACATGAGACTTTTTGCTTCACTTTTTAAGTATTTACATATGTGCACACAAATTTTTTTTAATGAACTTTGAAATACTGTTTATCAGAATCAACTAGATTTCATAACTCACTTGATGTGATAGGTAGAGGAGATGGAGGCATCAAAGTGACTGAAGAGTCAGGCATGGTGGCATACAGCTGTAATCCCAGCACTCCAGAGGCTGAGGCATGAGGATTACCGTGAGGTTGAAGCCAGCCTGGCTACATAGTAAGTTCAAGGCCTGGCTGAACTACATAGCAAGGCCCTGCCTTAAAAAAAGATGACTTAAGTTTCTGACATGATGATAAATCTAGTTATCTCTTACACCTTTAAAACAAGAGGAAAAAAATCTGTGTTGATCAAGGCAATAGTTAAGAAAAGTCAAGAGTAGGAAGAGGCAGTTCAGTTGTGGATGTTGTATTAAAGGTACTTATATCCAAGAGTGCACTAGGAAAAAAAGAAAATGTGGAAAAGGATAGAGGATACAGCTTTTTTGTAGTCGAGAAGACAACATGTGTAAGAACCTGATTGATTTATCTGGTAATTACTTTATAATACACTTTATTCTATGACGCCAATTAAGAGCTTAGGATGAAACAGAGAGGTAGACCGCTAGCCTACCATGCGTAATGTTCAATCCAAAACACTATAAGAAGGGGGGGGGCAACTACACAACTGGAATGAAGCAAAAAATTAGCTGGAAAGGCAACTAAGTAACTCAAAGTGTAATACATAGTGGTATCATGCTGTATACACCACACACTCATAAACAGCTTACATAAAACAGGACTGCCCAGGTTTCTAACAGTTTAGAAACATCACCGTGTAGGTTTAACATCTAGAAGCAATCATCAGACAGGGGCAGGAGCACAAGGAAACAAAACAGAAATTTAAGACCATAGTTACAATGTCTTCAAATACTCTTCATTGGAGCCTAAATTCCCAATAATTTTTTCCTGCCTCTTTCTTCCTGCTTCAATATAAATTTCCTGATTGAAGAAGTATTTTTCATGTTTTTTAGTATTTTTCACCTTTATAGCTCTACTCAGCACTCAGCACAATTTTTCTGCATAGTATAAAACACGAATTCCATTCAAGAATTATACCATCTTTGTTTTCTCTGAAATGGTGTAAATGGATTTTGCCAGTCTCCTCACAAAAGAGTACAATCATTTTTTATCCCAAATATACATATTTGACACAAAGCTGTTGGTCCTAATTTATCCCAAAAACTAATGAAATAAGCAGTAATGGGAATTAACAACTGATGGCTTTGGAACTCTTTCCAAAAGACAGCAGAGTTCTAAAACACTGGACTGTGATGTTTACACAAACCTGTGAATATACTGAAAAATAAACTGTACACTTTCTCAACAGGTAGATTTGTATGGTATGTGAATTATGTCTCAGTAAACCTGTTTTTTAAAATGAGCTATCTGCTGTTACTCTCAATTAAAAAATTTGCCATTCTCAATTAAGAAACTGAGGCTTGGCAAGATTAGGCACCAGCCCGTGATGACACAGCCAGTCAGTGATGGAAACAGGATAAAAACCCAAGCAGTCTTGACTTTTAATTCTATGTGCCCTTTGCCTTCCTTAAAAGAAGACTTCATTCACCAAGCATCATATCCAATGCTTAAGTGTGTGTCTATCAAGGTTCAAATCCTAAGTGCTACTAACCTTCCAAGTTCCAACTAAGACTTATGCCATGTTATAAGGTTAGAGGGAGAAAACGAAAAGTTGAAAAGTGCAATACTAAAGAGGCAGTTAAGAGGAGAGTGAAAGTGCTCAAGAGCGACAGCATAAGACTGATTTTTGTTGTTGTTGTTGTTTTGAGACAAGGTCTCATTATGTAATGAAGGCTGGTCTTGAACTCATCTGTAGCCCACGCTGGCCTCAAATTCATAGCAATCCTCCTGCCTCAGCCTCCTAAACACCTGGTTACATGAAACATTACTACTGCTTGATTGTTATGATCAAAACTGATGGGCACACCTAACTCAGCTGAGCTGGGACCAGTTCTTCCTGCACCAGTTCTGCCTAGATAAAGGCTTCTCAACATTAGTTCAACTGACATTTTGGGCCTGGTAAATTTTTGCTGTGGTGTAGATGTGCAGCAGCCTCTATGCCTGGCCTCTACCCGCTAGACCGAAGCAGCCAACCTCCCTCCACACACACACCTCTCCTTACCCTGAGGCAACTAAAATGCCTCCACCCAATATCAAATTTCTTAGATTTGGGAGTGGAGTTCCAAAATCATCCATTTGAGAACCAGTGGCCTAGAGCGGGGTAAAGATGACAAAATGGCCAGCCCACTGATAACAAGTATACATAACACCTGCAATCAGACAAGAGTCTTTCACTAAGATTTACTCATTCCACTAAAAAAAAAAAAAAAAAGGTGAAGGTGGGTGGTGAATATACAGCATAAAGAAATTAAACAAAAACAAAGCTATGCAATGATACCAACACCCCAAGTTTTCTGTAAACTTCAGCACTCAAGGCCTCAGAATATCATCTACAGTATGGTACTATTAAAAATTAGGAAACAAAGCAAACCGATGCTAGAAATAAAACTGTTCTCTTTAACTGGTTTAAAAGAAAATTTAAAAAAAAAAGAAAGAAAGAAAAAAGACAATCCATTTTCCTTGTAAGAAAAACTAAGCCCTCAAATCTAAGAAACTGAACAAAGTCAAGGTTACTACTTCCACACTAGGAAAGAGAAGCAAACCAAATGACAGTACAAATAAAAATGAAATGGTCCTTCAAGATGAGAGAGTGACAGTACAGAACAAATAGGACAAACAGAGTTGACCCTACACAAAATTTTACCTGTTCTGACTCTCAAGTCTCCCTTTCTAAGGGTTCTGCCTCTCTTTCACATTGTGTGGACACCAATTCAAGGTGGAAGTCAAAGCCTAGTACAGTAGCCTCTCCATTCAGAGTACTGAACCCTCTTGAATTTCCACTAGCTCCAGAATCTTACCCCTCTCCGAAAGTCCCATCTCTTCCAGACCATCTTAGCACTTAGGTATGGACTGGAGATGGAGTGGGGGGGTGGGAGGTTTCACCAAGTAAATTAAATTATTACTCAAATTACAGTATGTGCTTCAAGTAACCTTTCAAAAAGCACATGAACAAATGTTTACCCTTATTCCTAATCAAAAAAATGTGAACTCAACCAGGCATGGTGACACATATCTTTAATCCTGGCACTCGGGTAGCTGAGGCAGGGGGATCACTGTGAGTTGAAGGACAGCCTGGGGTACAAAGTGAGTTCAAGGCCAGCCCGAACTGCACAAGAAGACCCTGTCTCAAAAAGACAAAAAAACAAAAAAACAAAAAAGTGAACTTAACACAAACTTCCAACATCAAACTAGCAAAAAGTATAAAACTTAATGAAGTTCAATAATTGTGAATGAATATGTAGCACAACTACATTGCTGGTCTCTAACCCCTCACAACCTAATATCAGTCAATTATGGTGCACACTTATAATAAATACCCTAATCACTTTTTAATGATGTTGATGCATGTGTGCTACTATGAACTGTAAATGTTAAGGAAAAAAGTAAATTGTATAAGGAAAAAAGCAAATTGCAGTATAACATAATAGTATAATGTAATACTATTTGGATAGTTTTTGAAGTAAAATTCTGGAATTTATTAGCAGTGAATTACCTTTTGGGAGGAAGAAAAAAATTAACTCATATTCTCACTTTTGTACCACTGGAATTTTTTGTTTGTTTGTTTGTTATACGTGTATGACTTTTAACTTAAAATATTCTAATTCTGTCAATACTGTATTTCCTCCAACCTTGACCACACTGAGTAGCGACTCCCTGTCCCCAACTTGTCCTATATCCGAGGGCTAAAAGAAATTGCTAGATAGAATTTCAGTTAGTAAGGAATATATTTTGCAATATGGAGCTTTCCTTTATAATCTCGACTTCTTTTAAAATCTCTTCGATAGAGTCAGGCGTGGTGGCGCACGCCTTTAATCCCAGCACTCGGGAGGCTGAGGTAGGCAGAGTTGTGAGTTCGAGGCCGGCTTGGGCTACAACGCGAGCGCAAGGCCGGTCTGAGCTACATAGTGGGACCCTGCCTCAGAAAACCAGGGCCAGGAGTTTGGCTCAGTGGCTTGAGCGCCTGTTTGGCAGGCGCGAGGTTGTGAGTTCAATCTCTGGTGCCACCAAAAAAAAAAAAAAAAAAAAAAAAAAAAAAATCTCTTCTATAAAAAGACAAAAAGATTCCCATGCTACTGCCAGGGAACCACAAACTCCCAGGTCCCTAATCATTCTCTCAAAGAGAGAGGCAATAGTTATGGTTATGGTTCCTCCTTATCAGCTGTATGTCTAGAATTGGCTAATTTCATTCTTCCTCACAAAGAAGAGCAACCTCAAGTGTCACTGGAGAAGAAAGCCTGCCCCTTTCAGAACCAATTAACATCAGGAATCCTATTTTGCTTTGCTCTGCTCAGTTCAAGTCTCACCACTTTGGTGCGGGTTGCCAGCAACTATTTACACTTCGATAGGTCACAGTGTCTCAGTCCTGTTTATTCTATCATCCCTGGTACCACATACATATGAAAGCTTAGTATTTGCTTCTTTTCACTGAATCGGCTCACTGCATTCTCTGTCAAAGAAGACAGGGCAACAGAGTACTTCTAGACCCAAAGATGCCTAAAATAGCTTCCTCCTTTAGTGAGTCTTTCTTCCACACTCCTTAACTTTTAAATTTTACACAGTTAAACAAAGAATGTCTTATTACTGCTTACTATTAATTTCTAACTATTAGCATAGTAACTATTATGGGGGGGGGTTTGGTTTATTTTGTTTTGTTTTGTTTTTCAGTACCAGAGATCAAACGCGCAACCTTGTCCTTGCCAGAGAGGCTCCTATGCCACTGTGCTAAATCCCCAGACCCCACTATTATGGATTGTTAAATATCTCATAAGTGGATTTAAAATTTAAACAATTAAATTTTATGCATTTGAATTTTATCTTTGTGATTTTTCTCACTGCGTAAACACGCATACCAATAAATGCCAATTACAGTTTCAACACAGCAAATGTATTCTTAATTCTCAACTAATTAGTGAGAACAAATAATAAAACATGCTTCAAGTGTTGCAAGAAACGGTTAAAATCAAGTAACTAACAGAATAGTGTGAGGAAAGGGTTGAATTCTACTCTCCAGTCAAAACTGCAACCACTTGGAAGCTTCTTAAATAAGGTTAAAACATAAATACATTATCTAAGAAATTAGTGGTTTTATTTTAAAACTATTTGGGGAATTTTTAACATTCCCAAGCAGGAACACACAAACTAAATAAAATGCCTATTGTAAGTGGAAGTGACAAATGACTTGTGTAGCAAATGAAGACTTGTGTAACACACATTCTAGCATATAACAAAATAAACTTCATACTAACTTTTCCAAATTACTGTGACTCACAAATTTCACAAAGAATAAATAAATGTCATGTTAGGTGCTGCTTGCACAATGAAACAGCAAGCAGCTCCAGGAAACAAAGACAAGAGGTTATCTTCTGAGACAACTTAAATGAACTGAATCCTGGATAGAAATTACTAAAACTAGACTCTGGAAAACCCTGAAGCTTCACTTCTTCACTGAACGAATAAAAAGGTAAGAAGGGGATGGAAAACAGTGGGTGGCCTCACAATGATTTTAAATACTGCTAAATCCTTTTTTTGGGGGGGGTTACTGGGAATCAAACTCATAACCTCGCGCCTGCCAGGCAGGCGCTTAGGCCACTAAGCTAAAACCCCCAGCCCTATTTTTCGAGAAGGGTCTCACTATGCAGTTCAGGCTGGGCTTGAACTCGCTTTGTAGCCCAGGCTGGTCTGGAACTCAGAATGATCCTCCTGCCTCAGCCTCCCGAGTGCTGGGATTAAAGGCGTGCACCACCATGCCCAGCTAATACTGCTAAATCTTGAATAAAACAATACAGACCACCAGGAAGTTTTGGAGCTTCCAGGAGACTTAAGGGCTTGTCCCCAATTCCACCATATGAATATGACTGTGACCTTGGATATTAATTATAATCTGAACCTAATTTCTCAAAAGAAAGTTGGAAAGCATCCTTAAATTTTCTTCTAGCTCTTTAATAACAATTTTATTCTAATATAAATTATACATAGTATGTGTCATCCAAGAGTTCACACACCAAAGCGAAGTGAGCTCTCCTAGTTATAAGCAAACACTATGAAAAAATAAAGTAGCACTGAGGAAGCCAAAGGTAGTAGTTGTAAAATATGCCAAGTGGAGGGCTGGGGATATAGCTCAGCGTCACAGCACCTGCCTGGCAAGCGGGAGATCATGAGTTCGATTTCCATGACCAAAAAGAAAAATTTGTCAAAGGGAATAAACAGAAAAGGCAAAGCCTAGCAAAACATTCTCTTCCTTATAAAATTCTGGAGATATATTATCACATCATTCCTCACCAGGGCAATCCCTAATACAGAGGATCACTTTATTTTAGGTTTAATAAATTTATGGTAAAGCCAACTTCTACCCAACAGCCAACTCCACAGAACCTTGTAAGTCACAGTCATTACATATCTCTAATTCTTAGGGAAAACAGGGGGTGGAGCAAATAATTACCAGAGAGGAATATGGTGACAAGAAGAGTTAACAAAAGGTGCTGTAAAAGCAAAGTTAACACGAGAATCAACTTCAACCAAAAGGAAAGTTCTTTTAAGAAACAAAAAACAAAACAGGCACTATCTTCTCATTTAAAATACACTCCAAGTAAAACCCAGAGAGAAGGAAAACTTTTTCAAACCATTCGAAAAAGAAAGCAAAAGTTATTACCTTGGTAATGAAAAAAATTTCAAGTGTATCTTTCCTATATATTTGTACATTTACATTATATACAAATTTTATTTCCAAGAAATCGTATTCTGACTTACAAAATTCACCACTATTAATTTTAATTGGTTTTCTGCTATCAGCATGAGATGCGAGACTGTTCCACAAAAACTGTACACCAAAAACTGCTTATTGTCCCTAAAAATCTTAACATGTGTACTGCAAAGACCTGTCCTTGGAGGCCCATGTTTGTGTGTTTCTGACTGTATTTTACTTGACACGAGTTAACACTGGAACTTTATCTACATGTGGTGAGAACAATGATTCTATTGCCATTGAAGATTTAAACAATTATCGCTTCATTAAATATAAACACGCTTGACTTCTAAGACGCTATTAGAAAACATACAGGACTTCCCAACTCTCTCAAGACCGCAAAACAACCTTCGAAATGAAAGGTTACATAGAGAGCTTCCGAAACTAATAAACAGGGTAGAGTCACCACTCGGACACCACAGCCTATCCATCACTGCAGAACACAAGTGTGAGTGGAGCGCTCTTCGGCATTTAAAAAAAAAAAAAAAAACCGGGGTTAACCCTTGCTTGGATTAGTGAGGATGGCAAAGACGAATGAGGAGCCTAAATGACTTAACAGCTCTTTGGAACCCTTCCCCAGCGCACACGGTCCGCGAGAAAGAACAAAGTGGCAGGGAGTGAGGGCGAGGTGCTGCTTGCAGGGTTGATTCATTCCCTCCACTAACTGTCGGGCTACTCAGAGGAGGTTTTCCAAGAACCCAAGGCAGCCACCAACACCACTCTCCTCCGGACAGAAAACTTTTAAACTGTCAATGGGATAACGGTGCAGGAAGGTGAACTCTCCACCATCGCACCCCACGTTCACAGCCGCCCGGTGCTAAAGAAAAGCGAGAACCCCGTAGTGGCCGGGGAGGAGTCCGCGGGCCAGCGCTGCGCTCTTCCTCAACTAGGTCCTCAGGTTCCCCCAGCACCAGCAAGGGGCGAGCTGAGCGCGCTTTATCTCCCACGGCTGGCGACCGGCAGGGTAAAAATGTCACTGCCTCAGCCCGCGTCCCCGTCCGGCGCGGAGGCTGGGGCGGCGGCGGGGAGCCCGCAGAGGGGGCGAGGGCGCCCGCAGCCCGGACCCGCGCTACCCACGCGCCCCGCGCCCGGAAGGGGGAAACGCGCCAGCGGGAGGATTCAACAGGAGCGCCGCGCCGCCCGCCTGCCGCCCGGGAAACAGCGCCCGCCGGGGCGGGGGAGGGGAGGGGCGCCGCGGCGCAGGGCGCGGGTGCAGGGCCGCCGGGACCCCCGGCCGCGCGCAAGGTCACCGCCCGCCGCCGCCACGGGCGCCCGGGCCGCGGGCAGGGCGGCAAGTTTAATTTCCACCCGCCGCGGCGTGGAGCCGCGCCCCAGCCGCGGGGGCCCTCCCCGCCCCCACCGCGCAGCCGGCCCGCGCCCCCGCCCTGGGCCGCCGCTGGGCAGCGGCCGTGCAGCCCCCGACGCGGGAGGCGAGGCTCGGCCGGCTGGAGACCGGGCGGGCGGCGCTTCAGCCCCGCCACACACGGACACACACACAGCCGCGGCGCCCGCCACTGAAAAACAGAGCGCGGCGAGCCGCGAGGAGAGACATTTCCTTTCCGTTAAGTGAATTGTTTCCTACCTCCGGGGGCCCGACTCGCTACTCCTCTCACTCCGCTGCTCTCCGGGAGCCGCCGCCGCCGCCGCCGCATCCAATCGCCTCCTCCCCCCCTCCCCTTCCGCAGCCAGCCCGGCCGTTCCTCCTCCTCTCCGCTTCAAAATGGCGCCAAGCGCTCCTCGGCGGCTGCTCCAATCGAACCGCGGCGGACAGCACCCGGGGGCAGGCGGATCGCGGCGTGGGGGCGCAGCGCCCCCTGCCGACCCGTCGGGCCCGCGCGCACTCGCCACCCTTCGAGCCGGGCTCCGCCCCCAGCCCTGTCCGCGCGCACGCGCAGGCTCCTCCTTCGCCCCGCCCCATCCGCGCGCACGCAGCCTCCCGGGCACGCCGCGGCTAGCGTCACGGAGCGGCTGGCCGGGAGGTGGGCACCGCCGTGGGCTTTCGCTACCTTTGCGGTCCGAGACTTCTGCCCAAAACCACGCGTGTGGATCTGTAACTTTTTGGCTATAAAGGATGGGCGATTTTAAAATGCTGACAGCATTGATATTGTGCAGTGTAAACAAAACTGGTTTTATTAACCGCTTTGCTGTTTGCTTGGTAGTTGTGACCTAGTGATCTGGAAGTGCGTTCGTTTTTTTCCACACTGTGTGTACGTTTTTACTAAATCCCCCCGTTTCCAAATGTGAGGGTTGTCTAGTCGGCGGCACTTGGGAGGAGGGACACAGTCAGTCATTCAACTGTAACAAAGCGTCGCCTTCCTTCGCTTTGACAGAATTGCCCTTGGAGGAGGGGCAGTGATCTGCACACCACGGGAACGCGCGCCAGGTGCGTTGCTTCTGCTGCCTCCCGCACTTGCACGCAGGCCAGGCTCGGCCCGGCCACCGCAGCAGGTCGCTCAGGGTGGGGAAGGGTCTCACCCCAGTCAGCCCTCTGCCAGAGGTGAAGAAAAGACTTTCCTCCTTTTACTTCCATTGATACCGTGCGGGCTGGGAGCATGTGTTTCTTGATATTACATACTCTGGTTGCTAGAACTGCTCCAGAGAATTTGTTCAAACAGTAAACTAACGAAAAGCGCATTAGTGGATTGCAGCGGGATATTTGTTATTTGAAACAAAAAGTAGATGATGCTGATACACAAAATAATGTTATTGTGATAGGAGAAAAGTGTTATAAAATTCCGTTAGGCCAGTACATCTATAGATACTAAGACCTATTCATTTTTACTTCAGTAGGGTTCTCTGGGCAGTTGTGCCTCACCCTCTTCCGGTGCTTACTATACCAACGTTAATGTTTTCACCACCTGAGATTTTTGCCATAGAATAGCACAGGGTGAGCCGGGCATGGTGGCGCACGCCTTTAATCCCAGCACTCGGGAGGCTGAGGTAGGTGGAGCATTGTGAGTTCGAGGCCGGCTTGGGCTATAACGCGAGCAAAAGGCCGGCCTGAGCTACATAGTGCGACCCTGCCTCAAAAAACCAGGGCTGGGGAGTTTGGCTCAGCGGCTTAGGCGTCTGCCCTGGCAGGCGCAAGGTTGTGAGTTCAATCCCCAGTGCCGCAAAAAAAAAAAAAAAAAAAAAAAAAAAGAATAGCACAGGGTTCTACCCATTGTATGCGTTCTTTGTCTCCTAAATGCTTTCTACTCTCGTTTTTAAAATTATCTCAGAAACTTTCCTGTTTTACATCATTGTTACATCAACATAAATCTTTGCATGGAAGGAGGGAGTAGGATGTATAATTCTAGAAAATTTTTCCCTAGCTCGTGGTTTTGTCTTTCGTACTTTGCCATCTTCAGTTCTCAAACCTCCAAAGACTGGGAGTAAGAAAGTTTCAGAACAGAATGAGAGCAAGAATTGTCTACATTGTTCAGTGCTCTTATCCCAATCATTTGGCACATAGTAGGTGCTTAGTAAAAGTTTTTGTCAAATTGTCAATTGTCATTCTCCAGCTTATGTGTGATGGTGAGTACTGAAGGTGTCATGTTATAGTGACTAGCGGTTTTGCTAGCTTCACTAATTAACCCTCGCTATTTTTTTTTTTCCTGCATCAGGAATCAAACTCACAAATTTGCACCTGCCAGACAGGCGCCTAAGCCACTGAGCCAAACTCCTGACCCTATTTTTTTGTAAGGCAGGGTCGTACTATGTAGTTCAGGCCGGCCTTGCTCACACTGCAGCCCAAGCCGGCTTCAAACTCACAACACACCACCTACCTCAGCCTCCCGAGTGCTGGGTTTAAAGGCGAGCACCACCACTCCCGGAAACCCTTGCTATTATAAAATAAGTGTCATGAGTTTCAGAACAGGGATCTATATTGTGCACCTCAGGCTACCAACACTACCGGACTGAATCTATGAAAAGAAAAGGCAGAAAGAAGATAATTTCCGAAAGAGCAGTATGGGATGCTCAATGGCATAATTTCCTTTCGGATGGACTAGGAAAATTCCTAAAGGCTCAGTAAAGCAATACTTCTTGTAAAAGGTGTTCTTTTTATTTTTTGTTTGTTTGTTTGTTTGTTTTTTCCTGGTGCTGGGGACTGAACCCTGGGATGCTCTACCACTGAGCTACATCCCCAACTCATTCTATATTTTATTTTTAGACAGACTCACTAAGTGACCCAGTCCAGCCTTCAACTTGTGATACTCCTGCCTCAGCCCCCTGAGTAGCTGGAATTACTAGATGTGCATCACTGCCCCTGGCAAAAGACTATATATATATATATGTATATATATATATATATATACTCTTCTGTTTCAGACTTTAAAAAATAACCAAGTTAGTTATGGTAGTGTATGCCTATAATCCCCACTATGTGGGAGGCTGAAGTGGGAGGATCACAAGTTTGATGCCAACCTGGGAAACATGACAAGACCACCCTCCCTTCTCAAACAAATAAATAAATAACCAAGGTGAAACTCATCAGAATGAATGTAATTATCTATGGCATACTTTAAAAGAGTTAAGAACGTGAACCACTCAAAACAGCTAGGAATGCTCTCTGCCCTGAGAAAGAGATTATGTAGAAATGATATTAAATGCTGATATTATATACACACATGGTTAGAATTATATTTGATCATGAAAACTACTTATTTAATCCCAGCACTCAGGAGGCTGAGGTAGGAGGAGTGTTGTGAGTTAGAGGCCGGCTTGGGCTACAACGTGAGCGCAAGGCTGGCCTGAGCTACATAGTGTGACC
>RJWM01000124.1:0-293741 GCA_004363535.1 Dasyprocta punctata | reverse complement strand
ATGGACATCCTTGTCTTGTTCCTGAATTTAGGTTGAAGGTTTTCAGTTTTTCTCCATTTAGTAAGATGTTGGCTGTTGGTTTATGATATATGGCTTTTATCAGGTTGAGGTAGAGACCATGTATTCCGATTTTCTGCAGGGTTTTGATCATGAATGGGTGTTGGATTTTGTCGAAAGCTTTTTCTGCATCTATTGAGATGATCATGTGGTTCTTGTCCTTGGCGCTGTTGATATGGTGGATTACATGTATTGATTTCCGTATGTTGAACCATCCCTGCATTCCTGGGATGAATCCCACTTGATCGTGGTGTATAATCTTTCTGATAACTTGCTGTATTCTATTTATGAAGCACCTTTTGTTGTAGGAAGTCAGAGTATGTTGGAGATCGTGGTGACTATGATGTATATGGCTGGCAGAGAACACTGAGTTTTCATATGATTTAGAATAACTGTCTGCTTTATGAAGAAAGATGGATGGACTGAGGCTCTAGATTTTGATAGTAATTCTTGAGCAGAAAGATCAAGTGCTTGTGAATGGTTCTGAATTTCTTACTTGAGCTTTAATCATAATACCTTGACTCACATATTTTATAGATTAGTGTTTGGGTCAACAACAATGTTAAGGTCTCTAGTGGTAATAAAGTATCAGCACATTTGTACTGTATTTCCTTAGAGGTGTTCTACTTTGAGTTCTATACCATAAGGAATACTAACAGAAAACGTTGGTGTCCAATAAAATGCAGGGAGACTCTCAGATGAAGCCTCTAGAGCCATGCTTGTAAGCATGTCAGGCTTTAAGACTTCTCTGGGCAGAGAGGACCCTACAGGAGAACACAGAGCACATTGAGGGGACACTGCAGGAGGGGGAAATCAGTTATTGTAAATAGAAGAAAGCAGCAGTGCTGAGCCTCCTTCAACCAGTTTTTACTCCTCAAGCTGCCTTACATGCAGTTGCAGAAGTATCTCCAGGACATGCATTAACTTAGTCTTTGAAAAATGTTGGCGGTCTAGGCTTGGATCTGAGCATCTGATTAAATTTTATCCAGAATCCTCCCAGCTCTCTTTCTCAAGGTACTTCTAATTAAAGATGAGCTGGCTCAAATCAGATTGCCTAGTCTGGCTCTGATTTGGTCCAAATCTTTAGTCAGTCTTATGCTGAACGAGTTTCTGGGAATGAGAAGCAAAAGAGCTACGGCAGAAGCAGGGCATCATTTACTCCCACATTTGTTTTGCTGAATTACATGGCAAACATATCACAACACAACACAACAAAACAAACAAAATATTTTATAACTACATGTACGCTACAGTGGGAAAAAAAACAGACTTCATATCGCTTTTCATCATTTAAGATTATCATTTGTTGCTCTACCTACCCATCAAGCTGTTGGGACAATTAAATCAAACAAGGTTTGGTTCAATGTCTTAGTGATCACATAATTAGCAGCTATGGGAGACTAATATTCTTATGAAAATAAATTTTTCTTTTAAATCGTCTGATCCGGCAATGGTCTTGGCATGAGTATTTTATTTCAGTGTCTGTCAGTGCTCACAAAAATGCTATTTTTTAGTAGGCTTGTTTCACCAGCAGTCAGCGTTTGCAGATTTCAAAGAAAAAAACCAAATCATTTACATGGTAGTGATGTGCATTCATATATTGTCTTTTGACAAGTGAACTTATTTTATGGGGTTGTTAAGGATTCAAAAAGAATTTGGGTCCAAGTAAGGTGACTTATCAGTGAGTTTTGGTTCTGTTTAAACTGTGTCCTATTTATCCTTTTATTTCACATGACTCTTTACATCCCACCTCTTTAATGGAATGTATTTATTATTATTTTTAGAAAGACTATATTTTTATTTTTATTTTTATAAAGGCTACATTTTCACGTTCTGATTTGCCTTTCCCTTGTTTATCTTTGTAGCATGATTTCACTTATAAACCAATTGCCAAAAAACAGAGTCTGCTCAAATCAGTTTCATAGGCATGTGAGTGGGAGAGGAAGAGAAAAGATGATAGATGGCCTTGTGGGAATACAGGGACAATCAGACCAGAGGAGATCAGAAATGCTCAAGGGACCAGCTGAAGTAGAGCCTTTCAGTGAACCTTTGATATAATTGCTAGAATACTCGTGTCTCTGCTTATATACTACAATTTTCTCATTAGAATTTACAGGTTTATATCTAAGTAGCACAAAACAGTAATAAAAATAACATGGCTGTGTATTGCTGCCTTGGCATTACAGAAGATCAATCTTCATACAGGACTCAAGCGACCATTTGATCTCTGGGTTCCTAGTACTTTCTAATCTTGAATTCCAAGATATGAGAGCCCTGAATTAATACATAGTATACTTAATTATCCCACGACTATTTTCTTTAAATACCACAGAGTCAAGGTTGTTCAATATTTCTCTGAATTGATTAAGTAGTGGAATATGAGATTAGGAAGTAAAAGCAAAAGAATGCAGGAGAAGAAAAATGAAATGTTGGAAGGAGGAAAAAGAAAAAAAGACAAGAAAAAGAGATTGGAGAGAAACAAGGGACAATGAAAAATAATATTCACAAAAGCATAAACATATGCTTAACCTATGAACAACCCATTGGGACCATCTATTTTGTATTTTTCAGGATGACTGTGGTTAGGGATAATTACTACAGAAGTTCCCGAAAGATAAACAGAAGCACTCAGAATACCATATTATGATAGAGTAGAAAGATTTGTGCTCTTGTGCTTAATCCCTTCTGGGAGCAAAAATAAATAATAATGGATAAAATTTTCAACCCCCTCCCAAAAAAATAAAAAGCCCACACAACTGAGTTTACTCACACAAGTGATCAGGTCCTTTTAAGACAAGGCGAATATGTCTGCTTCCATAGGGAATGGCAACCACAGTATCATCCACTAGAAAGAAACAAAGCAGCCTTAGAAGCACATAATTTGACACAAAGTTATTAATTACCTCCAACTTAAAAATAGTGACTTAGTGTACTTCAAAAACTGACAATTACTTTTGTGCATGTTTGAAATGGGAAAACTAATTAAAATTTCTACCTCCCTCAGTATCGGTCAATGTAGGAAGATTTGGCTTTTGTAAGAGAATATGAATTTTGATATGTTGAAAAATATATTGGCAAGCTTTCCATTTTGATTTTAAAATGGTCTTATATAATCAAATTTCCTGGAATTAGAGCATTTGCATTGAATTAAAACATAAAAATATATTCTAATGTTCAAAGGATGAATTTATTACATCAGAACTTGGACTTCTCCCTGGCATATTATTTTGGATAAGGAGAAAAGATAGGAAGAAGAGAAATGTATTTGCTTTTATGCTTTAAATCCCTAGAGGACAGAAATCCTGCCTTCTAGCTCTTGACTATGCTTCATACTCACTGCGTCTAATCCTACATATTGTGAGTGAACCATATAGGATCATAATATTTTCACACACAGTTCCTCTTTTTTGAACATTCTTTTAGAAAATTGTCTGAATCACAGATCACTTTATCACACATTTTTTTTTCAATTTTTACTTTTTATTAGTGCATGTTTGCAGTACACAATGATTACATTCCTTGTGGGGAGTTGCTGCATGACCCTCACACATATTAAGGCTTTTTTCAGTTCCTTCACCATCTCTCAGTTCCCTTCTCATCTCAAAAGATCTATCTCCCTATTTTCTGTCTTTTATTTTGCTCATTATTTATATTTTGGGTTTCTCATACAAGAGAAATCATGTGATATTTAAACTAACTGAGCCTAAGTTTTTTAGAAACAGATAGTTTTAAGAAAATTAGAAGTAGATTATGTACAATCCAATTACACTAAACGGACTGTCACTCAGAACTCCATTTGTGACAATGTCTTGTATTTATATGGCACTGCAGAATTTTACTTTCATTGAAATTATACCACTTATTTCTGCTCCACAACCTGTGACATAAGCAAAGAGGATTTTATGATGAAGAATTGCAGCCTCTAAGAAATATAATGAGGAATCCAAGGTCAAATGGACAGAAAGGCACCCAAGAAGCACAAGTTCTTAAAAACTCACCCACATACAGAACCTCTGTGAGATTCTCAGTTTCTAGATCTCTGCAATATTATACATTATCATTCTATTATTGGAACAATTTATTTTACATAAAAGAACTCCCAAATTACCTGATGTCTCCGAATTTTAACATTATTATCATGTCTGCTGGGCAAATTTAGTTTAAATAAGTGAATCTCAAATGCTATCTAATTTCTCTAATCTTCAGTTTTCTTGTTCATAAAACAAGGAAAGTAACACAAAACTTCAGAATACAAGTTGTGGATAGACATAAATGGATATTGATAAGAGATGCTATTGTTTGGATTTGAACAGTCCCTCTGAAGTCCCATGTGTTAGGAAGATGCTTGGATCGTGGGAGTGCTATGCTCATCAGTGGACTGGTGCACTGATGGGTTCCTAGAAGATGTGTAGTCAGGAGGTGGTGATTGGAAGGGCACATCTCTCTTTCCGGTCTCTCCTTTTTTCTTTGCTTCCTGGATGCCATGATATAAATAGTTTCCCATTGTGACAGTCCTTCTTTCATGCCATTTTTGAGTTGGAACCTGCCAACTATGGACTAAAACTTTTAAAACTAAGACAAAATAAACCTCTTCTCCTCTAAATTGTGGGTTCACCAGGCATTTTGTCTCAGCAACAAGGAAACTGACTAAGACGAATGTATTACCTGGACATAATAGGTATCTGTAAATTGTATTTTCTTTCTCTACTCCAAATTTCTGAAGAATAGGAACTGAAAAAAATTTTTTTTATTATTGCTTTTAAACACTTCAAGGCATCTAGCACATTACCTGGTGATTGAAGAAAGAATCAATACATCTTAATTCTTGCCATTAAACGATTACATTCATTGAATTCTCTACACTATTGAATATTCTACTCACACTATAGCCTTATAACTGTTTTTAATGTCATGCACTGTTGAAGAAAAGTCTGAATTTCAGAAAGCTAAGAATTTATGGCATATAAGAATAACAAAACGTAAGGGGAATATAAAAA
Source organism: Dasyprocta punctata (assembly GCA_004363535.1). Lineage (NCBI taxonomy): Eukaryota > Metazoa > Chordata > Mammalia > Rodentia > Dasyproctidae > Dasyprocta > Dasyprocta punctata. The sequence continues at coordinate 288,687 of RJWM01000124.1, read as the reverse complement.
AGGCACACAAAAAACGTTAAAACTGGGCACGCAGAGCCTTAAATGCCTTGCACAAAGACATGAATTTTTAAGTTGGCAAAAGAAATTCAAAGCAGTTAAAACAATGGGGCTTCTACAAATAGAAAGTCTTTGTTTATCCATGGGTCAAATAAAGTGCAAGTAAAAGGGAAGCTTTCTGTTTGGCCATGCAATGCACAGCAGCAGGCTTCTGACCCACACACAGCTCCGGCAGCCTCCCTCTTGCTTTGTTGAGAACTTGCATTCCACACACTGAATTGTTAACCCTGGCTTTTGGCTGATGAGGTAACATTTGTCATGCTACCAGAAGAAGAAACAGGAGGGACCTAGAAGACTATTGGGGGAGGAAGGTAGGGTGGAGAAAGCAGCCCAGGCAAAAGCAGAAAATCTTCTGATGCCCTTCTGCGCTTGCCTTGTCAAAGGGAAAAGTGGAACGATTCATACTAGTGCAAATTGAGTGGTTGGCATTGCACAATTTTCTCTTGTATTATGAAATGATCTCATGGACTCTGGGCAGTTCATTAGGAAATCAGTAAATTCATTACTTTATTCTACAAATACTTTTTAAATGTCTCAGTGTTGTGCTCCATATTAGGGACTAGTAATTCAAAGATTACTGACACATAATCCATTAGCCTCACAAGATGTTCCCTGGAAAAGAAGCCTAAGAAAAGACATGTAGGGAAATTCTATATGCTGTACCTTATGCGTGGTGATTCCTAAGACACGTTAGTAGTTTCTTAGGAACACTAAAGCAAAGAAACTGATTTGACTCTGTTTAACCTAGGGTATACACAATATACTTATCCAGGGCAACTTCTCATTTATCAACTGTTAGCATCACCTGATATAACTCAGGTCATCATTTAAGAATTTGTGCTTTTCGTTTAACAAAAAGCAAAATAGGAAACCATTAAAAATTCAATTTTCCACACATTGATAAAAAAATAACTCAAATTGTATATCTATAAAAGATTGTCTTGTTTTCTGATAAATTCTTAGTGTTTTGAGACAGGTAGGGACTCTTTTACTTTGCATCTACTACAGTGCTGTGTACAGAGAAGTGTCTTAGAGAACCCTGAGTGTGTGAGCAGTCTGGTACCTTGTGACACGTCTCTTCACGGAGGAATGCAGCTGCTGTGGCTGGTGACCGCACACTCTCTCATCATGCCGTGTAATCCCCTGAGTGTCCCTTCTTACAAAAGTACATTGTTCTATGCCCTAATCTGCCCTAATCTATTCTGGCAATGTTGACAGAACCATGAGACCATTCTTTAGGACATACTTCTATGTTATTAACTGACAGTTCAAAAAGGCCTGCTTCAAAACATAGGTAAACTCTCTCATAGTTAAATAAACAAGTTTTTTATTGGGATCATACGCACATATGAGTTACAAATGACCTTTCTCAAGAAAAATATCATGAAGGATTGTACCTAAAATATTTTCTTGTAAAAATCTACATAAATATGTATATTCTACACCCTTCTATATTTTATATTAAATTGTAAGATCTTGCCATTTATAGCTGCTCTGTATAACTTATTGGTATATCAGAGAAAGGTGATAATACAAATACTTTGAAAATTTAGGATGTCCTATTCTGGTATCTGAGTTTATCTTATTTCTAGATCTATTGGTAATTTCATGATTTTAAGGAATCTTCCCCCTGAACCTATAGGAATAATATTTTGTTTTAATTTTTTTAAATGAAAGGGTCATTATTGTTAATAAAATTGGCTACATATACATAAAAATCTGCCAATGTTGAATAAATTTTAATACTATGTTTTAAATCTTCATGCCAATTTTATTACCTTAAACTATATACAACAAAATAAGGAAAAGCTGAACACTTGAGCCATTCAGTTTTTTCCCTCCAGTTTGTTAGTAATTATATCACAGAGGTGTATGCTAGACAGGCCAAATGAAATACTTTGCGCATTCCAAATGGGGAATTTCATTCTTCAACTTGTGTAGGCCCAACGTGGGAGCCATCTTTCACTTCATCTTCATATCTAATTGGATAGAAAATCCTATTGTCCAAATATCCAATTTCCTTGATTCTATGTAGAATAACTTTTCATACTTTATTGCATATAAAATCAGAATAAATTCTACAATTATTACTGTGTTAAAGTCTCTCTCACACAGGCAGTAATCTTGCTACAGCTATCTTTGCCTGCACTGGTGCCAACATCAACACAGCATCAAACTGGAAAAATGCATGTTAGCAGCTTGGAAGAAAACTCCAAAATCAGAGTAGAATATATTTATTTAAACCCTAGGAATCAAATGATTGTTGGGGTTATTGGGAGATGAGGAATCAGAGTTGTTTAACAGCATTCCCATAGAAGAATCCTAAACTGATCAGCACCATATAATTGCAAATGTGAATTAAGAGCCCAGCACCAAGACTTCTGCTTCTTGCCTAGATGTAGTAATTTGAATTGCATTTACATTTTACCTCTAACAACCAAAAAGTGAAAAAATAGAATAAAACTATGGTTTTTAAAATACTGAATATCCAGCAAAGAAATACAGCAATTCTTGAGAGTCAGGAGATAAGATAAGTCCAATATGGCCCTAGACAGCAATATAGGCTTGAGAGAATTTCCTGGCTGTAGCTATGGAAATGAGAACTCTGGTGGAGATTGGCAGATTCCCTGAATTGAAGTGGCAAAGATTAGAGCCCAAGGAATTCACGTAGTTAGAATTTGTGGAACAAAGAGGGAGGGAGAGCTATACACAAACATGTATCTCTAGATACCTGAGATGATCCTTTTTTAATATTCAGCAGCATAGAGGTCAATACCAGAGTGTGAGGAAACTATTTTAGGCTGGGGGAGAGGACAACACGAAGAATGACAAGGAAAAGTATATGGTGTTCATTTAGGGCTGAGAATAGGGTCTTATCTCAGTAGCTAGACTGGAAAACTTTATGATTCTTGGAATACTGAGTATTTAGAAGGGTCTTGTCTCAGTAAAAGGACACAATTAACTCTATGTAAAACATGGATTTAATCACAACTTTCAAATTTTAAGACCCAAAAAGGACTAAAATGAGTTCAAGTAACTTAACTGCTCCCAGAATAAAGCTCAAGAATATTTACAGGAATACAAACATTATCTAATACCCAACAAAGTAAAACTTTCAATGAGTGGCATCCAGCCAAAACTTACCAGGCACACAAAGAAACCAAAAAATATAACCCACACTGAAATGAAGCCAATTAATCAAAACACAGAATAGATACTAAAATAGCTACTATTAACTGTATTTTATATGTTTAAAAACTTAGGTGCTATTAAGAAAATTTCAGTATCACAATATTTCACTAGTGAATACTACCGAGCATTTAAAAAAGAAATAATTTCAAACCTATATAGTCTTCCAGTAATCAGTAGGTGAAGGATCATTTTCCAACTTATTATATGATGCCATTATTATTACACTGGAACAAAAACCAAACAAAAGATAGTACCAAAAGAAAAAAGAAAAGAAAAATAATACTACAGATAAGTGTGTCTTATGATTAAAGATGTAAAAGTCTTCAAAGAAATTCTGACAAATCTACATAAAGAATGGCTATGACTAAGTAGTCATTATCTTTGGGTCGGTTTATCACCAGGATCAGGAAGAGTTTATCCCAGGAATGAAAGGTCGGTTCTTTATTTGAAAATCAATTAATGAAATCCATCACAATAAAAGACAAAAGAAGAAGAACCACATGATCATATCAATTGAAGCAGAAAGAAAATTAGATAAAATTCAATATGCATTCATGATAATAATTCTTAATAAACTAGGAAAAGGAGGGAACTTCCTCAATTTGATAAAGAGCATTTATAAAAACCTACATCTAACACGATACTCAGTGGTCAGAAATGAAATGCTTTCCTCTTAAAATTGTAAATAGGATAAAGGATGACCATACTCATCACTTCTCCTGACTATTCAGTTGGTTGCCCTAGCTAATGCAATAAGGCCAGAAAAAGAAACAAGCAGCCAATAATATGAAAAGAAAGGGAAAAAAGCCCTTACTTGTGTGCAACATGTTTATGTAGAAAATTTCAATAACCTACCAAAAATTTCTCAGAAAATTAGTGAGTTTATCAAGTTTGCAAGATACATAGCGAGTACACAAAAATCAATCACGTTTCTATAAATTAACAAAATACAACAGGAAACTGAAATAAAGAATACAATGTCATTTGTAGTAGCTTAAAAATACAAGAGTCATAAATCTAACTAAAAGGGATAGGATCTGTATGCTATAATACGAACTGATAAATCAAAGACCTAAACAAATAGAGAGACATGAAGTTCTCACAGACTAAACAACCTAGTATCGTAAAGATGTCAATTGCTTCTCTCCTTGTCAAATCCATATGGAGAATTCACATAATTCTAATCAAAATTCTGGAAGCAATTGTTTTTGTAGATATGGACAAGCAGATTATAAAGCTTGTATGGAATGGAAAAGAAGCAGAATAGCTAAAAATTAGTTTGTTTGAAAAGAAGAATAAAATTATGGGAATCATACTACCTGATTTTAAGACTTGTTTTAAAGCTATAGTAATCAGGATGATATGGTATTGGTGAAAGGATAAACGCATAGATCGGAGTGGAGAATCAACAGACACACAAAAATGGCCAATGGAGTTTCAGCAAATATTTAATTCAGTAGAGAAAATGTTGTCTTTTCAACTAATGGTGCTGGAAGAACTGAGCACTATATGAAAAAAATAAACCTAAGCAGTGATGCCCGGGAAATAAAAGCCTATGTCCCTACAAATATGCATACGTGAATGTTTATAGCAAGTTTATTTGCAATACCCATAAAGTGGGAACAACTCAAAGGTCCATCAACAGATAAATAGATAAAAAAATGTGATCTGTTTATACAATGGGATTTTTACTCAGCAAAAAAATGAACTACTGAACTATTGAAACATGTTACAACATTAATGAATCTCAGCTATGCTGTGTGAAAGAAGCCAGACAGAAAAGAGTACATACTAAATAATTCTATTTATATCAAACCTTAGAAAATGCAGTCTCATCTGTAGTGACAGATATAAATCAGGGGTTTCCAGAGAACAGGTGAAAGATCAGGAAGGATGTTATGTTTTCCATCTGGATGTCCCCCTCAAAGCCTCATGCTATCATGGGGAGCAAGATTTTCAAAAACAGCTTGTTAAACCTGGACCTCTTGTTTTCATACCCTCAACTCAGAAAATGTAGCATTTCCAGCTCAGTTCAGCAGGGGGCAGTGTCCTCGCTTTGTAAACATCCTCAGCCTATGCAAGAAAAGGGCGAGGAGATGGTATGTGTGTAAAGGACCCACCCTAGAGCGGGTGGCCTGCATACAATATAAGGGAGAAAAAGAGGCTTGCTCTCCCCTCCTTGCCCTTGTTGCTTTGCTATCTTCTGCCACCAAGAACAGTTGTCCCTCTGCCATGCCACCCTACCTTGGAGCCAGCAGATTATGAACTGAAACCTCCACAAACTATGAGCAAAACAAACCTTTCCTTCCTCAGTTTTGGGTATTGGGTATTTTGTTTCAGCAACGAGAGAAAAGTAACTAAGACAAAGAAATAGAAGGATTTGGGACAACGAACACATTTATGATCTTGGTCATAATGATAGTTGCCTTGGTGTATGCACATGTAAAAGTATACCAGACTGTACACTAAATATGTTATTGATGAAATATCAGTTATATTCCAATAAACTGGTCTTTTATAAAGAGACCAGTACTGAAGAATTTCTCTGTGTGTTCTTTTTTTAAATGCTGTATCACTAGGGTCTAATGATGAAAAGAATCAAAAGTGATTTAAGAGTTAAGAGTTTCAGAAACAGTTTGATTCATCAATTTATTTTATTTGTATGCACATAAATAATGATTGAAATGTCTAAATCTAAAGCAAGTCTTTCAAAAATTATGAAGGAAGAGCCCTAAGTGATCAGAAAATACTGTGTTATGACTTCTTAGTTGCAATGGCAGGTTTTTTCTTTTTGTGGTGCATAAAATAATGGTGCATCATTCAATCAATAATGTTTTAGACATAAAGAAATACAGTATATCCAGAATCAGTTCACTTCTCATCCTTCCCACAGCTACTCGTCCAAGTCATCATCACCTCTAACCTGGTTTACTGCAGTGGCTGCTTCTCCTACTTCAATAGTTGTCCCTGCTGCAGTCTACTCTTAAGAGTAGAGTGTTTAACCAAGTAAATTAATTCTAGGCATAGCAGCACGCACCTCTAATCCCAGCACTCTACAAGGCTGAGGCAGAAAGATTGTAAGTTTGAGCCCAGCCTGAACAAATTAACAACTTAATGAGACCCTGCCTCAAAAGGACTGGGATGTAACTCAGTCTGAAGGCCTTAGGTTCAATATCAAGTACTGTACCCACCCCCTGCAAAGGATGTCAAGACAGGTCATGCTTCTGCTCGAAGGCCTCCATAACTTCTCTTCTCATTCAGCAAAGATTCAAAGTCCTCACAAAACTCTACAGCATCCATGTCATTCTTCACCCCACCTCATAACCCTATGCTTTCATTGTGTCCTATACTTCTTTTGAAACTCAACTTCACTTTGGTCAGAGTAGTATCTTTGTTCTTCATGAAATACGTCATGAATGCACATTCCTCTGTATCTTTGCATTTGTTTTTTTTTTTTTTTTCCTTCTTTCAGCCTGGAATTCTTTTCCTTTTGCCTTCTGCATTACGCCTTCTCTTGCCACCATCAAATTCTTGCTCAAATGCTTTATCATTGTTCAGTCTTTTTCTTACTAATCTACTAAAAATTGCAATCATTTTTCAACACCCTTGGCTGGCAACCCATCCTCGTCTCACATTCTTCTTCCTTGCGTTACTTTTTCCATGTTTCCTATCATATGTCACATGCACATTTTATTTATCTGTTTATGTGTCTGTCCCTCATGCTAGCATGTGAACCCCATGCAAAAAATGGACTTTGTGTTGTTCTTTGCCATGCTTCCAGCACCAAGAACAGTTCTTCAGCACATAGCAGGTACTCAGTTCAGTACTTGCTACTGAATCAATATATATCCTTGACTGGCTTGTGAGTACAATCTGAAGCAGCTAGGCATGTGGTGGTAAATTATTACCATTGTTTTTAAAAAAATATCCCTCACATATATTTTGTACTTACAATATAGAGAGACCTGTGCTTTATTATAAACATAATTTGCCTTAAAATCTTTGAATCAGAATGACAGCCCAGGAATATATTAACCATGGCCATTATAAATCAGTATGAGCCACAGTCTGAGAAGTATATCCTCAGGTAGTAGGAGCATCATTTTATCTTGATAAAAATTAGTTTATTTTGCCCTTGCCATGCATGGGAGGGAGGACAAGCTTTAGGATACGCAAGTGGTTTCAAAACACACAAAAATATACAAGAGATGTGCAAAGCTGGAGATAACAAGATAGCAAATGGGCTGTCTCTAGTGGACAGTCCTTTTCTTTAAAAGGGAGTGGGGAGTTTTGTTGTATTTTGCTCTATTTTCATGGTCTGAATTTGTAGTAGGCAATTGTAGTGTCTTTAGACGAAGATGGTTTCTTGTTTATCCCCCAGCAAAAAATGGCAACCATTTGATAAGTTCTTCTTACTTCTCTTTTTCCTTCTGGCACTTTCTACCATGATCTTTCTCCACTCTTCTGTTTTTTCCTTTGTTCCCCTGAGTCTTGATAATATAAGGAAAAAATCTTTGGATATAAATTTAGAAAGAAAATGAGTTCAATGTGGGGAATCTGAGTACTAGGAGTTGGAAGTGAGCATGTGGCTGGCTTATGGTTTCTTTTGGCAGAGAATGAGGACAGACCGGGCAGAACTCCTCCAGACCCACAGGGGTGGAGCACGGCTCACCTGGCCAGTGCTCTGGGCCCACAGAGCAGTCTCATCTCCCCTGCCTGGGGGCAGCCTCACAGTCTGCAGGAAAGATTCTTCTGGGGTAGAGAAAACATAAGCCAGATAGTTTGTTCAGCATCTGCTATACATTGTGGTGAGGTACATGCATGTGCTGGGCTCTATTGATATAAATCATTTTGTCATGAGGCATCATCAGTGCTAAGGTAAATGAATCGATTGCATTTTGTCATTATGTATAAACATCAAGTTGTGTATTATGTAATTTACCCATTGTCAGTCTTGACTAGTGTGGAGTTCCTTGAGCCACCCAACAGGTCAATACCTGCTCGAGTTGACTCAGGAGGTAGAAGACTACTAATTTCAAGGAGCCAGACTGTCTTGAAGACAAAATGCTTTGCCAGATCATGCAGAGATGGACCTTACAGGGAAAACAAGGAACCTCCCAAGGGGACAATCAGATAAAAGTTAATTATTTAGCGAAACCGTCACCATACTTTGTTTGCCTGCCTTGCTACCTAAAATAAACATCTGCACTTAGCAAAATACTATTGCCTTTGCTGTTCCTTGATAAATCTGGGGGTCTGAGCCAGTTTGGGGCCTCACTTCAACTGGTGAAGACCCTAGACCCCTCGACAAAGATATTCTCTGTCTCTCACATCTTGATTTGTCTCTCTAACAGGGTTTGTTGACCCAAACCTGACAGACAGGAGCACTTTTCCCTGTGGTGTTTATTTGCAGGCTTGGAGAAGACATATGGCTCTCAGTTATCTTCAGTTTGTTCTTTCAAAGCTTTCTCACCTGTGTTCCAAAGGTTCAGGACCCGAGGGGATTGCTGATCATCCCTAATAGGCGGGTGAGAGAAATGTCTCTTGAATCACTGTTGTAGTTCCTCTATAAGAACACGAAGGTGGGTGACATATGAATAATGCAAGAACCCACCGAGGAAACATGCTCTCAGAGGTCACCACACTTGTCACTGTACACAGGCAATTCCTAGATTCCTAGATAATTAGGGTTGATTCAATTTTGTGACAAATAATTAGATATATTTTAATCTTTCCAACAGTCCTTAAAGAGTTCTGTAAGAGTGACTTTTTAAATGTAATTTTTCAAATATCCAAACTTTTAAATGTAATTAAAAATAATCTTAGGTATTTACAAAAGAATTATGCCTTTTCCTGGTTTCCATTTTCTAACTTCTTTAAATTTTTCATTTTATAAAAGAATCTACAACACACACGAACAAAGAAAAATTTTGCCTGAATAGACTGTATCAATGTCTAAGTTACTTCATCTTTCATTCTATCTTCCAGAGTCTTCTTAATTTTTAAATTTTTACTGAATCACATTTTTCACTGCCTCCAGGGAAGCTAGAATGAGGACAGTTCCCAAAGCTGGCACTTCCAGTTTTTCATGTGTTTAAGTCCCTGGTCTTTCTCCTGCCGCTAGAGAGTTACCCTTATGGCAAGCTGCCTTTTCATGACTTCTGTGACTTGTTCTCCATTGCATACCAGGACAACTGCATCTGCCTTTCTTTCAGACCTAAAATTCCATTTAAAATCACAAACCTGCCATATGTCAACTGTTTTCTTCCAATCAGCCAACAAATAAAGAGAACAAAACCACACTTAGTAAATATATTCATTTGTATTTCCCAACCTAGGAGAGCCAAGGAAAGGGATAACCAAAGATCTATTGAAAAATTGTGTAGTAGTAGAATCTGGAGACAACTGGTCAGAAATTTCAACATAATTCTAAAAATATATGTCCTTGAATACAAAAGTTAACTTCTATCTACAGTGCCTATAACAGTAGTCATCACAGAAGATAGTATACTATGACATGATCTGGGTTAATCTGTGACTCATTATTGGCTTAGGTATCATGGAATTTATGTCATCTACCTAATAAGATTCAGACGGGTGGATATCTGAGGTACTCTAACTTGGTCCATCTATCTGCTTTGAAAAACTCTACCAAAGAGGCAGTCAGCAGTTACAAGACAATCCAGTGGAACAGGTGCATGATTTGACTTTGGAATCAGACTCTGGAATCAAATCATGGCTCTGCTACTTTATGGCACTGTGACTCTGAATGAGTCACATAATCTCTTTAAGCCTCAGGTATCTTATCCATAACCAGGAAATTAATCCTATTATGCTCATAAGGTTGTTATAAAGATTAAATGAAATGATCTTATGAAGTTCCCAAGCACATGCAATCACATACAATCCACACAATCTTTAATTCTGAAAGAACGTGTGCCAGCCCTGATCAAAGGCTACTTTGTCAATGAAGAAGAGCATGTGATTTTGCAGTGGGAGGAGTATATTTGTGTGAGCTTTTGCAGTCTCCCCACTATATTTCACCAGGCACCTCTGACTACACAAAAGGAGGAGTTGGGATGCAGTCTGCCCTCCTGCTGGGTGGTAATATGCATGTTTGTCCACAGAGTATGTATAGCTCACTTCTGCCATGCCTCAGAAGGAAAGCTGCCCTCCTTGGGGTCATAACTGGTGACTTGACCTGTTCCACTGAAACAAACTAATGAAGCAGGAACATGAAACTTTTCACAATTTCAGATTCCTCTCTGTTTTCATGGAGGTGTTATTGCTTGATTTTTTAGAGAAGCCAGAGCTAAGCCAGGGGAGGATAACAAGCCAGTGAGTACAGAGGTTGCCCCATCTCTGTAGTGTCTTACATTTAGTTGCAGAGAGCTGGGATTTATATTGCCCTCGGACCAGCCGGCACGTGGACCCATCTCCGTTGCAGACCCCACAGTTATCCTCCTTAGCGGTGCTTCCCAGCTGGTGGTCGCAGCCAACAATCTAACGAGAAAGAGAGATGTACAATTCAACTGGGCACCTAACAAGGCAGAGACCCATGGGCCAATCACCACGAATGACCCTCCCTTCATTTCCGAAGGGCATAAAGCAGCCTTTCTATGAGGGTGGACTGAGTTAAACTAGAACGTGAATCAAGCTAAGGAAGGAAAAATTTCAGCATGAATAAAGGCATATTTACAATTCAAATACACAAACAAAAAATGTAGAAGAGAGAGAATGGGAGTATAGGGGTAGGAAAGGATGAAGAGAGAGTAAGAGAGGAGATGATTCTCCATTACTGATGCTATAGAACCTTAAATCCAAAAGAATTCTCAGTAACAGTAACTATGATTCACCAAATGACAAAAAATGTAGCTATGAGGTAATTGTAGCAGAAAGCACCATATGAATAATCTCCATGTTCTATTTGTTCCTTAGAATGCAAGTTGCGTAAGGACAAGGGTTTTGTGCATTGCTTCCATTGATTCCAACACTGTTCAGTGAACCATCTTAATACATCTTTGCAGAATGATATAATAATAAAAATATTTCCTTTTCTAGCTAGCACTTCATCTAAGAAAACAGAAATACAATTGGCTAACAGAGACAAGATTAATGTGTGTCTGTGGAGAAGGACGACAGCAGGCATGGCAGGCAGAAATGATCAATATCAAGACCTTGCTGTTTGCTTGGCCCTGTCCTTACCAGGTACAATACCAGTGTCTCACTAATGAACCTATAAGATATCCCCATTTTATACGTGAGGTCATGAATCTTGCCCAAAGTCGCTTAGCCAGACAAGGACTAAATACTGTACTTCTAGCAAAACATTTATGCCTGGTCCAATTAGACTTAACAAAATCACCATTTACCAAATAGGTGGGTGAACTGATTCATATCTTTACTCTTTCTTTCCAATGTTGGAATTACAAAAAAATCTAAACTATACCAGGTTGTACATTTTATAGTTTTAGTCTGAATTAATACCAAAAAAACAAATTCCACTCTCAAACTATTTCAATTACTGTTTTTGGCAAAATGAGAGTAAGATTGATATTTGAAGGGGCTTATTTCCAAAAATTCCTCCTAATTTGTCCTACTTTCCAAAATCTTGCCTTTTTTGTGGATTTATTTCCTTTTTGTACCTCATATATTAGTAACCATAAAGATGTATTTAAGCAAATGCTTTAAAATATAGTTATTGTATTTAGCATTTTGTTATTTCTGCACTCTATTTTTAAGATGTGATAATGTTTGTTCCTTTAAAATACCTTGTAAAATAGATTACAAAGCAACAACTCCTTCAACAGAGAAATGCAGGGATAGCAGGAAAACATAGTGCTGAGTTCTAAGGAGCAAAGGAGGGTTTGCTTCCTTCTTCAGGTTTGTCTCAACCTATTCAGGGGTTACAGCAAGGCCATATCAGACTTCAACCAAGTTTCTTCCACGCCAAGCCAAGAACATGGTGGTTTAAGACTTCTTTGGCGTACCTCTATATAACTATGATAAAATAATCTTCAAAATTCTTATCTGTACATGGACCTACACATGAACTGTATTTACTCTTGCATTTTGAGCAGAGTGTGAATGTTTGAAGATGTATCAGCTTAGCAGCACTGGCCCTGCTATGCCCCAGATACTATGCTAGGAGCAAAGCTCAATGGTGAATTTATAAAGCATGAAAGGGCCCATCCTCCTAAATTTATCGTGTAGAGAGGGAGGCAGATATTATTCAAATAATCACAGAGATAAAGTGAAACAATAATCACCAGAAAAGCTGGAAGATACATGATATTCTGAGAGCATAAAATTCAGAGAGTTTATTTGCTTAGAGAGGCCAATGAAGACTTGACTGAGGAAGAGCTGGAGCTGAGAAACAAATGAAGAATGGGAATTAACAACCGAAGGGAGGGATTGCTGTGAGATTTATTGTATCTTTTAGAAATACCTAGATACTAGCTCATTAGTGAGAAAGTGAAAACTAAAGTTTTGCAAAATTTTTTTAAAAAATCACAAGACTAAATTATCAGGTTGCTTTAGTAGGATTGACTCCTCTGTGTATGATTGTATGATGATCTTAATTTAAGCAGCCTTCAAAGACTTCTCTACTGTTTTGTCTGGGGTTGAACAGAAGAAATGGGTTCAATTTTTTAAAAATCCTCAGCTGTGTGGAAAGACGGGGTGAGCAGTAGGCATAGAAATGTATACTATCAGGCACCTGAAACCTAGCTGGATTTATTTCTTAAATTATAGGAATTTCAGGTTTCTCAAAAGACTTAAATTTCTGTGGAAAAATTTTAATGGACTCTCATGTCTCAAAGAGAGCCAAAAGAGATAATCATAAAAATCCCTTTCTGATCCTGAGAATTCCTTATGGCTCCAAAACCATTTTAAGAAAAGAACACTTCAGCTTCATAGATCTAAAGTAACAGTCATATTGGAAGCAGCTACATAAGAGGCGACACACTTTAAGGCAAACTTGGCCAAACTGCCGAGTTAGCATACTCAGTGTGGCTTTATGGACCCTAGGATATGAACCAAGCCAGTTCAAACTGGGCGTTGTTTAACTTCAGAGTTTAAAAGACAACTATCTCCCTGACACAACTGTTTTTTTCTTTCTTTTCCCTGTATCAATTCCTCCTTAGGATGCCAAAATATTCTAACTCAATAATTTTAAAAATATGAATACTTTATCATCAGAAAAAAATTCTTATTTTGGTCAAGTGGAAAAGTACAACTATACCATAAAATCATTATTTACATATCTTAATATGTTGATCTTGAATTACTGGTAATTAAAAATTAGTTAAACTGTTACTTTAGGACCTGTTATTAATAACAGAGAGAAAAATAACTAGGACTGAAGAAATAGGTTGAATTGGCAATTACAAGGCCAGATCCCTCTATTCCTTTACACATACCATCATTTCTGTCTGGAATCCTCTTGTTCAGTTGGATAACTCCTATTCATCCTTCAAACCCTAAACTGAGTATCTGTTCCTCAAAAGTTTCTTTTACAGATTCCAGAGTTGACTGTTCTATTGCTCTGTGCTGCCTTAGCCTTTTGTTCATACTTTTATGTAATAGACATTACTGGTTGCCACCCACTACCTGTCTTCTGTTTTTCCCTGTAATAGAACTTTTTATTTGAGATAACAATAGACTGATTTAAAAGGATGCACTTCTCCTGGCCATGTGAACAATTATGATTTTGAAATAAAAATGAAAGTATTTTATGTACTGGCTCGGTTACTTAAAAGAAGCCAGCTTAGCTGGGGAAGGTTCCTTCTGTCCTCTGCTTTGCTTCCTGTTGTCTCTAGAAGCTTTTTAAAAAATGACACAACCTTGAGAATGGAATTCTTGCACTAAGCGTGGAGAAGCAAGAGAAAGAGAGCCTGGATCCTGTACTACATTTGAACTAATTACATTGTCACTTCTGTTTTACAGGGGACAGAATAAATCCCTTAGGCTTAAAGCCACGATTATTTTTGCATTTCTTTTATAGATACCCAGTGCAAATTGTTATATAACTGTTACTGACTATGCTATTATTAATACATTTGTCTCTATATCACATAATGGGTTAGTTAAGAACCCATGTTTTACTAATCATTGTACTTCTGTCTTTTTGCATGGCATCTTATATTTGATTTGTACATTTAATGCTAGTAAATGAATAACACACAAAACACCAAATATGGTAGCTGGCTAAAAATAAGAATATAGGTCATGGATAGGTAAATTTAGGCTGCAATAACTGATGACACACATGCATGAAATGATATGTATATATGTGTTGGCTTGTATCTGTGTGCACAGAGAAACAGATACACCATAAATGATCATGAGAAGCCAAATCCAATCCTCTGTCCTGATGAATAAGCAATAACTACCATAAAGGGATAGTATTTTTAAGAGACTATTTCCCAAGTGTACCCATGTTCATTATTAGGAAAATGCCATGGAAGGTAATGTTCAGGTCACTGACTTCCCAGACTCACCCAATTCTGCACAACACATTAAAGTGAGATAATGATCACTCACAATCTTGGCCACTGCACAGAATCTTTTTGCAAAGGGTAGAAAAATAAGTAAGTATTTTGGCCTAATACAGCTTTCTAGTATTCTGCCTACTAGGTGTTAGATGGATATAGGGGGTCTAACCTCATTACCATCAAAATGATTGCAGACTGTAGCTTGTTTTACAAAATGTTTAACTCAGGTTACTTAGAAAAAGTGAGGAGCAATTTAGAGAAAGGGAAAATAGTACGCTGAGACTTATCAAGATGAATAGTTTTTGTTATCCCGATGCCATTACTGAATCATCTTTTTCTTTCTTTCTTTCTACAGGTTGGCCTCTAACTCTTGGCGATCCTCCTGCCTCAGTGATCCAAGTGCCGGGATTACAGGTGTATCGTACCACATCCAGATTCATCAAGTCTTTTATATCTTAAATGTATGGCTCCTGTGTCTTCACTTTTATATGTAAATATACATGCGCAATATATGTACATGCATGTACATATAAACATACATATGCAATATGTGTACATGTATGCATATATAACATATATATGCTTTATATTTATTTGTATTTCTGCTGCTTCACACAGCATTTTATATTGAGATGCACATTTATTGCTGATAAATCAGTAACTCACAATATATGCTTGCATGTTCACAGACATGTAATCTTTTGTCTTATTTTTTAATAGAACACATACTTATCACTGTTGATTTTTCTTTATTCTTCAGGATTTACTAACAGGTAGGGGAATCTTACTTAATATGCTCATTGTAGGGCTCTAATTCATATGTTCTCATGGCTGGGTGGCTTGAACAACCAGTGGTACATGAATGATTCTTTCATATGGCAACTTTTCA
Organism: Dasyprocta punctata; assembly: GCA_004363535.1. Lineage (NCBI taxonomy): Eukaryota > Metazoa > Chordata > Mammalia > Rodentia > Dasyproctidae > Dasyprocta > Dasyprocta punctata. The sequence continues at coordinate 273,054 of RJWM01000124.1, read as the reverse complement.
TTAAATTTATTAGTAAAAAGAACAATAAAAGTGATGAGATCTATTCGTACCACCAATGGTAAAAGGCACCTGATGAGTCTGTCATACCTGTACCAGTGGTGCTTCCTACCAGTGGGAACATGCTAAACAAAAAACTATGACCCCTAGCATCCAATCCAAGGCATCAGGTCTGCAATAAATACTTTCTTTTCTTTCTTTCTTTCTTTTTTTTTTTTGTAACGGGAATCAAATTCAGGACCTTGCACTTGCCAGGCAGGCATCTGTACCGCTGAGCTATACCCTCGGCTCTCGTAGATGTTGATGAGTCTCTTTCTTCACTTTATAAAAGTAGTAGAAAATGAAAAGGCAAAATACAAAATTGGAATTGTTTAGACATTTAAATATGCATAGAAAATATCTTCACGGCAAGTCAAAGGACCAAGAAAGAGCAACACATTAATAATTTGGAGAAGATAAGTAAATATACTCCCTAAGCGGATACCATACCCTAGGCTAGAATTCTTAGATGGGTTCATACTGGATCCATTTCAAATGGTTTCCCATAAAGACCTCAACTTCTAGCTTCAAATACTGAGCCAATGATGTCAAGCTTTTCTTGATCCAACATCATGAAGTAAAATACTTTTAAATCCCTCTATTTTCAGTGCTGGGAAAGACAAATATAGAAAACTAAACTGTGTAAATCTGATCATAGCCAGTCCTACTTATAATCATTTAATCCAGATAGAACTTTATGGGTAACAATGTGCTCTTACAATACATTATGCCTCATTTTCTCATTATTCTAATAGAGGAGGTAGTACATCTCCAAGCTTACCTTGTTTTGTTACCTTAATTTGTTCATTCTTAACCTTTTCATAAAAAGGTTTACAGTATATACATTTGATTAGCATAAGGTACATTTTAAATTCTTTAATTTAAAAATAAAATAAAATAGGCAGATGGAACAAAGAGAAAAACAAGGGTAAGAAAGAGAAAAATATAGCCAAAAAGAGGAACCACATACAATGCACACTGTGAGATACTATATATCTGTTACGTGGGGAGGGAGGTGTCGCATAACTATATTTAAACTCCCTGAAATACAAAAAAGTGAATAATTGTAAGAGTCAAAAAAGGGCATCTACTGAATCTTTTCAGAATTTTGTAAGTAATACATTCCTGGTAGTAGATACAGTAAGTATCTGTGTGATAAATGAATTATGGCTCAGGAAAACCATAAGTATTCACCTACCAAAATCCTAGATACCAATAACATCTGAGCAAATAAAAACAAATTTCAAAGAGCTGACCCTCAATAACCTTGATGAAGCCTAAGAGTCAGAGAATATTGGATAAAAGCACATTTTAAGAATCCAAACCAAACCATCCAAGTACAAATCACTGTGATGTTCTGAGCTAATTCAAGGCAGGTGCATGTGTATGTGTATGTGTGTGTGTGTGTGTGTAGAGCACTTAGGGCCAGGCTGGCAAATATACGGCACATGTGCAGTTATTCCTCCTGCCAAGACCCAAGGCAGACATTACTAACCAACTAAAGCATTGTTTGACACTGAGCTTTTATGTGGTCCTAGATGCTTTACACTATTGTACTCTAGAAGTCAAATCTAATAGACTATGGTCATCATATGGGAAGACTGCCAATTTATCATTTCAGAGTCAGAGAAATGAATTGGCTGCCTCCCCCTTATACAATGTTCCACAAATACTATTTTTCTACTAATATTATTTAAGATCTGAGTAATTTCAAGTACAGTTTATATCATCAAGGTTCATAAAAGATAGCTTCCTCAAGATCAAATAGTTCATAAGACACAACACAAAATTCCTTCTTGAAAGGGGCTTGTAGGGTTAATAACCATGTAAAGGTATAATACGAAGGTATTTATCTGGCAATGGTGAGTAGTGATAAAAAAGTTGAATATTCTTATCAAGATCAACATGACCAGAGCTATGCATATGCACAGGGATGAACAGATGACTACATCTGTAATATGCAATTTGGAAGTATGTATGTAAGTGAGAGGAAGTGACTACTCCTCATCTAAACCTGTGGTATATACCATCACACACTCATGGACACATATACATACACTAAATCTCTCCCTCTCTCTTCATGGTTTGCTATGGATACCCAAATTTCTTCCTTTACACACTTGTTTCTTTGGTGTACAACTAAAGTTTCCAATATGGGAAAATATAATCCCCAATTATTTACAAAGGTCCTAACAGTAACTCATGAGCTATGCTTAACATTTCCAAAAGCCTAATGGAAATACATTTAGCTGCAATAAAAACACACAAGGTTACCAAAACAACAGCTCTCTCATTGAACAAATAAGTTAAGTCCTGATCTTTGCTGTGTTTATTTTTTAATTGCACACTTAAGTCTTTAAGGCATAAAAATGGAAAACAAATTATTACTTAATATTTTCAGTGTTTTGAATAGATGGAAACTTTCAAAACGCAAGGTCCACAGAAAAAAATAACAAAAGATCTTTGTGTCCAGAAGTTGAGAGCCAGTCATATATTCCATTGTTTGTTGTTCAAATACCCTTGAGGGGAGTAACACATGAAGTCGTTGATTACACTTAAACCAAATCAACTTTGCTAAAAGCATTATATGCTGGTTACAGTACTGTGGGGAATACATATAAATTGTACATATAGTCTCAATCTACAGAAAATTGGATTAATCAGATCATTTTCTCAAAACAAAGACAGTAAGGTCATGAGGAATCAAGGTCAAAGGGATACAGAGAAAGAAAAAGACAGAAGGAAAAAGCACTGTGGTTTGCTAAACACATGCAATACTACTTAGGTACAGTATCTATTTCTCACTTAATTCTTATAATAATCCTGCTAATTAGCTAAAGTCACATGTATTTTATGAAATATGACTGAGATCCAGAAAGGTTTAAAAAAAAAAAAAGCCCGAGATCACATTACTAGGAGATGATGTTGCCAGAGTTGAAATCTAGGCAGAAAAGCACTATGTAATGAATGAATAAACGCCCGATTCCATGATACCTTATGTTTCTCTTGGATGTTAGAATTACAGTGGAAGACAGGAAGCAGGATACACATGCTTCTGTCAGCCTTGTTACTAAACACAGCGTCTGCCTATCACACTAAGGTTGGCAATGGAGCACCAGGAAGTGAGTGGGTCCTTGCAGCCATTAGCTTTGAAAGTATGGGCAGGATTTTGTTTTGTTTCATTTTGTTTTGGTTGAGGGAGTGATCAATGACTAAAATAAAAGTAGTTGCTTTTGTTCAACAGCCATACGTAAGTCAAAGGGAAATACTGGCAAATGCTGACAGGTTATTAGCCTCTTTAGAATGAGGCATAGCTCCTACATTTAACATATTGCTATGTAATACAAACTTGTGAGAAACACTAGCTCTCTTTCCTTTGGGCAAAGATTTTCCAGAGGGATCCTCCTGATGCCAGGCACTCTCTCTTCTGGAGGTTGTCAATCACTGCTTAGACTAATCAATTTCCCTGCGCATTCACCAGAGTCTTTGCAATGGCCCACAAGGTTCTACCTCATATGAGTCACTTCTCTGACCTCATCTGTCTGGTCTTACTTTGCCAGCTGTTCTTCCCAAACACCAAACCGTTTCTCATCTTATGACAGTCCTGGTTGTTGCTTCTGAGTAGAATACTCTTCCCTGGTCTTTACTTGAGAAAACATTCACCTGTTCGATGAGACCTCCTCTAACCTGCTACTGAAAGCTATATCCCTCTCCAGACCCAAGTTACTTTTCTTATAATACAATTAAATATATATATTAAGATTATTATTTATTTTCTATTCCCTACTAGTATGTAACAGTGCAAAGTCAGAGATATTTGCATGTCTTGTCCACTGTCCCAGAACAGTGCTTTATGTATAACAAACAACTAATAAATATTTGTTGAATGAATGAATAAATACATTTCAAAAGTAAAGCTATAGGCAACAGAGATATATTGTGATTTCAAAGAATTTTCCTCTTTGTTCCAAGCTACAATATGTAAATTATCATCATTTAATTTTATTCCACTGGTTCCAAAGACCAAAGAGAGAAAAGAAAAATGAAATTTAAGGATGGATTATATTCTGAGAGTTTAATTTTTACTTGTCACCTTGCTTGCTCTGTCTCTGGTCTATTATTATTATTCTACAATTGTCTTAGTATATAAGGGCTCATTTTTTCCCCAAATGAGTCTCCCTTTGACTTTTTTTCCAGTAGCCCCTGTGCTCTGGGCTTCATGCCCAGCTCTGACATCAACGCCAGATCTGGAGATTGACCTTGTACTCACTCCTTTAGCACTTGATTTTGGCCTTCCTAATGGACTTCAGTGTGGGCAAACCCTGGTCTGACTCTTTCCTTTACCCTATGTGGCACTAGCCCTTTACTGCTACCTGGTTGGACTAGAGCCTCAGTTTTTCTACCTCTTGCCTACCTGATCTCATCTCCGCCACAGGATAAGGACTGTAACAGCATCTGCAGTTAAATTCTAGGGGCTTTCATAGGAATGAAACTTTGCCAGGTGCTGCCTTTCAGAGTCCCTAACTCCATTCTCTTAAAAATATGTATGTCATTGGCACATTCACTGTGCAGTTCTAGAGAACAGTGGGTCATCTCCACTGGTTTTGTAGTGAGTATCTTTTTATATTACAAAGACAATGGGCAAAAAGAGAGATGTCAATGTGAGGGGCATGAGACAATAGTGGGAAAGAGTGAGACATTTATTAAATTGTACACATTTTTAAGAATGTTCCCTGGACTTCCTTTCTGGAGGTCAGGAATCTAATGCACCCAATATTGGGATAGACATTGCAAAAGAAAAAAATAAAAACGAGTGACTTATTTACAACATGAATTAAAACTTTCAAGTGTTCCAGTCTGATTTACTTTTACCTGATTCTTATTTCAGGGTCTTGGGAAAATTCTTGAGTAAATTTATGGTCAAACACATAAGGATTGTTGTTATTTTTTACAGACTGTTTTCAGTTAAATTTGTTTATCTAATAGTCTTTAGCAGAAATCTTAAGAATTAACTTTGTGTAGACATTTGTGCATACTGGCACTAGAATTCATTTTTAGCAGATGGTCAGGGGACTTTTCTTCAACAGGCTGTCTTCTCCCTCCCCTGCTTCCAAAATTAGGGTGTCTGGAGAATGCGAAACAAAATTATACAAAGACCTGACCTCTGACCTTGCTTCTGTCTCTCAGACTGTGAAGTACCCAAGAGGGAAAGTGTTGAATTTGGCCTTACTTCACATGGCATTAACTGTAATTCTTTGTGAATTGTGGTGACATCATGGTATACTTTGACATCACTGTTCAGACTCCCTTCTGCTGCTGGGCATATAGTAATACATAGTTTTTCTACAAATACAAGAGTCTTTTGTTGAGAGGAAAGGATAGCAGCTGGTCTTCTACCCTGGTACAAATGCGGATCATAGTGGAATGTGTCTGTTTAATAAGTCACCACAAAGCAGCCTTTTGCTATGAGGGCTGGAACACACTTGTACATGTAGTTCTGAAAGATTTATACCTCAAGAGGCCCCAATTCCAGATATGGCTAATAATTCAACAAAATTTTACACAAAATAAAACTTTCATCTACATATTTAGATGTATTATCTGAAGTCAACATTTCAAAGGCAACAGTATCCTGTTATGTTGTGCATTAAGGAAAAAGAAGAAGAAAAAGGAAAGGAGATAAGAGATATGTCTATGTCTCAAAACAATTATCCTATAATAATTGTTTAGGCCTCTTAGACCCCAAAGTAAATAGAGCTTGGCTGTTCCATGGTTTCCAGTCCACTTCTGGTTACTTCCCCAAGCAAATCATTTTATACTAATTTGAAGCTTCTTGGATAGTGCTATTAGTATTGTGATTCTAAGTCTGTCAAAGATATCCTCAATTTATGATCATATGGTTCTGCCTTCTGGATTCTCTCCTGCCTTTTCTGGCTATCTATCTCGGTTCTCTTTAGAGTAAAATCTGAAGAAAACTGACCAAAAGCAGGGTTTGTGAAAATACCATCTGCAAAATACTTTTAAACTTCTGTCTGGGTGGTTCAAACACATGCATGAAGCATTTAGATCAATTTAGGAAGCCAAAGGTTGTTAATCCAAGAGTAAACCAAAAGGAATAAGCCACAGTTCACAGCATATGAATGGAATAACAAAATTCTTTCATTGAAAAAATACATGGCTTTTACTATATCACAAGATAAGTGGAGTCATTGACATGACCCTCAGTTGCACCATGAGCCTTGCAGTTGGTGCAAGCAGCTCCCTCTCCCAAAAAGTTACCTTTATTACAAATATTGTACCTCAGTATTTCATCAGCAAATTCATTTCCTGGCCACTTATTTCCCTGGAACATCATTCCACCTACCAAGAATCTATGTATTGCGTAGTCCTAAAAATCTATGTATATGATGTATATAACCCATGCTGCCATGAGAGAGGCAGAATGACACCGTGGGGACAACAAATGACTCAACTTGAGTGGGATGACTTATAATCCCTTGCTAGAATATATCTCACACTCTCAGTTTTCTGATGAGTTACACAAGCAAAATCATATCTATTTTATGTACTTGTAAAGATTTGATACGATAATATATAAAAAGACCCAGTGCCTTGCTTAGAACATAAAACCTCTTGGAGCATCTTAGAATTTCTTGGGCAATTCTGTTTTGAAATCTTCCATTTCATAGTCCCCATAATGCTCAAATCAGTTGTACTGATTATCTAGAGGGGGACATATAGTCACGTGTGAAAAGGAAGTATTTGCTCAGCCTCTGTGTTAGGTGCTCCTGAAATTGTCGAGGTGCCTCATTGATCTAGATCTTTGGAAACTAGTTGTTTACCTCAGCTGTCAACAGAAAACCAGATTTGAAAAGGCTCAGATCCATCTCAGCTCCTCTGGATTTGACAACATTAAGTGTGAAATAAGAATGCAACCTCGATATTATAAAGAAATGTACTCTTATTTAGAATTACAAATGAATTTTGAGTTTTGTTAGAGAATACATTTGTTGAGACTTCCTTCTACCTGACTAAAGTAACCAAGGAAACATCAGTAAGCTTGGCTGGTTCTTTCAGAAACAGTCTCTGGGAAATTTTAAGGATTTCATTAGAAAGGAAAAAAAAACTTCTCTAGAATTTTCATGAAGTAGCAAATCATTTCTTTGCTCTCAAAAGACAAGACTGCTTGGGACTCTAAAAATAACCATCCTCAGCTTTCCAATTCCAGGAACACTGATCTAGAGTTAAGTTAGGGACCACTTTCAAATATTTCCAAGCAAGTAACTCCCCTAAATGTATCTGTCAACACAAAATAAAGATGTCTCGAGTTCATTCTTTTAAAATTTGAGATCTTGGGAAAATCGAATTTTTGGGAGCTAGGACAGGATCTTGGGGTTTGGTTTTCTTCACTGCAGTTGCTACTTGTGAATGTGCTGAGATGACAGTTGAATATTATGAAAGAGAAGGGATACTTAGCAGTCCATCTTGGTACAGGAAATATTCAACATGATTTTATTTGTGGGAGAAGAACCTCTAAATATGTATAAGTTAAAAATAAGTTAAATATTTTATAAAAAGATAGAGCAACATTTTCGAAGCTGTCAATTAGATTTGCTTATTCACCTGAAGTAGCAATAAATAAGAAAGACAGAACATAAGAGAAAAGCAGACTGGCTGATTTTTAATGAGCTCCATATTTTCTGAGCCAGATGAAAGTTTAGACACTCAATGTGGTGACTGGATTCCGTTTGACAAAGGCCTACAGTTACCAGTTTGGCCATCCTTTCAGACGCTAGGCTTGTGGGTTCTGGACACCCAGCTGCATTTTGCTGAATCACTGCATATTATGACAATGGGAAAATGAACTGTTTCTTCTTTCATATTAGACAAAAACAAATTCACTCAAAGGCTCTGATATAGAAAGAAATGGCAGCACACATTTTTTTTTCCATTCAGAAAGATTAAGAAAATGCCACTCATATACATAGAAATGAATGCTTACTCTTTTCCATTGTGGTCTTTGTTTCAATCCAGCTGAAACTATGATTTTCAAATCTGACACAATGCAATACTCAGCATATGCCTAATCTGAGAGTGAAATTTAACCACACAATAACAGGAACATTTACATTTAGAAGTCTTTTAAGTTTTGGTAGCAGTTACAATTGGTTTTTACTAAATTTTTGCAAGTTATTTGAAAAGCATTATCTTATCTCAGAAAATCTTTTACATTTTAATGTTTTTTCTAATTCTTCCAAAGGTATCTAAATTGCCTGCTTTTGTGTACTAACCTGATTTCTGATGATGATGATAGGCAAAGAAGAGAAGGAATTTCAAATTTATATGTTTCGTGTAATAATTATAATTTGGCTATATTGTAACATTTCTTCTGTACGTATTATGTATAAAGTATGCAGCTTGAAATAACTACATTATATTTTATAAATAGGCAATGTATCCTTTCATTATTTCTATGTAAATCTAAATAGAAAAGCCTTCAAATTCTATAAGGTTGGGTCTACCAAACACAATATTTGATGAAAAATCATGATTTCACTACTGTGTTTAAGATTTTCAAGTGTTGTTATTTCAAGTGGATTCTTGGGATAGTGGTGACCTAGTCTTCATGTCATTTTTCAATATTAAAATTCTACTTTTTAAAGTTGAACTATTTTTACAGGTACAGGCATACAGAGAGTCACTTGAAGAAACACATTAAAGAGAGCTAAAACATTTGTTAGTACCACTATAAGAATTTTTATGAACATGAAATTCCCCAGAACATTTAGGCATTGACTTTCAGATGATGCGCAACTTCAATTTTTAATTTTTATGTACTTATTTAATTTTTTAGACAAGGTCTCACTATGTAGTTCAGGCTGGTCTCAAACTTGCAGGATCTTCCAACCTCAGCCTCCAGAGTGCTGGGATTACAAGCGTGCACCACCATACCCAGCTGGGACTTCAAATTTTACAATTGTTTCCAATGAGTCTGTCAGTAGCAAACTGTATATGGTTGTTTATTGTTAGCAGGTTTTTCTTTTTCCGTAAGATCAGAACATTTCTTGACCTGGCAAAGTATGTTTTTCACAGCTTGAAAGCACCCAATTTTGTGGCTAGTAGACGGCAGTGGTATCTGAGTTGACAGAAAAGTGGGAAAGAAACACTTAGCATGCAGAAGCAGAATCATTTTGAAGAACAGGAAACTATGTTAGGAAATTATAGACAATGGTAATGAATAATTCTCACTTATCAAACCTAATGACAAGAAAGGACAACAAATAAACAGTGAAAAGAAAGAATGATGATGTTTATGCAACACCTTATATGGGCTGGGTATTGTTGGGAGTTCTTCAGACCTACACAATGAACTCTGAGCCTACACAGATGATATAACCAATCAGCTTCCTGTCATTGACTTAAAAAAGTGGCAGAAATTGAATTCCAGCCTCTTTCTACCACACTGTTCCTACTATGCTAGGTCACAAGATACACTAGAGGACTACGAGCTGATGGTGTGTGCACTGAAGGAGCTGCTGCTCCACAGGTGCTCCTGTAAATTCACACTGTTTAAAGAAATGATTTTTGAGAGAATGCTTGGCATTCTATTTAAAAGCCTAGCCCACCATTAACATCTCAATAATGTTGATTTGAGTTGGTTTTTAGCATCAGCCTAAAGGCAGTCAGGAAAAAATGATGAAAGGATAGTTTCTTGGTAGACAAGAACTTCCAAAAAGGATCCAAGGCTTTTTATAGTAATATGGAAACACCTGTGGCCCCTTGCAAACTTGTTTTCAGTCCTTCCCTATAACCCAGGCAGTTGGCTGAGGACAAGGGAGGAGCAAGGCGCTCCAGCATGGAAACAGACAGGACTCATTCCATACACAGCTCATACCTGAGAGGCCTAACACAGCAGACGCTTCTCACCAAGTCCTGTGAGTAGGACCACAAACTTTTGGTTTGGACAACAGGGTTAGAACAGAGAGCCCAAGAAGACACACCGTCAATCCCGGTGCATGTGGACTTGAATACATGATTCTCACAATAGTTCCCAGCCTGGGTCAGATCCCAAGGCCTGATTCTGACAGACTGCATTTGAGTATCAAGCCACCTTTACCTCAGCTCTGACTCCTCTCAGTCAATGGCCAAAGACAAACATTTGGAAAGCTTGTGAGCATCGTATTCTCACATTAGATTCTATTTGGAAACTGTCTTAGTTACTTTTTACTCATTGCCAAGACAAAATACCTGACGCCCAAAATTAGGGAAGGAAAGATTTATTTCTGACAGTTTCTCATAAGTTTCAGTCCATACTTAGTTGGCTCCAAAGCAGCATGGCGTGGTGGGGCTGCTGTTCATGGCAGCTGCAAACCCCAAGGCACGCTGGCGAGAGAAAGAGAGAGAGAGGGCATGCACCAGAGACTGCAGAACAGCGAGAGGGAGAGCTGCCTTCCCTTACCCTGTATCTCAGCTCCACCCCTGGGTGGGTGCAGCACTCACATCATCAATCCCAGTACTAGACAACAGACCAAACATAAGCATCAGACTCAGTCCCATCAAAAGTATATGAGGACTTGGGGGGACATAGTATATCACACAATACAGAAACCTTGCAAAATTTCACAAAAGGAAAAAAACTGGCAGCTTTCACTTCCAAAATTTCATGATTAGATAAGCAGGAGTTGATGCAAGTACAGATGAGGGGCAGGGAAAGAGTCCTGAATGACTCTGTCATCGCTTCATGACCCTAACCCTCTCCAGGGTCTGTGTTCCACTATCAAATCTGAGAAGGAGACCGAGAAGGTCAAGGATAAGATCAAGGGTAAAGGTAAAATTAAGAAATCAGTCAAATGACTCAACCAAAAGCAGTCTATCTCACTTGCGGTCTAATTTGCTGTAGTAAAGTATAAAATCCACTGCTGAGTACAAGATGTTGTTTCCTTAAAATGTAAATACCATCACTGGCATTCCTGGAGCAAGTGTTTAGCTGGTAGTTCTACAAGTGGCAAGAACTTTGTCTATTTTTATAATTTTTGTATTTCTAAATATTTTGAAATTATAATTTAAATCTTGAGAATAAAAGCTGAGAAAGTATGCTCAGCTTTTGCCAGAGCATATTTTTTTTTCCTGTTTTAGACAGGAAGCACTTTCTCAATTACAATGCCAGGCACTGGGTCTAACTAGATGTTAAGAAGAAAAAAGGCTCACTTTTGTAAGCAGTTATTTAAATGCAGATGTGGCTTGGGATTGCTGGTTTGCAGAACTTACACTTGCAATCATAAATCATCTGCACAGATAAGCACGCCGCCATTCCCTGAAACACCTCATTGGTATGCAAAGAGGCACAGTTATACCCTCATTTCTTTCCTGCAGACATGCATTTCATTATTTTCGTGGTTATTTTTGGAGCTTGGGAGCAACAAAGGAGAAAAAAATTGAGAAAGAATACAGGGGAGAGGAATGCCAAGCCTAGATATTTGTAAATACCCTGGAGAAGCAGAAGTTTCAGCTTCACAATCTCCATGACAAAGGACAAGTCCTTCGCTCAGCACACTTTATGGGAATGGTATTGTGCTAGCTGCTAAACAGTAAAAGACTCAAAAGTCACAGCTGTGCTTTAGAGGACTTTATAGCCTTTAGAAGTGTGTGTTGGGGGAGTAGGAGGTGGACCAAGCTGGAATATCAAACAGTGTAGCTGCTGTGGAAAACAGGATGGAATTTTCTCAAAATGTTAAAGATAGAATTAAACTATAATCCTGGAATTCCACTTCTGTCAATAGAGCTCAAAGAATTGAGAGCAAGGACTCAAGTAGTTATTTGCTTGCCCATGTTCAAAGCGGCATTATTTATAATAGCCAAAAGGAGTGGATCTAAATGGCCATCCATAGATGAAGGGATAAACAAAAGGTTGCACATATACTTGATGGAATATTAATCAACTATTAAAAGAATGAATTTATGATGTGCTACAACGTCAATCAATCTTCAAGATATTATACTATACTAAGTGAAATAAACCAGACACAAAAGGTCAAATTTATGTAATTCCACTTTTATAGAGTACTTAGAGCAGTCAAATCCCTAGACACAGAATGTAGAATGGCGGTTCCCAGGAGCTAGGGGGAGAGAGGACTTAGAGTTAATGTTTAACGAGTGTAGAGTTTCTGTGGGAAGATGAAAAAGTCCTGGCAGTGGATGAGGGTGATGGGTGTACAATAACGTACATGTACAGTACTAAATACCATTGAAGGGGGTTAAAGGGGTAAAATGGATATTATGTTTGTTTTACCAAAATAAAAAAAGAGTAGAAGACACAAGACCAGCAGACACAAATAATACAAGGAATACACAGATGGAACTATGTTATTAAATACCTATATACAAGTAAACATACAGTATCATGTTTATTTGTTCTCATGGAGGTCTGTAGTGATGCTTTTATGCTGCCACCAACTGGTTCTATGGCCTCCTTCTATCTACATGTGGACACAAAACCCCGTGTGTTTGTCTTTGCTATTTTTCCACTGAACAAGACTTATATGGGTCCAAAAATATTATATCTTATGGTACACTACAACATAGCATAGCATAGCATAGCATAGCATAGCATAGCATAGCATAGCATAGCATGGCATAGCATAGCTTAACACAGTATAGCTTAGCATATAGTTTTGGAGCTGGAAAAATATAAATGTGAATTCAAATTCTGTACTTATTAGCTGCATGACTTATCAATATTACTTCATCTCTCCAAGTCTTGGCTTCTTTATCTGCAAAATAGTACCAATCACATTTCCAAAGGTTGTTTTGAAAAATGAAAAACTCTTACAGTTTAATAATGGGAGCAGCCACCACTACTGTTAATTGTAACAGCAGAAGCAGCAGCGGCAGCAGCAAATACAACTATAAAAGTTGAGGAAGTGAAAAAATGAGATGTTAATGTGTTTTTTTTTAAATTGTTCCCTGATTTTTCTCAGAAGTAAAAAATTAAGCTCTCATTCGACATACAAATATTATCAGAAATAATTCAAGTGACTTAATCTGCCCTCCTCAAAAATTCCTGCTGATCTATGACAAAGAAGAACAATGACTGCTTTAAAGAGAAGGGATCGAAACTTCTGATAAAATTCACCATCACAATCGATTCACATTGATTGTTCTCTCAGCCTGTCTTGCACTCCTGCCACTTCTCAGTGTATGATTCATTTATGTTCATGTGTCATGCACCTCTGTATGAGTGAGGAAAGTCTCAGTTGACTAATTATAACAACAGATTGTCTCTAGGAACATACTCCTTTATCAGCATGGACAACAGAGAACTGCCTGGGTCTGACATACTTGTTGGAAGGGAAGAATAAAAGGATCTTATGTACTAGATTTGGGGTACAGATGGGGCTGATTTCTTGTCAGCCTTGGAAGGGTTGATGGAGAAGGTGAGATGTGAGCTGTGAATTAAAGAATGGCAGCAATCCTTCAGAACAATAGAGGCAGGCTGCCAAGTCCCCCCCAAATCGGAACCAGACTGGTTTAGGGCTTGAATCCAGGTGGGTCCTTATTTCAGCACTAGTACTGTACTACATTCCTCTAGGCTACAAACCAGAAGCTTCTTTCTTACAGCCCCACAAAACTCTTGCTGGAATCCATTAAGAACTTGTTTGAGCCCTTGTGAACTTTTGGCTGAGGAAGAGAAGAAGCCCATGCTTGCAGTAGAAAGTTCATCCTGTCCTACTACAAAAAGAGTTTAGTATGAAATAAAGCAGAAGTTTTCCATGGTTTGTCTATCAGCGTTAACTTCTGAGCCCCTTCGGCCTGTCACATTCACCCACCGAAGCACGAAAGATGTGACTATCCAGGACACAGAAGAAGGACTCAGGGTATCATCACTTTCATAGCTACAGGCCTTAGCAAGATCATATTCATTTAGGAACCAGGAAGATGGTTCATATGCACAAGCCCAGGGTGCACTGCCCTGCTACCATTACTAACAACCGCAAAGATGGTAGAACTTTAATGGGATTTACAAAATTACTGTCAAATTATTTCCTATTGCAGAAAAAGATATGGGACATTGATCAGATTGAATTTCTAACCAATCAAAATTTTAAATTAAAAAAAGTTTTAAGAGCATTCTGTGGGATAATTTTTACTGTATTTTGGAGACTAGACACTTCTCTATAGATGGATAGGTAAAGATAAAGATAAAGCACACACACTCAATAAAATCTTTCATGTAGACCAAAGCCCTGATTTGGAAATAAATACACAAAAAAGCATGCTACATCCATAGTCCTGCATAATATCCTCAAGAAATCTCCAGTAGCTATAATAGTGAGTTGCTCCATGCCCTGGTCATGGCTAATCAGTTCAATAATAGGACACCTTAACTGAGGCCAGATTCTCTTCCCCAGGAATGTGCAGACTGACTGGAGAGTAAAAAAGACACTGTATGGCTGGAGCTAAGTTATTTTTTGTCAGATCTATGTACACTTCCAGCTGAGCACCTCACAGATACCCTACCTGTGCTTCCCAAGTCTGTGCCCTTCTGTTTTATTCTAGTCACCTAAAAAGTATTTTTCTAAATAAACAGTTGATGTTCCTGTCATTGATCCCTATCCTTTCAATAATCTACCTTTTTAAGCCTGGGTTAAAAAGAAAAAAAATTCTATTGCTTGTAACCATAAGAATCCTAAAAATACAACATAACTATGTTGTCAGGAGCGATCTTGGTCTTCCTGTCTTGGAACTAAGTATGTGGAAAGACACATTAAGAAATGAATTCCCAGAGTTTTTGTTTTTGTTTTTTTTTAAGGAGAGGGTCAAAACCAAAAGAGTTAGCTTAAGGTTTGGAAAGTTACAATTGAGAGAAACAGAAGAAGAATATCAGAGGAAACTGATAACAAATCTATAATATTCTAGATTTAAAAATAGTAGGCACTAAAGGTAATATGATACTGTGATGAAGGGAAAAAGGGTAACATAAATGAGACTTAAGTCTAAGAACAAGGCAATTTTGAAATAACCATGTATGCAGGTTAAGATTTAATTTTCATATGTGAAGATTCTCTTTTTAAAGTGTTTAATGTGGCTCCAAACTGATTTAGAAGAATTTCAGAAGTGGTCCCCCTTGCCCTGGGTGAACGGTTACATTCATTAGTACCTAGAGTTGTTTCTTTTGGATAGGATCAGAACAGAAGGGAATCACCAGTGATAATCTCTTTGCTCCTCTTCCTGATGGAAACTGGAAAACCTGAGACTCACAGGACTTCTAAGTCTCAGTGTACAGTTGGAGATACTGATAGCCTAAAATATAGGACGGGTTATCCGAGAGGGAAGTGTATTGCTTAAAGGCAGTGTGGCATAGGGTTTAAGGACAGACAGATTTGGGTTCAAATCCTAATTCAATCACTCAAAAGATGTATGATCTTGGGCAAGCAAATTAATATTTTGGGCTGCAGATTGTGTTCCTGTGGGGTTTAAGATGTTCATAACAGGGCTATAATTAGTATGTCTCATTGCTGAGGCAGCTCTGATTTGAATGTGTTACGTTCCCACCAGCCTGAAACCACTGGTGGTACATGCATGATTGTTCCACTGGAGGGCACATGCATGTACCACCAGTGGTTCAAACTGGTGGGACCATGCTAAATGGTATACAAAATACTCGGTACTGTGTGGGGCATGGTTAGTGTGACATATATGAAGGAGATTATTATTTTCATCATTACCATGATGATGATGATAGTTCTTTCTCCTCCCTCTTGAAATACCTAACTTAAGTTGGGTGTGGTCGAACATACCTATAATTCTAGCACTCTGGGATGTTGAGGCAGGAGCACTGCAAGTTTGGGCCTAACCTGGGCAACTTAGAACTTAGTGAGATGTTTTCTCAAAATAACAAAAACAAAAAACAAAACAAAACAAAACAAAAAGCGCTGGGGATGTAGCTCTGTGCAAATACCCCAGAAATACCACATTTACATATCCTTTTGGGAAGTGCCAGAAATGCATAGAGCTATAGATCAGGCTGTGCTGTGGGTAGAAGAGGCTCCCAGATATCAGCACACTTGAAGACAGCACACATTCTTTAGCTCTGTCACATGACTTCTGGCTTGGGGTGTAGACTAAATGTCTCAACCTGAGTTTTTTTAACAATATATTTGAATACGTATTGGAAATACTATACTTAAATACTGGCAACCAGTACACATGTTTACAAACCTCACTACATGTGGAACCAAAGTCATCACATCAGTGAGCTCTGTTTGGCTGAGGGCTGCGAGTTTGCAACTTCTGCTTCAAAGCTATGAAAATCATCGGGGGAGAAAACTAAAAACCATGCTTGGAATTATAGAGAGAAATCTGGAGATGCTACTGGGGAAATGGGAAGATCAATGTACAGCCTTGATAAAACCACTCAACTTACACATTGTCTAAGGGAGCATGTTTTAAATGAGCATAGAAGTATTTCTTTGGAAAAAAAAAAGCTTCACCAGGAAGAGACTCACTGGTCCTCTAACCTGGCAGGACATCACTTTCTTCTAAGCTCCACCTCCTCAATGTTTGACACATCTGCTCATACCAAGGAGATTTTAGGAAGGTGCCAGAAGCACCTGCTTCACCACTGAGAAGATCTTTGCCTCCTTAATTAGCTACATTGTATCCTTTACCTCTGCAAAGGAAACCCTTGGTACTCTATTAGAAAGCAAAACAAAACAAAACAAAAAAACCCCACTTTTTCATTCTTAGATCATATAAAAATGAGAGTAGAAATGGTAACACAGACTTGGTGTATGCTGCCTAATAAAAGACTACTGTGTGGATAAACAAATAACTATCTCTGTCAACCAACACTCATACTGATGTTTTTCCCTTAGGAGTAAGGAGGACGCAGAAATCCTCCCTACCACTGAATTCCGGTGCAGAGAAGTGGAGCGTTGTCAAGTATGGTTAAAAACTTGAGAAAATAAAGCACTGAGTATATTCTTTCATTTTAATGTGACTTTGGCCACTTCTTCCTTAGTTTCCATTCCCATCCTCCCTCTGGCCCTTTCCCTAAAATCTGTTTCTTTCTTTAAATCACCTGCAACTCTGCTGGCAAAGAAACTAAACTTGTTCTCAAACACAGTCATAAATGGAAGTGCAATGGGACTTGCCAGCCACCAGCTCCCGGCCCCTGTGAGAGCCCCATGGGCTGCAGGTGCGCTGCGTTTGCACTTGGCATTTCTGTGGGAATGGAAATGGTGAGCAGTATGTTTTGAGAATGTTGCATTGTTGGCAAAGTTTTCCACATGAATTTTCTTTTATAATGCAACTATTTTTAAGTGAATGGAATGTTCCTGTGATAATTTGGCCACAAGAGAGAGAAATTTAGAGAGGGACTGAAATGTCCTCAGTAATGAAAGAGACTAACAAAAGTGAATAAACCATCCAAATCAAAAGAAATGCTTCAAACTTCTCATTTCAAGACTGTTACACACACACACTCTCACACACACACTCACACGCTCTTTTAATACAGAGTAAAGAGCCCTGAACTTAGAGCCAGAAAACCTGGGTTTAAGTCTATTGGGCTTTGCCACTTGCTAATTTAGAGATCTTGAGCAAGTCACATCCCTGTTCCAATGCTGTACGTCTTGATCAATGAATTAAAGAGATTCAGCTGGTGATCTCCCCAGGGTCCTTTTCAAAGTCTGCTTTGCAGAGAGCTTCGAAATATGCCTCAAGGCCTCTGAATTTGTCTTGACTGTTTTTTTCTATTTACCACACAGATCACTGCTTGCTGTTCTCCCTAGATTTCTCAGACTCTTAAGTGTACTCTTGGATCACAAGAAATCAGCCTGTAGCAAAAACACTTTGTTCCTTCTTGATTTGGGCTCCTCAAGGCAGTCTAACCAGATAGGCCAAAAAAAGGACAGGTGGCACATATTATACTAATTTTAGGTGCTTGGGTAGATTTTCCTGATTCTGGCAAGCAGCCCTTAATAGGATTGTTCCAGGACAGTCTTTGGCACCCATGAATGCGCTAAAACTTGTGTAAAATTATGTTCATGGCTCAAAATTTGGAAGGTTCCTGATGTTTAAAATTGTTTTTATTAAGAATTTTGACAATTAAAGTAGCTGCGACATTAAAAAATGTTTCTCTTTATCTAACTTGATATTTACTTGGAAACATGCCAATCAGCTAACGTATAATTATTAATAGTCATTTGTGTTGGATTTTGATTTTTAACATTTTGAAGTGTCATAAGATGCCCATTCTCAAAATTCTTCCACAATTCTACTTTGCCTATTTTTAGCTTAATTTGTCTTTTTTTTTTTTTTTTTTTTTTTTTTTTTTTTTTTTTTTTTTTTTTTTTTTTTTTTTTTTTTTTTTTTTTTTTTTTTTTTTTTTTATTGAGCCAAGGACAAAGTGTCAAATCCTAAAAGCTTTTCACATACATTGCATTTGAAGGTTCTGGGAAGACTAGTATTTCATGGCTAATAATTCAATGCCATATAAATTGTACAGAGATTTAAACTAACCAAAATGAACATAATTGCAGATCCCCTAACTAAACCATGGAACATCCTGTAGGAGCAAACAATTTCCAGATCCATTTTCTAGTATAGAGTAAGCAAGGAAACTACATGACACTGTAATACTTATTAATATTTATGACTTTTGGAAACTTGACATTTTGTACATTTACTCTCAGAAAGGCTCTAATGACTTAATTAATTAAGATTTACCCAGAGTATATGGCTTATTTACCAAGAAAACAAATAGTTATCTTGGTGAAAGAAGTTTCTGGGTATCTCAGAGCAATCTCCTGAGCCATGGTGAATCAGGAATAGATGGACACAATCCCCAAATTAAAAATTACTCATAGCCTTGTATACAACAAAAGTATCTAAGTTCACAGAAACAGACTCTGTTTCACAGCCTAAAGCAAATGAGAAAAAGGCCCAAATATACTAAAAGATATTAAATATGAATAATTTATGTGATGACTTATGGAGGGCTTTGTTCATTGAGATACAAAAATAGCCAACAGAGAGATTTATTGACTCTTGATTCATGTATACATGTAAGGATCACATTGAGCAACACAACATCTTTAGATGATGTTGTTTACTCAAACTAAAGATGAGTAAACTGCTCTTGGTCAGTGAGAAGGTCAGAATGTCCAGATTTTAGATTTAGCTCACAGACTTAAGTCATTGTACTATATTTGAAAAAAGGTCTTTCTTGAGAAACAATCCACATACTATAAAATTTATTCATTTAAAGTTATATAATACAATAGTTTCAGTATATTTATAGAATTGTGAAGTCACCACAAAAATCTGTTTAGGACATTTTTATCACACCCAAAAGGAATTCTATGCCTATTAACAGTCTGTATTGGGTATACTATGTACCCCCAAGTCCTCACATACTTTTGATGGGGCTGAGTCTGACGCTTATGATCAGTTTGTTGTCTAGCGCCAGGATTGATGACGTGACTGTTGTACCCGCCCAGGGGTGGAGCCGACATACAATGTAAGGGAAGGCGGGTCTTCCTCTTGTTTGCTTGCTGTTCTCTCTTTCTCTCTCTCGCCAGCGCACCTTGCAGCTGGTGGCTGCCATGAAAGGCAGACTTGCCATGCCACGCTATCTTGGAGCCAACTTAAGTATGGACTGAAACTCCTGAGAAACTATAAGAATAAACCTTTCCTTCCCTAATTTTGGGCGTCAGGTATTTTGTCTCAGCAACGAGCAAAAAGTAACCAAGACACAGTCATACATATTACCCTCCAACTCTCAGTCCTAGACAAGCACTAATTTACAGCCCATAGTTTTGTCTATTCTGGACAATGACTGTATGTGGAATAACACATGGCTGCTATGGTTTGAGTGTGTCACCCAATAGTTCATGTGTTGAAAACTTAACTTCTACATTCATATATTGATTGTATTCAGAGATAAGGCGTTTGGAGATGTATTTAGAATTAAATGAGGTCATGAGGGCAGTGTTTTTATGATGGCATTAATAGCTTTGTAAAAAGAGGAAGAGACCTGAGATACAATACTCACTCTGTCTCACCATGTGATACTCTATGCCATGCCACAATACAGCAAGAAGGCCTTCAACAGCACCAAGCTCTTGAACTTTCTGGCCTCTGGAGCCATAAGCTAAATGAAATTCAATTCTTATGAAATGACCTGATCTCAGATATTTTGTTACAGCAACAAAAGCCTGACTAAAACGGTGACTTTTTGTAATTAGTTTCTCACACTTAACATAATTTTTTGAAAATTAATTTATGATATAAATGTACTTCATTCCTTTTTTATGTGATAATATTCTCTTATATGGATAAGACCATCCTTTATCCTTTCATCAGTTGGTTGGCAAATGGGTTGTTTTCATTTTGGCGCTACAATGAATATTGCTCTTGTAAATATTTGAGTACAAAGTAGTTTCGTTTTTGTTTTGTATTATTTTGTTTTGTGGATGGATGCATTCATTATCTTAGGCACACACCTAGCAATAGAATTAGAACTACTGTGTTATAAGGTAAATAAATATATGTGTAATGTTTTGAGGTTATCCCATTGAAAGAAGTCAATTATTTTGTACACTTCAAGAATCTGTGTATCTTTATGGCATTAATAGCTCTCTGAATCTTTGCTTCCCTCTGTCTCTCTGTCCCAAAGACTATTTGATACAAGTGTTACAGAAATTATTATGGAATCCTCTCACTAATAAGGCAATTCCCCAAAGTTAGCAATAGTAAATGGAGGGGAAGCATTGAAAAAAGAGGGATATTTTTTCTTTAGTGATGCTTGCTGCAGTATGAGTTCCTTGACGATAGGGTTTGAGTCCTTTATATTGCTTTATAACCAAGAACATAGCCTAGTGATCAATAGTAAGCCACAAATATTTGTTAAATGGATGAATAGTTTTAAAAAGTAGCTGTGTAGTGAAAAATTAATTTTGTCCAAAGACGGTTCTGGCCATCACACTCAGCTCTTGAAAGGTGAACTCTAAGCCTTTCGTATTAGTTATCTTTCAGTTGCTGGGGCAAAATATGTGATATCCACAATTTAAGGGAGAAAGGGTTTATTTTTGTTCAGAATCTTAGAGGTTTTCATTCATGGTCTGAGAGCTGCAAAGTGGAAAGACACAAAGTAGAAAAGCTGCTAGACACATGGCATCCAGGAAACAGCAGGGGGAAAAACTCAAAGACAAAAGGCCCAGCTACCAGATGTGGTCTCCCAGGTCACATCTCCATGACCCACCCTGCCAGAAGTGTGCTTTACTAGACTCCTAGGTGCCTTTCAAACCAATCAAGTTGAACATCAATATTAAACATCACACCTTTGTGATATCATGATCAATAAGAATGTTTTGATGGCTTGGATAATGTTAAACAGTCTATTCTACCAATATGATTTGTAGTGACAGTTTTTGGCTACATGATATTGACCTCTGGAGGTACTGAAGATTAACATCAGCCACACAAGTATTCAACCATGCCTATGTGACCCAACCTCAACAAAACTCTGGATACCAAGATTAGAATGAATTTCCTTCATTGATGATATTCTATGAATACTGTCACACAGTGTTACTGGGAGAAGTAAGGGTTACACTAAGCACACAAACATATTTGGCAATCTCCTATACCCAGGTCTTATGCACCTCAACCCTTGGCTGGTTTTAATCAGTGTCTTCTGGATGTGATAAACTAATCATGATTATACCAACTTTCTGTGAGTTATATGAATTCTCATGAGTCATTCAACCTGAAGATGATCTTTAGGATCAGAATTGAGAATAGTCTTGGAGATTATCAAACTAGCATTATCACTAACAATACTAAAACTCTTAAAGGTGATTAGGAACATTTAATACATTCAGTGTACCTACAAACTAATGGCCCAAAGTGTCAATGAATGAATCGAGAAAGTTGTCAGATTTTGGTAAAGAGTTATTTAATAAAACCCAGAATTATTGAGCCATAGGTTCCATACCTGAGGTATGCAGACTTATATTTTAGTAGTAAAGGGATGTGCTTACTATTACTGTACCTCAACAGTAAACTTTTTCCCAGAGAAAAGGTTATCATAAAACAGAAATAACAGGATATAAATTACAGTTTTGCCTTTTTCTAGTTTTGTGGCCTCTGTACGTGTCAACCTCCTCATTCACAAGTTATAAATACTGTTATTACATGAAAGTGGCACAAAAAGCATAAAGTTATACATTTAAGTATATTCTGTGAGTTATACAGCATTAAAATGATAACAGTTGGGCTTTTTTTTTCTAAATTATATTTGCTCTGCATTGTTTACTTCATTCTTTGGGAAAATAAAATCATTGATATACTCTACCAAGATTTTCTTTTTCTCAACCTATGATTAATTTGAAAGGAAAATCAAATAGACACAGCTTTCAAAAAATTTTTTTCCTGTGGAAGCTATGGAAACTCTCCTATCTCAAAAATTGAAAATGAAGATGGAAAACAATTCTGATATAGTATTTAAATTCTTTCTATGAATAGTAATAACAGCCAGGTGTGGTGGCAGAAGCCTATAATCCCAGTGCTAAGGAGACTAGGCAGGAGGATCACCGTGAGTTTGAGGCCAGTCTGAGCAACAAAGTGAGTTCAAAGCCAACCTGAATTGCAAAGTGAAATCCCGTTGCAAAAAGACAAAGAAACAAAACATCAACAACAATAAAGACTAACAAACAAAAAACAAGAGTGAGTAGTAAGAATTTGAAAAAACAAAGAATTCAAGAGATGAGGGAGGATGAGAATACATTGAGATGATTAAGTCTGTATGGAAGGTCACTTTCTATATCTCTGAATTATTTAAATAGGGAGTATACCTCAAAGAAATTCAAAACACTATATACTATCTTGAATTTAGCTTTTCCTACAAGGGACAAATATTTAAGTTGACTAATTATCTAACTTTTTCATAGAAAAGACTAATCAACACAATTTTAATCATAAATAAATATACCAGTCACTGTAAAACTTGATGGAAACAAATTTTCATCTCTATCAAGAAGACAGAGCTAAGAAGGAGGAATAAAGGACATAAGTTTACTTAGTGAATATCACTATACATAGTCTTTTCATCTCTTATCATTGCCTCAAATCAATACCTAATCCTTCCCCACAAATGGCAGCAGCCTACTTTGCAAAAACTAGAAACCTTGGCATTATCTTCAACTCTTAATTATTTCTCTCATACTACATTTAGTTTATCACCAAGTCTATGAATTTTATCTTCTGATTTGTTCTCAAAATCTCTCCTTTTCTGTTTATCCCACTACTAATTTTTGCTTTTCTTTCAGTTCATCCTGTCACTGAAGACAGAGTATTGTTGCTAAAATATACAACTTACCTTGCCTTTCATCTGCTTGAATTATTTCACTGATACCATTTTGCCCCACATATAGCAAAACTTCAACCTTCCTCTTAATATAAACTGCATATCTTCATGGTATAGGCCCTAATAATCTCTTTAATCCTCTATGTCTTCATCCTCTTCTTCAATTCTAGGTACTAATTTGGTCTTTTCAGCCATTCCTTCCTCAGTTAAAGATCCTTCCCTATTTACCACATAATACACTCCTCCCATGGTAGATCCTACAAGTACTCAAAAATATATGAATACATACTGTCTTGGTTACTTTTCTCTTATTGATGAGACAAAATACCTGATGCCCAAAATGAAGGAAGGAAAGGTTTATTTCTTACAGTTTTTGGAGGTTTCAGTCCATACTCTAGTGGTCCCAAGGTAGGGTGGCATGGCTGAGGAGCAGCTGTTCATGGAGGCCACAAACAACAAGAGCGAATAGAGCCAAAGAGGAAAGACACACCTTCTTCCTACCCTTCCACTATATGCTGGCTCCACCCCTGGGTGGGTGTAGCACTCACACCACTAATCCCAGTGCCAGACAACAAATCAATCACGAATGCCAGACTCAGCTGTGTCCATGATTACATGAGTTTTTTTTTTTGGGGGGAGGGCATCTTAACACAAAATATAACACATACGTATACATGTATATTTTTGTATTATATTTAAATAAACAGGGACGTGTATACTATTGTGGGTAAAAATGTGTCCTTCAAAAGGTTTATTGAAGTACTGATCCCTGATATTTGTGACTGTGACTTTATTTGGAAGTAAGATCTTTGCAGATATAGGCAAGTAAAGATGAGGTCATATTTCTTTTGGATAGCCCTATTCCAGTATCACTTGTGCCCTGAAAAGAAAAGAGACACCAGGAGAAAAATGCCACAGACACATAGACACAGAGCATGAAGATGAAGATAGAAATTATGGGGTCAAAAGACAAAATAACAATAATAATAATAATAATAATAATAATAATAGTCATAAAGTTACAAGAGGATCAAGCAAGGTAGGGTAGAATTGTTTTTTCAATTCTTTGGAGGAATCATATCCACACCAGTATCTTGATTTTGAACTTTCAGAACTGTGAGAGATTAAATTTCTGTTATTTCAAGTTACCAGCATGTGGTATTTGTCATGATAGCCCTAGGAAACTAATACAGATTTGGTGTAAGTGTGAAGTGCTACTAAAATAGGTTTGTGGAGGTGACTGGGAATTGAATTGGGTAACAGGTAGACCCTGAAAGAATTTAAAATGCTTTATATAAAAAATTTAGTTTGAAGAGATTACTGGTAGAAATATAGATGTTTTAGTATGTCTGTGCTACAAAAGCAAAATACCTGAGACTAAATAATTTATAAGAGCATGGAGTGAAGTATTTCAAATATTAAAGGAAAATGACTTCCAGCCCAGATCGATGTATCCTGCAAAACTGTCCTTCAAAATTGATGGAGAAATAAGATACTTTCATGACAAAGAAGAGCTGAGGAACTTCATGACCACCAAAACAATACTGCAAAGAATACTGAAAGATATTCCAGATAGACATAAAAATAACTACAATAGCACCAACAGAAAAAAAAACATTAGGCAAGGCAAACAATTAAACAGAGGGAAAAGGTAAAGAACCAACAACAGAAAGATAACACAACAAAAATAAGCCAACATATAACACTTATAGCTATTAATGTAAATGCCCTCAATTAACCAATTAAAAGAAACAGACTGGCAGAATGGATTAAGAATGGATTAAGAAACAACATCCAACCATATGCTGTTTCTAAGAAACCCATCTAACATAAAAGGAAATTCATAGGCTGAAAGTCAAAGGATAGAAACAATACTTTATGCAACAGGAATCCCCCCCCCGCAAAAGCAGGTATAGCTATCCTGTTAGCTGACAATGTGAACTTTAAACCAAGAATGATCAAAAAAGATAAAGAAGGTCACTACATATTAATCAGCAGAAAACTTCAAGAGGAAGAGATAACAATCTTAAATATATGTGCACCAAATATGGGAGCACCCAGCTATATAAAACAAATGTTAATAGAAATGAAGTATCAAATAAGTAATAACACAATTATAACAGGAGACCTCAACACCCCATTGACACAAAGAGACAGATAAACTAGACAGAAAATCAGCAGAGAAATAACAGAACCTAATCAAACTTGTGAACAAATGGACTTAGTAGACAAGTACAGAGTGTTCCACCCAACACCAGAAAACACATTTTTCTCAGTCTCACATGGGACATTCTCTAAAATAGACCATATACAAGCCCATAGAACATGCTTAAGTAATGCAAAAGAATTGAAATTATCCCATGCATATTATCTGATCATAGTGCTATGAAATTAGAAATTAATGATAAAAGAAACTGTAAAAAGTCCATAAACATGTGGAAATTAAATAATACACCCCTGAACAATTAATGGGTCATAGAGGAAATTAAAGAAGAAATGAAACAATATCTATAAGCAAATGGAAATACAAATACAACTTACCAGAATCTGTGGGATGCAATGAAAGCAATCCTCAAAGGGAAATTTACTGTGGTGAATTCCCATGTCAGGAAAACAGAATGAACACAGATAAACAACCTGGTGCTACATCTCAAACATGTAGAAAAAGAAAAGCAAGTCAAGACCAAAGTCAAAAGAGGGGAGGAAATTATAAAGATCAGAGCAGAAATTAATGCAATAGAGACTAAGAAACAATTCAAAGAATTAACAAATCCAAGAGTTGGTTCTTTGAAAGAATAAATAAAGTTGATAAGACCCTAGCCAATCTTACTTAAAAAAGGAAAGAAAAAACTGAAATCCATGCAATAAGGAATAAAAAGGGTGAAATCACTAAAGACCCTGTGGAACTACAGAAGATCATCAATGCCTACTTCAAAAATCTTTACTCTCATAGGTTTGATAACACAGAAGAAATGGGCAGATTCCTAGAAACATATGAATTACCAAAGCTGGATCAAGAAGATGTAAAACTTCTGAATAACCCAATTTCAATTAATGAAACTGAAAATGTAATAAGAAACTTACCAACAAAGAAAAGCCCAGGTCCTGATGGATTCACTACTAAATTCTGACAGAAATTTAGGGAAGACTTAATGCCAACACTCCTCAAACTCTTCAGTGAAATTGGAAGGGAAGCAAGTCTTCCTAACTCATTCCTGGAAGTAATCATTACCCTAATACCAAAATCAGAGAAAGCCTCAACCAAAAAAGAAAATTACAGGCCAATCTCCCTAATGAATATAGATGCAAAAATCCTCAATAAAATACTGGTAAATATAATGCAACAAGTCATCAGGAAGATTATACACCACGATCAAGTGGGATTCATCCCAGGAATGCAGGAACGGTTCAACATATGCAAATCAATAAACATAATACACCATATCAACAGAGCCAAGGACAAGAATCACATGACCATCTCAATAGATGCAGAAAAAGCTTTGGACAAAATTCAACATTCATTCATGATAAGAACCCTACAGAAAATTGGAAAAAATGGTCTTTATCTCAATCTGGTAAAAACCATCTTTGACAAACCAATGGCCAGCATCATATTAAATGGTCAAAAACTGAAAACTTTCACTCAAAAATCAGGAACAAGACAAGGCTATTCACTATCAGCACTCCTATTCAATATAGTTCTGGAAACATTAGGCAGAGCAATTAGACTAGAGACAGAAATAAATGGAATAAGGATAGGAAAAGAAGAAGTTAAATCATCATTATTTGCAGATGACATGATTCTCTACACAGAAGACGACCAAAACTCCATTGAAAGACTTCTAGAAGTAATAACCAAATTCAGTAATGTAGCTGGATATGAAGTCAATACTCAAAAATCATAGCATTCCTGTACACAAACAACAAACACACTGAGAGAGAAATAAGAGAAGCCATACCCTTCACAATAGCATCCAAAAAAATGAAATCCTTAGGAATCAATATAACAAAGGAAGTAAAAAGCTATTCAGTGAAAATTACAACACTTTGAAAAAAGAAATTCAAGAGGATTTCGGAAAATGGAAAGACATTCCTTGTTCCTGGATAGGAAGAACAAAACATTGTGAAAATGGCCATTCTCCCAAAATTGTTATACAGATTTGATGCAATTCCAATCAAAATACCACTAACATACCTCATAGAAGGGCCTGGAGTTTGGCTCAGTGACTTAAGCGCCTGTCTGACAGGCGCGAGGTTGTGAGTTCAATCCCTGGTGCCACAAAAAGCAAAACAAAACAAAAAAACAAAAACAAAACAAAACAAAAAAACAAAAACAAAACAAAACAAAAAAAACCTCACAGATCTAGAGAAATCATTCCTAAAATTCATCTGGAACCAGAATAGACCTAGAATAGCAAAGGCAATTCTGGACAACAAAGGCAAGGCAGGAGGCATCATAATCCCTGACTTGTACTACAAAGCCACTGTGATAAAATCAACATGGTACTGGAATAAAAACAGACCTGAAGATCAGTGCAATAGATAAGAAGATATAACAACAACTACAAACACACTCAGCCACCTTATCTTTGATAAAGGGGCCAAACATGTTCACTGGAAGAAAGATAGCCTCCTTAATAAATGTTGCTGGAAAAACTGGCTTGCCATATGCCAAAAATTAAAACTAGACCCATACCTATCACCATGCACTAAAGTCAAAATAGATCAAAGATCTAAACATCAAAACAGAAAAACTAAATCTGTAGGAAGACAAAGTAGGTACAAATCTGAAGACATAGGGTAGGCAGAGAATTCATAAATAACAATCAAACTGCACCGGAAATAATTTCCAGAATCAATAACTGGGATCTTGTCTTACTAAGAGGCTTTTGCATGTCAAAAGAAATCTCCAACAGAGTTAAAAGAAAACCCACAAACTGGGAAAAAATCTTAGTCAACTGTCCTCAAACAAAGGGCTTCTATCTAGAACATACAAAGAATTTTTAAAAAATCAGACCCCCAAAATTCAAAGACCTAATGAAAAAATGGGCATCTGAGATGAATACACACTTCTCAAATGAAGAAACACAAATGGCAAATAAAAAAATTGAAAAATGTTCAGCATCATTGGAGAAACACAAAATAAAACAGCACTGAGATTCCATCTCACTCCAGAAAGAATGGCCAAGATCAAAACAACCAATAACAAATGCTTGAAAGGCTGTGGGGAAAAAGGAACTTTTCTGCACTGTTGGTGGAAGTGTAGACTGGAGCAACCACTGTGGAAATCTGTCTGGAGTTTCCTCAAATAGCTGGAATTGGAAGTCCCATTTGACCTAGCTATTCCACTTCTGGGCATATCCCCAGAAGAAGTGAAAACATCATACCACAGTAACATATGTGCACCCATGTTTACAGCAGCACAATTTGTAATAGCTAAATTCTGAAAGCAACCCAAATGCCCATCAACTGAGGAAGGGATAAAAATGATGTGATGCTTTTATACAATGTAATACTACTCAGCTATAAAGAAGGATCACATTGATGCTTTTATATGTAAATGGACATGACTTGAGACCACACTCATAAGTGAAATAAATCAAACTCACATGTGTAAATATGTTATTGTCTCCCTAGTGTAAGAAACTGGAAGAGTAAATAAGATACAAAATCTTCAATAAATCTTGTGAAAGGATAAGAAAAATTGCTCAAAGGGAAAAAGTAACTCAGAGAAAAGGAGAAAAGAAGGAAGAAAAAAGAAAAAAGATATAACTTTGTATATATACACCCAAGAAAGCTAAGACTGTATTACTAATTCTATTAGTTCTTGGAACAAAACAGTTAATATTCATAGGATTAGATCAATATTGCATGCTTATATCTGGTTATCTGAGTAACGCTTTTGAAGATAACTATGCGAAATAACAACCTTAGTTATGTTCCTATCACCTTGTTTTGAAAGCCTACATTGTTATTGTTTTGGACTCTTTTTTATTGTTATTTATTTGTCTCTTTTGTTTCTTGTTTTTCTTATACTTTGTTTTGTTTTGTTTTTCCCTCTAATACAGAAAGGATAGATGTACATGTATAGGCTTATACATGCTTAGAATTTCTCCTAAAGAGTTTATAAGAATTGATTTAATTACATGTGATGGTATGAACTGCTACTTTGAGGAAGACGAGACATTATGGTAGCCATTGCTGATTTCCTATCATCTTGTTTTGAAGTCCAATAATGCTTTCATTCTTTGTTTTGACTGGTTTTAGTCTGTTTCGTATTATTTGATTTCAAGATCTGTGAAGGCATGGACAGCTATTTTGAAGACAACAAGAGACATTATAGTAGCCATTGTTGATTTTCCTATTGTCTGGTTTTAAATGCCTGTAATACTTTCATTATTTTGTTTTTATTGGCTTTATACTATTTTGTTTTGTTTGAATTCATTGTGTGTGAAGATATGGACCACTATTTTGAAGAAAACAAGAGACCTTGGGATAACCACTGTTGGTTTCCTGTTGTCTTGTTTTGAAACCCTGTGTTACTTGCATTGTTTTGTTCTAATCTGCTTTGTTCTGTTCTGTTCTGTTTTGTTTTATTCTCTTTAAAAACAAAAAAGATGAACATGCCTGAAGGGTCACAGAGCTTCTGAGTGTGGGGAGGAGGGAGTTAAAAGGATGCAGCCCATCCACCCGCTCAGGTTTACTGCAAGAGTAGCATCAACCACAAAGACATGTGCACATTTTACCACAGAGATCAACGATGTTCCTGTCAAGACCCCAGCCAGAAAATCATCCAATGTTCCTGGCTGTTCTAACCGCTGCGCCCACTCCCACTGCTGTGGTTGCTCATATACTTAGGGCCCTGACATCTTCCACTCAGGGTTGCTCCCTGTCCGCAAAGCAACTCTTGCCCTCGCTCCTAATAAACTTCCTCTTTGTGGCAGAGTGTCTCCATTGCCCTTGTGTGGGTTGCGGTCGCACTTACTTTTCAACGCCCAAGTCTCACACTTAACTAGTTTAAATGATGAGATGTAGTGCCTTTTGAGTTGATAATACTTAGATGATATCTTAGAATTAGAGTTGATTCTAAAGTGGATTAAACTTTCGGGGGTTCTAGAATCAGGTGACTATTCTGTATATGGGAAAGACATAAATTTCTGTGGCAACAGGGCTGGTGATACGTTGCATTGTTTTCCTCCAAAAGATAGGCTGAAAGTCTATTCCTCTAACTTGTGAATGAAACAGCATCTTGTAAATACGGTGAGATTAATCAGTCTATTAAGGTGTGTCCTAATCCAATTTTATCTTTTGTCCCTTTTAAAGGAGGTAAAGACACAGAGAGGAGAAGGCAGAACTTGACACCTAAAAGCTAAAAAATGCCAAGAGTTGAGGGATACTATTAGGATCTAGCAAGAGGAAAAGAAGGATTCTGCCTAAAGCTTCAGAGTAAATATGTCCCTGAGGACACTTTGATTTTGGAGTTCTAGCCTCTAGAACTGTGACAGAATAAATTTGTCCTTTTAATCCACTCAGTAAAGAAAGATATATAAAGGAATTTGGACTTTATTTGATCTGAAGGCAAAAGTTCAATTGAAGTCATTCAACTATATGAAAAATAAAGTTAGACTTTTACTTTAGAAAGAGCATTCCATTTATAGTGAGGAAATACAGGATAGTGATTATAGTATATTTTCTGTATGCATGTCATATCTCTCCTTAGAGTAATTTGTGGGCAGCAGAAATTGTATTTTGTTTTTGTCCATTCATGTAATTCCAGTACTTGGTATATCATTAGTTTCTAAGCAAAAGATGTGTTAAGTTAATAAATAAAATCAAATGACTTAATTTTTCATAATAAGCCTACAAATGTATCATCTCCAAGAGAAGAGAATTTTGTATTTTCAATATCCATCATATAGCAGTTTTGTTAAAAGAGCAAAATAAAGCAAGGTTCAGGAACTAACATCACTAGGTTGTAGTCAGTTTAATCTTTAATGCATCATGTAAAGGAGAGGAAAAGAGACAAGACATTAAATATTTTAAGGAACAGAATGCTTCCATGTGGAATTAGACTATGAAACACAGAAGAAAAAATGGCAAACTCCTTGATTCTGACATCATTACCTTTGGAATAACTGGTGGATATTTGATACTTGTGACTTAGGTCACAGACAGAGATGGAGAAATAATCATTCTCTTCAATTCATTTCAAACCACTCACCACAGGAATGATTAAAAATGAAAAGAACTTCTTTGTTGGAAGTATGGTTCATTTTAATGTTGCCAGAATGAAGTGCAGACATCAAAACTTGATCTCGTTTATTTCTTATTTCTTTACTGTATTATTCATTTTAAAATAACATTATATAGGGCATTACTTGAAAGAAATTCTCTATTTCCTTTTAAAAATGCTTTATTTTCTGAAATAACAATTAGCAATATTGTAAATATGCAGATTATTACCAAAGGGTTGGTTTATAATCACATTTTTTCTTTTGATATGCATATATCAGGTATCAGCTGCAGAATTCCATTAATTAAATAAAACATGCTTTTCTGTACTCATTTTCAAAGTAATGTCAACATTATTTCAATAGCAGTGCATGTTCTATCTAAAAATTTTTGCCACTCTTTTAAAAAAATATTCAAAAGAGAATAAAGCTTCGTGCTTTACAACAAGAATAAATGTGATAATTTGAATAATGAAAATAAATGAATCACACCAGCACTAACAGAGGTGATCCTATTTGTGATGACTCATTAACTTGGTATAGGATGCAGTTCACTGCCCTGGATCAGGAGTTGATAATGGTACAAGGTGGGGCTATTAGCTAATAGGAAATTAACAGTAGGTTTGTTCATTCATTGGGAAGTCAGTATCCCTCTTGATATGTGTCACCATATTGAGCTATGTGTTGAAAAAGATTGCACAGAGAAAAGAGATAAAGACAAGAAATAAGCTGAATACTATGAATACTAATAGCTAGTATTTATCAAGCTCACTATAAACACCTTGAATGTATTTGATTCCTTAGTCTTCACAGCAATCCTATCAGTTAGGATTATTTTCCTTGTTTTGCAGAAGAGAAAATTGAGGTTTAGAAATTTATTTCAAGTCATGGGCCAATGAGTGCTGGAGCTTGGGTTCCATTAACGCCTGCATCCTTAATTATTTAAACTATGGCAAATGGCCTACCTATTCCTGCCTTATCTCCAACATCATCTAGCTTAGAATAAAGCAAATAAGGATGTTCACTATCACCATTCCTATTCAATATAGTTCTGGAAACATTAGCCAGAGCAATTAGACAAGAGAGAAATAAAAGGAATAAGAATAGAAAAGGGAGAAGGTAAACTGTCATTGTTCATAGATTACATGATACTCTACATAGAAGACTCCAAAAACTCTACCAAAAGACTTCTTGATTTAATGACCAAATTTAGTAGTGTAGCTGGGTACAAATTCAACACTCAAAAGATCAATGGCATTCCTGTTCACAAATAACAAACTCATTGAGAGAGAAATTAGGGAAACCATACTTCTTACAATAGCATCCAAAAAAATGATATACTTAGGAATCAATCTGACAAAGGAAGTGAATGATCTTTATCATTCACTTCCTTGAAAATTACAGTGCTTTGAAAAAGGAAATTAAAGTACATATCAGAAAATGGAAATCTATCTCTTGTTCTTGGATAGGAAGAGCCAACATAGTGAAAATGGTCATATTTTCAAAACTGTTATACAAATTTAATATAATCCCAATCAAAATACTGTTAGCATACCTCACAGAACAAGAGAAAACACTCCTAAAATTCATTTGGAAACAGAAGAGACCTAGAATAGCAAAGGCAATCCTGGACAAGAAAGGTAAGGTAGGAGGCATTGCAATTCTTGACTGAAGGTATGCAATACAGCTACAGTGATAAAATCAGCATGGTACTTGCCCAAAAACAGACCTGAGGATCAATGGAACAGATTAGAAGATGTAAACCAACTACAAACACACTCATCCAGCTTATCTTTGACAAAGGGGCAAAACATGTTCACTGGAAGACAGCTAGCCTCTTTAACAAATGGTGCTGGAAAAACTGGCTCTCTACATGCCAAAGACTAAAATTAGACCCATGTCTATCACCATGCACTAAACTAAAGTCAAAATGAATCAATGATCTAAATAGTAAAACAGAAACACTAAATCGACTGAAAGAGAAAGTAGGTAGAGATCTGGAAGACACAGAAGTAGGCAGAGTTCATGAACAACATCCAAACGGTATGGGAAATACTTCAAAGAATCAACAATTGGGATCTCATCTTATTAAAAAGCTTTTGCACATAAAAAGAAATCACCAACAGAATGAAAACACATGGGAAAAAATTTTAGCCAATTTTCTCTTACACAAAGGACTTCTATCTAAAACGAATAAAGAATTGGAAAAACTCAGACCCACTAAATTCAAAGACCCAATCCAAAAATGGGCATCTGAGATGAATACATACTTCTCAGATAAAGAAATACAAATAAATATATGAAAAAATGCTCAACATCGTTGGTCATTCAAGAGATGCAAATTAAAACAACACTGAGATTCTATCTCACCCCAGAAAGAATGGCTATTATCAAGAAATCTACCAATAATAAATGCTGGAGGGGCTTTGGGGAAAAAGGAACCCTTCTCCACCATTGGTGGGAGTGCATACTGGTGCAGCCACATAAAAATCAGAGTGGAGATTCTAAAGCTAGAATTAGAGGCCCCATTCGACCCTGCTGTTCCCCTTCTGAGTATCTTCCCAGAAGAATTAAAAACATCATACCCAGCAATGTATGTGCACCCATGCTTATAGCAGGACAATTTATAATAGCTAAATCTTGAAAACAACCCAAATGTCCATGAACTGTGGAATGGATGAAAAAGACTTGGTATTTTTATATTATGGAGTACTATTCAACCATAAAGAAGGATACATTTGAGTCTTTTATAGGTAAATGGATGTAACTTGGGCACATACTCATAAGTGAAATAAATCAGGCTCACATGTGTAAACATCATATTGTCTCCCTAGTGTAAGAAACTGAAAGAGTAAATAAGAGAAAAAATATTTTATATATATATATATATATATATATATATATATATATAAAATCCAAAATAGGTATTGTGAAATGGGAAGAAACTGTCCAAAATGAAAGAGAAACTAGAATTGGAGAAAGGAAAAAAGAATGAAGGGACAAGGAAAAAATACATATACGTATGCCAGTTAAGATAGTTATACTACTAATTTTTAATAGTTCATTGAAAAGAAACAATTGTGCTTATATTGTTTGATCAATTTTTCATGCCTATACTTTGTAATCTGAGCAGCTACTTTGAAGATAACAATATGCAATATATTAACAGTTGTTACTCTCCTACTATCTTGCTTTGAAACTTTGTATTCATTGTTTTTTCTCTTTAAAATAAAACAAACAAACAAAAAAGAATAAAGCAAACAAGAATGCCAGTGTTTCTCGACCAAAGATACAAGGGAACCAGCACAAAGACCCCCTGGGGATGATTACCAGGTTGTAGCAGGGAGGGCAGGAAGGGGGAGAATGTGGGTTGGAAAAGGTATATTCACTAAACCAATGGTTTCATAATATTAATGATAGGATTAAAGCTGGACAAAAATCTCAGTCTGAGGGTATGCTAAAGAAATATTATTGGGAATGTATTTTTTAAATGTTGATAAACACTGCTGCTCCTTGACTCGTAGTCTGCCATTAAATAGTTGTGAAGTCCTGGGAAAAGCATCGTTTCCCAATCCTGGGCTAGGTGGGTGCAAAGGCCATGCTCCCAAAGCTGGTCTGCAAAGAACTATGAGTGTTAATTTCTGTGCTCTGAGAAAAAGAGTGTACAGGGTAGTAACTTTCTCATAGGGAGAAGTATATATGATTTATGAGTATCTTTTATTCTGAAGTTAGGTTATGACCTTCTTGGTACTAATGCTTCAGTGACAACACTGAAGTTAGATGATAGAAAATCTGTGGGTGCCTGTGTGTGTAGTTATAGAGGTGGAATCCAGAGCCTTGCGCACGCTAGGCAAGAGCTCTACCACTGCTTTTTTTTAAAAACAGTGTCTTTACTTAACCAACTAAGAAGTTGGGTACTTTGTCTCATACTGCAAATAGGAAATATTATAGAACTCATACTGTGATAAGAAATATTATAGAACTATGAAAACCTATACAGAGAATCAGTACTCCAGTATATTTTCTAACTCAAAAATTTCAGCTTCTTCTGCATTTTCATGGTTCTTTAGAGTTTGCTATCATTTTCAGGTGAATTATCCTGCCTGATGCTCTATGGTCAATCTCATTTTCCACAGATTAAAAACAGAGTTTAGGGGAGGCCTGATAACTTGACCAAGATTATACAGTTCCTCATAGAAGACCCAGATTCTACTTCAGGTCTTTTGTCTTTAAATGCTATCTGCTGTCCAAACTGTAAGTAGTCTGTGAATGTGGTCTAGCAATAGAATTATAAGGAAAGTGTTTTAAATACACAGAACTAATAAATCTGAATACCTAGAGAATGAGACTTCAGCATTGCATTTTGTAAGAGTTTTCTAGCTGATTCTTCTAAGCAGCCAAATTTAGGGACCACCACTTAGTGATATTGTCTCTGTCACTCTGAGCTCAACAGAAGGAATGGGAGTTCTAGAGTTAGAACTGAGTATTTTGGGGCAAGTCATATAAGTGCCTGAGCCTCAGTTTCTATGTCTTTGAATGAAGATAATGATATCTAAAGTACAAATTGTGAATAATTGAAAAGCTAAGTGCCAAGTGCCTAGATACGATAGTCATTCAAAAATGGAAGTTATTATTCATCACGGCTACCCAGTGTGGGGCCTTGTTACTATTGAGTAAGAATTAAGGATAGCATACTATACACAGCAACAATTCTAGGGTTTTCCTGATTCAAATTTGTAACAAATACAGGCGACCTATATATATATATTTGTGATAGTCTCTGAGTTTACTCCTCTATAAGATAGTAATATCTTTTAAGTGCTAAGTATCTTGTGGCTTTAGAAAGACAGGGACTTCATGGTTCTGTTGAAGAGTTCAATCTGAATATTTTTCAGGAAGTGGCCCTTAGAAATGTATTAAACAGATAAAATTGAAATACATTGGTGCTGATGAGCTACAAATCTCTATAGTTATGCTGTCACTTTCTGTCAAGACAAGATTAGATCTAATCCAAATACTTGTTTCTCTATAGTTTATAACTTGCATGTGCCTAGCTAAAATATATTTGAAACAGTTTACAAAAATTACATGAAGATAAAAATAAAGGCAGTTAAAAAGCTAACCATCTTCAACAAATGGAGTAACAAAGGAAGGGAAAAAGTAAATAGGGACTGGGGAAAGGATTGTTTTCAGGGTACCAGGAGACTCTGTGTACAGAAACTGTACATTTAAATTAGTAATAAGATTCTTGACCTTCCTGAACTACCCACCGACTGCCAACCAACTGACCTATCTCTCTCTCTGTCTCTGTCTCTCTCTCTCCGTTGCTGTCGTTCTCACTCTTTCTCTCTTTCTTTCTGGACTAGTCTCACTAAGTTTCCCAGGCTGGCCTCAAACTTACCATTCTCTTGCCTTAATACCCTTAATAGCTGGGACTACAAGTGTGTCCCACCACCCCAGCTCTGTATTTTTAAAAATAAAAATTTTTCTTAATGTTTCTTATCAAATGCTAAATATACTATTCACTGATACAAAGATATACCTAAAGACCTATTTTATGACCAAAATGGAATTTATAGACTTAAACTCTCTTTGCAGCAGCAATGAGTGCTTCAGTTTTTCTTTTGTTGATTAATTTTGCTCTTATCCTTCTGAAAAAGTACACATTCCATTTATGTACTCCATCTTCATCCCTCTATCATCTTACTGTCCTCTGTCTTTCCA
The DNA here is from genome assembly GCA_004363535.1 of Dasyprocta punctata. Classification (NCBI taxonomy): domain Eukaryota; kingdom Metazoa; phylum Chordata; class Mammalia; order Rodentia; family Dasyproctidae; genus Dasyprocta; species Dasyprocta punctata. Next base: position 235,692 of record RJWM01000124.1, on the reverse strand, counting down.
TTTATTTTAGAAAATTTAGGTAAGATTTAATCATGAAAACATAAGCTATGATAGTTGTAGTGGAAAGAATCCAAAATTGTACTCCTTACAAATCCATATGAAGGTTTAATTTTGTTATGAGTAACTTGATTTATTGCTGTCTATCCTCTGGCCTACTTAAAAAATGAAAGCTTCCTGGTTTGAGACTCAGTTTCCTTTTTGTTCTTGCTGCTATTGCCTTGGCCTAGGCTCCTGCTTTGCCCCAACTAAACTGCTACAAAAGCTGCCCTTTTAACCAGTCTCTGTGTCCAGCACCTTCTACTTCAAGCTTCTTGTAATTGCAGCTACAGTCATCTTTCTAAAGAACAGCTCTGATTATGACTTTTTTGCCACTCTACACCATTCAAGCCTTCACAATTACCTCCCAAACTACTTCTCTGTTCACTGTTTACCTGAAGGTCACTTTGCTCTACAGTCATATGAATTCCTTGTTAGTGTTGGAATGAGGTCTGAGTTTTTCTATCACCTTACCTTACAATTGTCTCTTAGGAGCCAAATAAATAAAGAAAATCATACCTGGTCATAATTTCTATGTAAGAGTCAAAATTCTTTTCAAATATGGTAGAGTTAACATTTGGCCCAAAATTTAACAAGCCACAATCATAAAAATCTAAATGCAAGAGGAGTTCTTACACTTGCAATCCAAAGTCCAGCACTATCATATATATATTGTTCCTTAGCTGCTTAGATAGGATTTTCTTTCAGTTGCCAGTACACGAGGCCAGCTGGCAGAAAGAGCCAGCAGAAAACATGCCATGTCAAGCTCCCATGCAACAGAAACAAATGAAACCTAATTTGCTGACCCATCTTGTTTATTTTGGTTCATTTGGCAATGTAATACAATAGAAATAACATTGGATTGGATAGCACAAGACTCAGACTTTAGTCCAATTTTTTCTATGACCAACCATATAACTTTCAGAAGATACTACAAATTTTCTGGTCTTTGGCTTTTTCATTTATAAAATGAATAGTCCTCGCTTTACTCAGTGTAAATGCAAAAGGAATTCTTAGTCTCTTATTTGTCATTTCCTGCAACGCAACTCTTTTTCTATATCGATTTGCTTTACAATTCTCTACCATTCTGGAAGCTTTACAGATCCCATAATTCTATTTTAATGCCACTGAGAACCCAAGCAGTAGACAGTTGTAAATAATCATAAATAATTTTAGAAATATTTGTAAAATACCACAAATGATGTTCAAATATGCTGTTTCTTAAGGTATTAATTGGATAACTTCAAAGGCCTTAGCTAGCTTTAATATAGTAAAATTCTCTATTCAAATGTACATTTGAAATTCATGCAACCTGAAAGTAGAGAAAATTGTAGACATGTGTACATTGTCTCTATTCTCCCATCTGAGAAATCTTTGGACATGATGGTTTCCCTGTCTCATGTGAAGGATCAGGATATCTGCTTTACTTTTACATACATAAAACATTGCCTGAAATCTCACACTTCTGGTTATAATTTGTACTGTAGTTTTTCCTTTTGGATTGGAATACAGATTTGTTTCAAATAAACATATGAGTTTAAAACAAATTACTGAAACATATTTTTCTCAGAGTGCTAGTTTTAATATTCCTGATTCTAAAGAGAAAAGTTCAATCAATACTGTGTTGAGAAAGGTGAACATTTTCAAAATGTCTACTTTGTGAAATATAAAAGCATATGATTCAATAATAGCATGTGGGAAAATTGCTTGTTCCAAAAACTAAGCTAGCCATTACAATCCAAAAACTGAACCTTAAAATAAAGATGGCAAGTACATGACAAACATACTCTTTGTCACCTGACTCTCTATTGAAGTATACATTGATGAACTGATATCAGAAATCAAACCTATTTGATATTCCTGACTAAAGAGTTACATGGCTGAAATCCAACCTAGTTGGCATTATCATGTCTTTTCCTATAAATTGTCCAAATTTTCAGCTCAATCAGAGCTACAGTAAAAAACTAACAAACAGACAAACAAAACACAAGTTGTCTACAGTTGACTTGGAGATGTTAGAATTGGTGTAAATGAAAATCAGTGCCCATAAGGTCGATCTCTCTCTTTCTCCCTCTCTCGCTCTCTCTCTTCAACCAAGGTAGAGGCAACTTGAAAGTCTATGCGTAAGTGATACACAATATTCAAGAAATGTTATTCTTCCATGTTCAAGTGATGCTCAAAGGGGGGAAAAAACCTCTAGTCCACTTTTCCTTAATACAAAATATATTTGTCCTTTTTTTTTTTTTTTTTACTGAAATTAAACCTTATTTTCAAATTTGTCACCACCTATAAACTCTGGAGTGATTCAGATAAACAGACTATGCAAAAACTATTTACACAAAGGCACTAAAACCATCTGGGCAAATTAAATGAGAAGAATTCAGCACTTACTTGGCATAACCCGCTGATACACATGTCCAAAGATTCAGTATAGCAACGAGTACCATCTAAGACCTTAGGTGCTAGTTCGACAACCAGGGTTGTTCCTTTGGCTTGGCACTTGAGTGAACATGGATTGTCAGGGTCGTTAGACACAGGAAGCCACTCATAAAACTGGCCATGGTGCTTGACATCATTATGAGCTGAGCATTGCTGAGCTCGGAAATCACCTGCTTCTGGTGGGCAGTCCTGGAGAAGAAAGTCAGGGAGGGAAAATGCAGGTTAAGAGGACAACTCCAAACAGAAAACTGTAGCAGCTAGGCGGTCTGTAAAAGTTTGGAAAACAAAGCAACCATTATCCTGATCATTATAGATGGACCCCATTCTGTTACTATCTCATTTTAGGGCTTATGTGATTGTTTGGCTCTCAAAATATAGAATGCTGAGAAAGTAATTACCTTAAGTATATTTTCTGATTAAAGTTAAATTAGAAACTAACCAGTTTAAAAGAGATCTTCTGGTAGATATTCACTGGGAAAGTAACCATCTTGAAATATATTTTCTGGAAGATGTCTATTGGTTCACAAGCTCTTCTACACTGTGGTATCATTTTGTTATGGTTGATACATTGTGTCAATTTGAGACGTTTAGAAGTTGAACTAGGAGATTCAGCAGGCAGCCAGGGTTCTTACTTTGTAAATATCCTCATCCTGTGCAAAGGAGGGCACAGAGATGGGGGTGGGTTGGGGAGTGGGGTTGGAAAGTGTAGGGGGGGTGGCAGTGGAGGTGGGGGGTTCATACACTGTCAGGGAGGAAAAGAGGTTTGCTCTGTCCTTTTTACTCTGGCTGTTGCCTTGAAATGTTGCCCCAGTGCCGTGCCACCTTGCCTTGCAGCCAGCTGATTATGGACTGAAACCTCCAAAAACTCTAGGCTAAATAAACCTTTCCTTCCTTAATTTTGGGTGTTGGGTATTTTGTCACAGCAATAAGAGAAGAGTAACCAAGACACATTTCATTTTCCTTGTAATTTACATAGACTCTGGAATTATGTGAAAGTACTGGTCCTTTAAGTCCTGATAGTAAGAACTTAGATAGCTATTTATTTTAATTAACTAGCAGCAAAAGGTTATCATAAGTTCATTGTGGAGTTGTTTGTAATCATTTTCTATTACTTAAGCTGCGCAGTATATAGGATTAATGAGGAACAGAAGGAGACAGCATCAGTTCTACATGAATCACTTTAGGTTAGGCACCTCTTCGTTTGTGGCCACAATGTAATAGATCTTCCTGAGTTTGGTTTTCCCAAGCTCAGAGGTTTCCTCATAATCATTTTCAACGTTGCTGTGAGAAGTTCATAAGTTTATGTCAACAAATTATTGGCAAAAAGAAGATGATTATTTAATGAAACAACTAAAGAGAAAGAGAGAATTAGGAAATCTTTTCACAGTGATACATGCACACCTAGCTTCATAGTAGCACAACTTACAATAGCCAAAACTTGGAAGTGACCTGTATGTCCAGTTACAGACATATGGATTAAAAAAGTGGTATATATACACAATGGAGTACTTGCAATGGAGTACTACTCAGCCATAAAGAAGAACAGATTTGAAACATTTGTGGGAAAATGGATGCACACTGATTCTACAGTGCAAAGAGAAATACATCAAACACAGGACAAATATCACATGGCTTCTCTTGAGTGAGAAATCCAAAGTAAAGAGCAAAGTAGAAAGATGATAGGAAACAGGGAGATAGATTTTGTGGAGCTGGGAAGGGCATCTGGAGATGAGGGTAGATGGTAAGGAGAAGTAAGCAAAAAGAATCAAGATGTGACATGTGTATGTACCAATACATCATGATGAATATATTTGTCATGTATCATAAACATATGTAAATTTAAAAATGTTTTTAAAAAGTTATAGTAGCAGAACTAGTAGAAAACAAGACTGTTTTAAATGTACGTTTCATAAATGGCAACTTACAACGTAAAAATATGAGTAACAATGGCTTTTATCTAATGCATGATAAACCTCAGAAAAAGCAAATAAGATTCAGTCTTAAAAAGGTAAATAGTGACTTTTCCTTGAAGAAGGCTTTTTGATAGGCATATTTTCATTTTATGTTTTCAGAAGAAAACTTAGTACAGAGATTTTAGGTTATCCAGACATTGAGTGGCTTTTATAAGTTTTTATTAAAGGATTTGCATGTGACATTTAGCAGTTCCTGGTTATGACATTATCATTGTCTCATACAGGTTTCTTTTTCTGAAAATCTCTTTATGTTCATACAGAAATTTGTTTTATTTATTTTTAAATTTTTATTAGTACACATTTGTCACACATTGATCATATTCATCATAGGGAATTTGTACCTGTACATTATACATCTCAATTCTTCTTTTTCCCATTCCCCTCCTTTCCCATCAATTCTTCTTTCCTTCCCCATTTATACAAGCATTGTTTCCATTTTTTCCATTCTGTTTTTTCTTTTCCCTTCTTTCCTTTCTCCCTCCCCTCTCCTTTGTCCCGCTTCCCATTTGAACATATTCTCCCTACTTCCCAGTATCTATCCTCTATTATGCTCCTTCTTTACCTTTTTGGTTTTTTTACATAAAGGAAACAATGCAATATTTAAATATTGTGAGTCCCATTTATTTCACTTATAGGGCCAGGAGGTTGGCTCAGTGGCTTAAGTGCCTGCCAGGCAGACGCAAGGTTGTGAGTTTGAGCCCTGGTACTGCAAACAACAACAACAACAACAAAATCCCATTTATTTCACTTATGATTGTGGTCTCAAGATGCATCTCTGTTTTATAAAACAGAATTCTTGACTCTTAAGCTTTAGTGGTACTAGTCAATAGCATATTGGCTCTGATACTTGGAGGAGCACAATTTTTTTCTAGGTAAGGTAGGATACAAACAAATACTTATGTAGGATGAATGGAAAATGTCTCAAAATACAACATAAGAAAATCTCAAAGACATTTGACTGTCAATACTGGTTACATATATATATATATATATATATATATATATATATATATATAGAGAGAGAGAGAGAGAGAGAGAGAGAGAGAATAAAATATAGAAAGAAAGGAAAATAATAACTTATAAAGCATAGGTGTAGACACACAGGTTTCAACAAGGCTTAAGTGATTTTGAGTATTTTTTTTAAAAAGTGTGATTAAAATCCATTGTTTATTTTTTCTTAAATGATGGGCTATAGGTCAAATTTTTGTAAAGATCCATTGATAAATAAAATGTGTGTGTGTTATGTGGGTATTTACTTACTTGCTGTGAGAAATCAAAGACCATAACTTGCAAAACTATGCAGTGAATCACAAAACAGGTAACTTGTATCAGACCATGACCAGTAACATAAACTAAATTTCAGTGTTTTGACATCACCTCTATTTTTGGACCATATGTTCTAAGTATGAATTAATATTTCAAGTTTACAAATTTTAGCACTATCTGCTATTTCTTTGTTATTATTGTCTTCCCTTAACTTTAGAACTAACCACTGCCTTAGAATTCTGTATGCTTCCTTAAATCCACCCTCCTGGTTAGAAACACTACAAAATCTCTCTCTCTACAGGTGTCACTTTACCTTACTTTGCAGGTTGAATAAACTGATCCTGATACGACCACCCTGTGGTCATTGAATGGGCATTTCCTCTTTTGGGCTGGTAATTTAATGATGGTTAAAGCAAGCATTTTCTTTTGCATCATATCCGTCATCCCATTTGTCATTTGCTTACTCTCCAGTATGAAGGAGATACTGAAATGGACTCAGTAAAGCAAAACTGCCTGAAATAGTCTACAATCCCTCTCATAATTACCTTTGCCCCATTTTTCTACAAATACAAATAAACCAGCTAGAAGGGAATTCCAGCGCCAGGCTGAATCACCTTTGCCTCAAAGTAAGAAAAGTACAATGTAATTAAAAGATGTATTAGTGTGAACCAGAGATAATTTTCTGCATTTTTCCAATTCCAAGAAAAGAGTTTTGATTATATTTTTAAATTGATATGCTACATCATCTCTGGGCCAACAGAAAACTATTCTCCCTTTGTTTGATAAAATGTGTTGACTGTCCCACTTTTCCTAAAATAAACTCAAAGGGAGTCAAAGATGAAACTAGTAAAAATGAAGCTAAAACTGTTAGGCTTTCTTTTCTGCGAAAAATATCAGTAAACATATTTAGATATATCAAGGGACTGAACATACAAGCAGGTGTTTCTATTTGCAATTCATCTCTGCATATAATGGTTTCGAGGACACCTTCTATATAGGTTTTATGATTTTTTTTCATAACCAGAAAAATATCTCTGAGAATTACAATGCTTGTTAATCTCTTTATTCACTTTTATTATTACTGTCTTTCCTTCTATCCATAATTTTGTAGGGATGGGACAGGATATTTTGCTAAGTTGAGAATATGGTTGAAACCTGGAGTGGAGAGTTGGATCCTAAACTTGGAACTTTTTAATGTTTGAGTTTATTTATACTTGGCAAAATGCAACTTCCTGTTTTAAGAAAAAGACTTAACAAGACTTTAAAACAGGTTCAGAAGTCTTCTTGGTCATCAAATAGCCCTTACAAAATAACGTTTTGATGACTTAAGTGTAAATGAATCAGAAACATATGAATCAAATTTCCCTTGAAATACACGTTGAAAAATTAAGAGAAGAAGGATTTGGCAAAACATTCTTTGTTTGACTCCAAATCTTCTCAAGCATAGTTCAAGATATTCACTGAACCACTAATGTATCTCCAATCATCCACTTACAGGAGTGGAAATTTAGGAAAAGTCATTATAGCATCTTATCCCACAAGTATATAATAATACATGATAATAATATTAGGAACAACAATAGCAATAATTCTTATTTGAAAAGAGATATATCATCTGAAAAGTTTCTAGTTTTTAATAATTTGGTCCATTAAACCATTATACTTCCTGATCCTCTTAAAAATTAGTTTCAGAAACTGATGACCTATTTTGAAAAAAAAAACTCCTCCCCAAAAAACCCCAATACTCCTCCAATTCTTAGCACATTTATCTTCGAAATACCAGCTTATGGGAATTCTTTACAACATAAATCATAATCCTGAGTAAGAGGGGTGGTTTTTCCATGGGGTGTATTGAATGCAGACTTCACTGAACATATACGATCTGAGATTTCTACTTTCATAAAACATTAATGACAGGAACAAGAAGTTTGCCACTGAGAATTTTAAAACATAAAAGAAACAAATGGATTATGATTTACATACTTTGGTGTGAAACTTGGCATATAGGAAATAATGATGAAGGCAGTTAAAGCTACTGAAAAGTCCAGTAACTGGTCGAAACACATTCTGCCCCTCACCAAGAACCCAGAAAACAAATGGCGAGGGTAAAATGAAGTGGATCTCCAAGGTTCATCCTCTCTACATCTTTTGAAGGATCATCAAGTAGAAAAGGAACAGGAGAAGACAACTGAATATATTTCCTCCATCAGAGTCCAAAACTCTAACAGATCTGTGTCAGGTTATTGGGCTGTGTCAATATGGGTTGGCAGATTTGGGTCAGGTTATTGGGCTAGGCCTGAGAAAATATACTTTCTTAGTAACAGATGGTCCCATGAATTATTGTATTTAACTGCTTAATGTAGCAGTTTTTCTACTGAATTTTTCAGCACTTAATCCTGTGTTGTATCAGAGCTTTCTTCTTTAAAAACACAAAATTAAAGTCTGACCTTTTATTTGTTCCCATTACAATTCATACAGTCCATGGAGTTCTGCCATATATGAAATCCATTTCAAAACATTTTCTGGTTAATCAGTTAGCCAGTGGGAAAGATAAGATGGATCCCAGATGTCCCCTGATGATGATAGGTAGATCAAATTACACTGTGGGACAAAAGAGGGTCAGACTTTTCAGAGTTTACTCACTGAGAGAAATATAAAAGATTTGTATCTCAGCAGCTAAGGTGGCAGGATATAAAAGTCCTTTAAAATGACTTTGAAAAATATACAGAATACAGAGTTAGGGCCAGGAGAAGCATTACTTTTCCTTTTATTTTCATTCTTTTTAAAGAAGACATTTTTCTTTCAGAGGGACAGTCATATGACTTTACCTCCGTCCTTAAATATTCAGTGTTTGGCCTATGTTTTTTCTCGCAGTTTTGTTTAACTTATTAGATGAGTGTTATGGTATAAGAGCCATACTCTGACTCTAAGTTTTTGTTCCTTGGGTCAATACTAATATCTGACAGTATCAAGAAATTATGGAAATTATGTTCAGAGACCACATGCACGGCAGTCACTAGGAAAAACCTGTCCTTGTGACATTTCCCTCTGCTGGAACTGCTCTTCTCAACTCAGTATCATCTTTCCATACTGCCTTAATTACTCACCTGCTATAAATGTTACTGAAAAACAGTCAGAATTGCTTAGGTAGATGCTTGATCTTCCAGTCAGACTGGGTCACTACTTTGTGGTAAAAATATGGAACTGTATCACCGATTTGATAATTTTAGAAAATCTTACATGTTCTAGTTTTTTCCCTTAAAGTATGAGGAATGCTCAGTTTACTGATAGCAACACAGGAAAGGATTACAGTGGATGACTGGAGGCTCTGGGGTGGTGCTACGGCTCCCAATCTCCTGGCACAGATATGTAGATGCTGGATGCTCCTTTCTTATATTCTGGTCTTTGTCACTTGACTTTCTGTTTCTAGAATTGAAAGTTAATGCAAAACCAGTGCACAATAAATATCCACTGATACAATCTAAACTACTATGATATTTTGTCCTTAGAAACACACCCAATACTGAGGAATGGATAAAAAAGACATGGTATTTTTATACAATGGAATACTACTCAACTATAAAGAAGGACCACATTGAGGCTTTTATAGGTAAATGGATGCAACTTGATACCATACTCATAAGTGAAATAAATCAGATTCACATGTGTAAATACTACATTGTCTCCCTACTGTAAGAAACTGAAAGAGTAAATAAGATACAAAATCTTCAATAAATATTGTGAAAGGGTGAGAAACTGCTCAAAGAGGAAAAAATAACTCAGGGAAAAGGAGAAAAGAAGAAAGAGAAAAGAAAAAAGATATAAATTTGTATATATATACTTAAGATTACTAAGATGATACTTGAGATTACTAAGATGATTATATTACTTCCTGGAACAAAACAGTTAACATTCATAGAATTAGATCAATCTTGCATGTCTATATCTGGTAATCTGAGTAACACTTTTGAAGATAACTATGCAAAGTAACAACCTTAGTTATGTTTCTACCACCTTGTTTTGAAAGCCTTCATTATTACTGTTTTGGGCTCTTTATTATTGTTATTTATTTGTCTCTTTTGTTTCTTGTTTTTCTTATACTTTGTTTTATTTTGTTTTTCCCTCTAATACAGAAAAGATAGATGTACATGTATAGGCTTATATATGCCTAGAACTTCTCCTAAAGAGTTTACAAGAATTGATTTAGTTATGTGTGATGGTATGAACAACTACACTGAAGAAAATGAGACATCATTGTAGCCATTGCTGATTTCCGATCATCTTGTTTTGAAGTCCAATAATGCTTTTATTCTTTCTTTTGCTTTGTTTTAGTCTGTTTTGTATTATTTGATTTCAATATGTGTGAAGGTATGGACAGCTATTTTGAAAAGAACAAGAGACATGGTAGCCATTATTGATTTCCTACTGTCTGGTTTTGAAGGCCCTTAAGGCTCTCATTCTTTTGTTTTGATTGGTTTTATTCTATATTGTTGTGTATTAATTTACTGTGTGTGAGGGTATGGATAACTATTTCAAAGAAAACAGATATTATGGTAGCCACTGTTGATTTCCTGTTGTCTTGTTTTGAAATTCTGTGTTACTTGCATTGTTTTGCTCTGATCTGCTTTGTTCTGTTTTGTTTTGTTTCATTCTCTTAAAAAAAAGATATTTCAGTTTGTTTCTATTTCTAATTCAGACCCCCTCTCCTAAGTTCCAGGCTTACACGTATAGCTGCTTACTCGGCATCTTGATGTCTAAGATGCCACACATTCATTACATCCATCCCAGACCCATAGTCCCTTCCAGAGTCCCACTTATCTGATACCTTGTTGCATTTTCCATCCCAATCATCAAATCCATCTATGTTAGGACCCAAAACTTTGGATAAGTGGTTTTTGAGCCTGCCTGTGTATCAAAATCACCTGGAAGGCTTGTTAATTAATCACGGATTGGACTAGAATCCTACCCTCCAGAGTTTCTGACTCTGAAGATCTGGGGTAAGGACTACAAATGTGTATTTTAAACAAGTTCCCAGGCGAGGCTGGTGTTGTTGACTCTGGAACCACATGTGGAGAGCTACTGCCTTAGAGAACGATCAGTTTTGCATACAAAAGCACACAGAATTCGACCATAAGCAAAGTTTTCAGCCATCATCACATCTTGCTTGCATTGCTGAAGTAGTCCGACTTTCCTCCTTCTACACTCACTCTGCTGGAGAATTTGTCAACACACAGCCAAACTGATCTTAGTAAAATCATAGAGCAGTGTCCCTTTTCTGCTAAAGTGCATGCAATGGCTCCCAAATTCACTCAGATTAAAAACTCAACTATCTACCTCAGAAAAAAGGTTTAAAAAACAAACCAACCCTGGCCCCAGTATCCCTCTGACCCACCACTTCTTACTGTCCTTGCTCACTTATCTCTCATCACACTGGATTCCCTGTTGCCTCTTGAACACCCAGGAGCACTCTTATGTTGGAACACTTGTATTACCTTTCTCCTCTGTCTGGAATTCTCTCTGCCCAGATTCTGAGTAGCTAATTATCTCACTTCATCAAGTTTTTCTTCAAATATCACCTTCTCAATGAGGCCTATTCCGAGCACTCTGCAGAATTACAACCTCCTTCTCACTACTGATTCCTCTTTATTCTGCTTAATTTTCCTTGTTTTCAATAACACTTAATCACCTTCAAGTACCATGTAATTTACTTATATTTTGAACTCATTTTTATTATACATCCCCCTTCACTAAAATATAATATCCAGGAGGACAAGGATCTTTGGCTTTGGCCTGCTGTCCAAAGTCAGATACTCAAATATTTGTTGAAAGAATGACTAACACTGAAGACATGAAACAGAATGCAAGAATTTAAATCTTGATAGTTTTTTGATTGATGAACAGCTAATTCTTATTTTTTAAAAAACACAAAGTTATAAGAATGCTTGCACACATCAGACACAAAAATTTGACTAGGGAGCCTTGCCTACTTTCTGAATAGTCAGATTGATATTTCCTCCCCCATGTAAACAGATTTAACAGGGCAGTATTAAGAAACATAAAATGTGCTGAAATCATTTATTATTAAAAAATAGCCAGACATTTATAAATTTTATTAAACACTTAGTGTTATATGCATGCCCTATAAAGTGCTAATGTTAAGGTAACAAACTTTATCCTCTAAATTTTGGCCACCTGCTTATACTAACATCAACATCATCATCAAAAGCATTTATTTGCGCAAGACTTCTCATTGCTATGTAAAATGAAATTAAACAGACATAGTCCCTGCCCTGTCTAGACAGTCTGTATGGATACAATTGTATTATTTTTCAAGAGCATAATATTTAAATCTCTAACACATCACTATTGCGAAAAACAGAAAGTGGGGCAGAGTTTGGAGGGTGATGCTTTCTTTACCTTGGAGGATAAAGGCTATTCATGGCTCAGTTTTCCTACTTTTTGAAAAGACAGCTGATGTTTTTCAAAGTTAGCAATGAATGATCTGAGACTCCATACACACACACACACACACATGCTTAAAAGTCCTTGTTTTTTCTTCTCTTTGTTTTTTCCTAACACAACAGTTTTACAGATTTTGTTTTAACTCTATTTCCGCTACCCCTTACCTCCCAAACTTTTTGGGAAATATTACATTCAAAGGAAGTAAGTGCCTATGAAAATTAATCATTAGCTGTCCTAATGCCTTACTATGAATCAGATTCATGCTCATTAAATATCCTTAAAACTTTGTGATAATGCAAAACTATATAGAACTCTAATCTAGTCAAGGTTTGGGTGTGTCCTACTGCGTGACTACTTTCCTGAACAATGCTCATAGGTATATTAAACAGATTTAAAGTGTTCCATTGTATTGATTCGGGCCCAGACATTAGTGATGCAAAATGCACGATATAGTAAATCAGCAACCCCACCCACTCATTATAGCTTGTTATCTGAAAACAAATGGTTTGCCTGGCTAGTTTTTAATGTCTCCAGGCATCTGAGAGCCAAACTAAGTAAAAATATTGAAAACATTTAGTTTTAAAAGTTCACTTTTTTCCCTTTGGGTGGCTTTTATTTCAGCGCTTTTATTTTTTCTCCTTTGAACAATGCAGACTTTTGGAATCCAATTCCCTAGAGGTATTTGTAAGACTGGTTACAGTTTGTCATGTTAGACTCTTAAATTTTTTCAATTTTGAAAATATTTATTCCTTGAGGCTTTTTATTATTTTTAGTTTCTTTCTTTGACTTAGCTCCAATTTAGCAGTATCTCTTCTTAAATCAGCATTTTTGAGTTTTCATTATTTTTTATTACAACCTAAAATGTGTTCTCTCTTCCATCCCCAAAATTAGCATACTTGAAGGGATAATTTGTAATCTTTTTTGCAACATGGCATAGCATTTTATTTTATAAGCACACAATTACAAAGTGTTTTCTTCCCAGACTGCATTTAACAAAGTATTTGTGGTGGCAGAATGAATAGTATAAGGGAGGCATTTTAGTATATGAATATTTAAAAATGTCATTATTGCTTGGATTCCTTATGTTTCTATTTACAGGTGGGAAAGGTTGGGTCTGAGGGATTTCAGAGGGGTGCAAACACGGAGACTGAAATTACTTCTTGGAATACACAGTTTTTATGCCGGTAACTTGAAAGAAAAACAGAAAAAGAAATGACCTAGCCCAATTCAAAGATAAATGCTGAAAAGCCATTAGCTACATTTAGTTTATTTTTTAACATTATTTTTAAAATACAGAATTGTTGGCTTTATAAGGATCAAATATAAACATCTCTTTGAAATTAAAACAAAAATTACAAACAAACCAAAAACCAAAGATAAATGCCATGTTAGATAATGGGGAGCAGACTCCAGCGTTCTCTCATCGCCTCTCTCCTCCCAGGAGCAGACCGAGCCACCTGACGGTGCCTGCAGGCTAAACTCCTTTGTGGTTCTCACTGAACACTAAAAGTGCAGTCTGTTTTCCTGGCACTGTATCTAACCAAGGCTTCTCCAGGAGGTACATAACCCTGCACTATAAATGAGTGGAAATACCTGTGGGCACTCTTTTGGTAACATTTTTGTAGCACATAGTTCAGTGTTGACCTAGGCCAGTTTTTGCAAACCTAAGGTCAGGCTCCTATTTGAATGATTATTGCCATTGAGTCAGTTCACTTAAGAATAATTTAAACTGCAGGCTCTTCTCTGCTGTGAGAAAACTCCAGAACTATGCAGAAAAACACCTATTTTTAACCAAAGGAGTGGAAGACTCTCCTCCACCCCAGATTCTTCTCTGCCTGGTAGATGCTATCCTGACTACTTAAGCAAGTCTTCCCTGGCACGAGTTAGGGTGCTATTTTATGTTACATTTTCCATAGGAAACAAGGTACTCTCAAACCTTCACAAGATACCAGTGGAGATTAACTGGCTCTTTCCTTATAGACTTTGAGGGAAAGAGGTAGGGCTACTATGGGTCAAATGACAATTTAATGGTACATCCTTCCTGGATCTCTTTCCAAGTTTCAGGTCAGCAATCCTACCACAAACACTGAAACTTATGGTGAATTCTACATAGCATGATTCTGTACAAGAAACTTCCTCACATTTCTGCAAATTTCATCACATGTATGATGACAATACTTTCCAAACTAAATGCTACAACATGTGCCTTGCTGTCCTTAGAACTACTTTATTTTGTTGTTTAAATATAAGTTTAATTAAAATGACTTATATTAATGTCTTAACATATGAGCTGAATCAAACAATATCATGTGCCAAATTTACTGGGTTATAAGTTTAATGGATGACAACACTCAACTTTATTCATATGTGCTCATACTTCTCAATTTGTTGATTTTGGAGCATGGATGTATTTTAAGAAACCAAAAAGAACTAGGAAAATGTATTTTCTAATCACTAAAACCTAGTGTTTTTAGGTTGTCCTTTGATGCTTGAAGCACAGGTTCTTAGCACTGGCCTCCTCCTTGAAAAGCATTGTTCCAAAGTTAATTTTCCTTTCCTTTTCCCATAAAAGTTCCACTTCCTTTAGTAGTCTGCATTTAGACAAAGGTAAAGAAAAGACTGATTGCCTTTATCTGAAGTAAGATTTGCTTGATTAATGACATTTTTCATTTAATCAATCACAATAATCATTAATACATTCCAAAATCATGGAGACACGTACCAAGTATTAGGCTATAGCAAAAAATCAGTGATAGTTCCTGTCCTTGCAATGCTTACAGTTTAGAGGAGGAAGATAGATGCCAGTAAAAGCTCGGCTCTCATTCTAAGGGGATATAATTATAGGCACAGTGGTAGGCAACTCAAAATTGGAAGATTATTTTTAGAAAGAGGCAAGTTCTCCTCCTATTTTGTCTCCCTCTAAGCCTGGTCAGGGCAGTAAAGGAAAATGAATATGTTATAGTTTGTGTCTGGATGCCCCCCAAAGCATCATGAAGCCATGGGGGCAGGCTTCTAGAGTTTGTGACTGATTCATGGTCTAATGCTGGGATTATGGGTGCGAATGCTACACTCAGGCCTACATACGCTATAAGGGACAGAAAGAGCCTTTGCTCTATGCTCCTCCCTTTTTTTCTCTTGTTGCTTTGCTGTCTTCCATCACCATGAACAACTGCCCCTGTGCCATGTCACCTTGTCTTGGAGCCAGCTGATTATGACCTGAAACCTCCACAAACTGTGAGCTAAATAAATCTTTCCTTCCTTAATTTTGGGTGTCAGGTATTTTGTCTCAAAATGAGAGGAAAGTAACCAAGACAAAACGAAAAAACTGTTTGCCATCCTGCAGGTCATCAATGCTATTTTCAGATTCTGAGACTGCCTCTTTCTTCTATCTATAGGTGTCCAATGGAACAATTATCTCAGGAAGTTTCTTCAGGAAGATACCCTGGTTTGTCTCTTTTCTTTTTTTCTCTTCTCTTCTCTTCTCTTCTCTTCTCTTCTCTTCTCTTTCCTTCCCTTCCCTTCCCTACACTTCCCTTCTCTTCCTTTCCCTCCCCTCCCCTTCCCTTCCTTCCCTTTACCTTCCCTTCTCTTCCTCTCCTCTCCTCTCTTCTCCTCTCCTCTCCTCTCCTCTCCTCTCCTCTCCTCTCCTCTCTTCTCCCCTCCTCTCCTCTCCTCTTCTCTCTTCTCTTCTCTTTCTTCTCTGCCTCTTTCTCTCTCTCTCAACAGGGTCTTGCTATGCAGTGCAGGCTGGCCTTTAACTTGCTTATGTAGCCCAGGCTAGCCTTGAACTCATGGAGCTCCTCCTACCTCAGCCTTCTGAGTGCTGAGATTACAGGCATGCACCACCACATTTGGCTGTCTGTTTTCTAGCCTCTTCTCTCCCTATTTATTACCATTCACCCTGCCCACACTTTACATTGAAATATCTGCCTTTCCCTTGGTGCTTTGCCTTTCTGGCTGATATTATCCAGTATAACTCCTCTTATTTATCTGGCTTACTCCTTCGAAGTTCTAATATCCCTACTAGGTCTTCTTTGACACCTTCTTGTCTGAGGCAACACCCTTTGAGGTGCCATAATACCCTGTGAATATTGTCATCCTTGAACTTGCCACATTGAAGGTCTTTCTGTCTATATCTTCTAAACCAATGAAAACATAAAAAAGTATGTCATATTTTAAGAGCCTTGCCCAAGCCCATCACAAAATGGAAACTAAATAACATCTGTCAAAGAAAAAATTAATATCTGTCAAAGAACAAATTATGCTATGTAGGACTGCATATTCTGAGGAAACTTCCAACTACAGAAAACCTAAACATTCCCTATTAAGTAAAAATTAAAATTAAAAAAAAATTTAAATGTACAAACCTACAGAGTAAGTTGGTGAAAGTTGAACCTCAAGGAATCTGCTGGTTCCCTGAAGCTTAGAACTTTCATTTTAAGAGTTTGCAAGAGCAGGTGGTATGGGGCAAAGTCTATGGACTGCAACCTGTGAAGAATTTTATCTTCTTATATTGGGAGGACCCTAAGGCAAAAGCCCTAGGAAAAGAGTAAACTGAAAAAAGAAAACTCACTCAGCTCCTTGCAAAGGTCAAATTATGGAGATAATAAAGATTGGCCATTGCCAGAGCACACGGGTGGGGGGTGGGGATACACAGAATCCTGAGAATTTTCAGGGCAGTGAAACTCTCCTTTATGACAACTATAGTGGTAGATACATGTCATTATCCATTTATCCAAACCCATAGAATAGACAACACAAGCATGAACGTTATGTAAATGTTGCACTTTGGGGGATGAAGACGTGTCACTGCAAACTCGTGGGTGGTGATCACTGCACCACTGTCATGTGGGACATTAATAGCGGTAGATAATCCTTTTCAAGTGTTAAGCATAGATGACTGTTTACCTAGAACTGACTTTGGAGCAAAACTAACTCTTAAGAAAAAGCATTAAATATACTTATCGGTGTAGACAAAATATAAAAAATCAAGAGCACTTATTTCCAACGAATTCTCATTAAAAGAACTTCTAAAGACTACAGTCCAGGCAGAAAGAAAATGATTCTTGAATATCTATAATCTAAGAAATAGTGGAATCAAAGAAAATGGAATATTTCCAAGTGTTTCTAAATAAACATTGACTATATGAAATGTCAAAAATGTGAGGTTAATAAAGATGAACTGACAATAATAGAAAATATTCACTATATAAAACATCTAATCTGTGGGCTTAATAAGAATAGAGCAAAAATATTTGGCAACAATAACAGAGTGGGGGCAAATCTGAGGTAAAGTTTTGTAAGGGAGGTGAATTATATGGTAGGCAGATGTAGATACTACTTAGCTCATGGCTTTAAGCATGCATATTAAAATACAGAGTAAACCAATATATTTAAAAATAGTCTTAAAAATAAACATAGTCTGAGACAAATGAGAAGTAAAACTATTGGGAAGAAAAATAACAACAAAGGTAAATGCTTATCCAGAATTTACTATGTACCAAACATTATTGTACATGTTTACACACATCAATTCATACACCATCTGGAAGCCCCATTGTATAGATGAGAAAACCAAGGCAAAGTGAGGTTAAATGACTTTCTACACAGTTAATAACTCAGACCTGGGATTAAACATAGATAGTTTGGCTCCAAATTTCATTCTCTGGACCATTGTACTACACTTCTTACAACTATTACAGAAAGTCAGTCCGTAATTAAAAATCTTCCTACAAAGAAATTTACAAGCAAGGTTTATGAAATGTAAAATGAACAGATCATCTCAACCTAAAACACATGCTTCCAAAGATGAAAAAAAGAAAGAATACTTCCCAATTCATTCTATTAAAACCATATTAGTTTTATGGAAAAGAAAATAATTTATAAATATAGATGAAAGGTTCAAAACAACAAATTAGAAAACCAAAATCAGAAATATGCAAGCAATATGTTATGAACAAATTGTGTATATTCCAGGAATGCACCCATAAGATTGGACAAAAATTAAAAGGTTTATAATATCAAGCATTGGCAAGGATATGGAAAAAGAGAACATGCAAAAACCTGATGGGAGTATGAACTGAAACACTCTCTTTAGAAAACCTACAGAGAGAGGCTGAGGTTATAGCTCAGTAGACACAGCACCTGCCTGGTGAGTGTGAGGCCCTGAGTTTGAGTTCTAGTACCAAAAAGAAAACCTACAGGGGGATAGGGAGTGGGGCACGTGTATAAAAAAAAGAATTGAGATGTGTTATGTCCATGCATTAACTTCTTACGATACACGCAATCACTATGTATGACAAACACCCTAATAAAAAATAAAAAGATGAAAAAATAAACTTTGGTATTATTGTGTAGGATACGAACATGCAGCATCTTGTTTTGTATTATTTTGTTTACTATCTTTTTTAACACTTTTTCTTCTTTACCTGGCTTCTATTGAGTTAGTAAAATTTTCTGTATTTTCTCTGCTAGTTGGGAAGTTATAGGTAGTATTTGTTTTTTTTTTAATGGATAAAATTTAAAATTTACATCTATATCTCAAGTTCTCTAAAATCTAAATTTATTTTATTTTTCTTTTCTTTTTTAATGCATAAATGTTAAATGATTACAAATTATGACCAACGATTCATTAACTCTATTGCTTTTTAATTACTGTCATAATAAATTGTCATAAACTCAGGTGGTTAAAGTAACAGAAATTTATTATATCACAATTCTGTAAGACAGAAGTCCAGATTAAGTGTAGCTCAATGGGTTATTTGCTGGGAGTTTTATGAGGCCAAAATCAATGTGTTGGAAGGGATAAGTCACTTTTTGGAGGGTCTGAAGATGAATCCACCCAGTAGCTCATTCAGGTTGTTGACCAAACTCAGTTTTTTGAGGTTGTAGGACAGATATCCATCTTTCATTGACCAGCAGCCATCATCAGCTCCTATAGCTTTCTCTGTGGTTCTTTGTTATTCATGAATTCTGGTAATTGTGAATTTGCCTATTCACTAAAATTTATTTGTTAATCCCAAATTTATGCTTGTGGTGCTTCAGTAGTTGTTCACAGACAAGGGAAATGCAATGAAAAATGTGAGTAACCCAGTGAACACATTCCCAGCTGTGGCTGATCAAGGAGTCACCATGCTTTCTCCTTCCAGCTCATAGTGTAACAACATGTCTCTCTGTGGTCTGTTTAGTACCAAGTTCTTCATATTTATCATTGTACCTTTTGGGGGTGAACTTACTCTTTAAAATGGTCCCTGAGCACAGAACAAAAATGTGATCTAAGTGTTTTTAAGCTTGAGAAGGTTGTGATGTGCCTTACAGACACATCTCATCTGAGATTGCTGCTTGTTTAGAAAGGGTTAGAATTAATAGATTGAATGGAAGTGCTCTGAACTTTTCAGCGCACTTTTCTTTTGTAGCTTATCTTATTCTACTTTGGATTACAAGTATATTTTTATCTTCTTTCTCTTCTTTCCTTCAATTGTGAAGCATTTGAGAATGGACAAGCCTATAGAAACTTTTAATTTTTCCTAGGATGGTGCCTTGTAGATATTCAATAAAATTCAATTAAATTAAAATCAAAGGGCTTGAATTCAATAAAGTAGGAATAGAAAAGGACATACCAGTTTGTTGTAAGAAACAACTTCTTGGCCATTAGAATTGTGTAACAATACATAAGACGGACAAGTTTCTTGCTGAGAAAAAAAAAATCTTAACAGAAGCTAAAGACTTCTCAACAGTGCTATGATAAAACAGGGTTTTTCAATTTCTTTGTTAACATTGTCATTGCAGAGTTATTTTTTAACTGAAGAAACCTTACACAGATGCTTATAAATACAGCAGGTAAAAGCAGCGCTGTTCTGAATGAAATAGGAGTGGTGCTCTTAGAAATCTGCTGTTTGGCCTTTAACTCCCAGGCATGATGTCATGGTGGTGACACGAAAAGTAGGTCTATAAGAATTGAGAGATTTGTCTCAATTATTTCCAATATCTACACAAATTCAAAGTAAATAATGCCTAGCAATAAAAAAGTTAAAAAGTTGTAAATGACACATTGTAAAATACATTGATATATCATTTAAAAGCTTCTATTTGGAGAAAGAGGGTTTTTTTTTTTTTCTTACTGTAAT
Source organism: Dasyprocta punctata (assembly GCA_004363535.1). Lineage (NCBI taxonomy): Eukaryota > Metazoa > Chordata > Mammalia > Rodentia > Dasyproctidae > Dasyprocta > Dasyprocta punctata. The sequence goes on along the minus strand of RJWM01000124.1, from coordinate 215,390 downwards.
GAATATACTTCTTGGGGAAAGGAGGTTGGTACATTGTAGAGTATGAGTGTTGAGTTCTAAAGCATATTTACTCAGTAAGGAGTCACTGGATAGGGGACCCAATAATGGCTTTTTACCCTTCCCTCTGTGATGTCCATATTTCACTCAAAACTTTAAACTGTACTGGAAATTTGAGCTAAATACTCCCCAAGAGCTGCAATGGCTACTGCTCATAGCAAGATTATAAAGAAAAATATAACCAGTCCTCAAAGATAACCTCTTTAAATTTCACAATTTCCTCTGAAAAGGAAGAGAATGTTTAAAATACAAAGAAAAATATATGAAGGATAAGGTTTCTAGAATTATAGTACAATTCCTAGAATTGTGGTATAATGGCCCTAGTTCATAATACACAGCACAAAGGTCTGTGACTGATCTCTCAGAGAGAAAAACCAAAGGGTTTTTATTGTTTGAGTTTCAATAAATCTTGGGGTTAATCAGAAGATTGAGTGTTGCTTATAATATCTAGGCTCATAGAAACCAGGATGAGCACAGGCAAGTAACTGCAAGTTAGTAACCTATGCATGGCAGCTCGTTTAGTTTCATTCCACAGGGCGCTCTGCCAAAGGATGAACTACAGTAGTAATTTCTTTCTAAATCATTGTCAAGTCTCTGCTTCAAGCATCTATCTGGTTCACTAGAGGCCAACATACATCTTAGGAAACTAAGACTTGATAAAGTAGATTCTGAAGAGTACTGACAATAAATTTATATCCTCTTGACAGGCACAGAGGTTCAAAGTGGGAGTGAATTGTGTTTTCAGCAAGAATTCTTGGATTTTCTTTTTCTAGTGAATTTAATTTGCGTGTTTAAAATTCTTAGTTGGTCGAATACTTCTAGCCTTGCGGAATCACAATTGCTACAGTAAACTTAATGGAAAATCTCTTTTCTTTAAAGCAACATATATTGGAAAAATACTTGAGCCTTAAACTTTTTCTTAGTTTTATTACTCACTAAATGAGAGTCTAGATTATCTATATATTTTTCTTGCATTACATGAAATGAGGTTTTGAGATTTATGAATTTGGTAGGATCATTTTTTCATAGTATGGCTTATTTATATCTTAAAATATTGCATTTTATCTGTAAAATTGGAGTAGCACCCATTTTTCAGGAGGTTGTGAGGACTGAATGAGTTATCAGGTGAAAAATTATTAGGCACCATGTCTGGTGCATGGCGGATAAAGTATACTAGCTCCTAGTTCTAATATTCTATGAGTCTATGATTTTGCCAAGATCCCTTTGAAGTATACAATTAGTCTTCATCTGTCACTTTTAATAAAGAGGACTATGGCTCAGACAGGTTAAAACTGTTTGCCAGGGTCATGGAGCTAGCTAGGAGATAGGTCTCATATCAGAGTTTCTCAATTCAATAAAACTCAACTCTGTAGTAAATGATGGAATCATCCTTTAACTCTCTCCATAAGTTTAAAATTTAACTAACAAATTTTCTTCAAAAGTCCATCCAGACCAGTATGGTAACATTAATATTAAGATATACTTCTGCTAGAGGTCTACTGGAACATTCACCTTAGAGTGTATCAATATGGCAACAGATGTTGGCAATATTGCAGGAAACAAATTCTGGGTTGACCAAGTAGATATTCCTTTTCATACTTACAGGCTTAGGAAGGTATATGCATGACACTGACCATTGGTCTACACAAAAACAACATAGCTATAATGGCAGGTATTTTGGTTTCTTGTCAGCATTACATGAGTGAGCTGGAAGATCCGACTTCTCAGTCCAGGAAAGACAGCTCATACCACTCATAGATCATTTTCAACCCTTCCAGTGCTCCCTTTGATGGTCTCTATGGTATGCTGCTGGCTTAGGGAAAAAAAATGTGATTAATTTAGGGGAAAATATATCAGAGGAATTCTCTCAAGTAGAAGTCATCATATAAATACATTATATTTTGTATCTTCCTCAATAATTTGGAGCTTTTTATATTAGCTCAAATCATGAACAGGAATACAATTTTCAACAGATAGGAAGTTTATTTCTTCTGAAAGAAAATGTTTAATTTTAATTGATGTTAATATTGATGGGATACTCTGACTTCTGTTTCACTGGTTTCTGTCTCCTATATGGAAGAAAGAATCAAAATATACTAAGTTATCTTTTTTGTATTTCCATATTGCCATGATTCCTACATAGGAATGCTATAAAGTGAGTATTGCTATTATTTTCATTTTATGATTGAGGAGACTGAGGCTACAAGCAGTTAAAGAGCTTGCCCCCAGCCACAAAGTTAGAAGACAACAAAGTTGTGTTCTTTCCACTGAGCAGTGTTCATACCAGGCCCCTCCTGTGAGAGTCAAGGTTTGAAGCAAAGGATAGAAATTGGGAACATATTATAAAAGATGAGAAAAGTAGAGAAAATCAGGAAGCAACTCATAATAACATGTTAGAAAAAGTATTAAGAAGAAAAAGAAGTGTGGGCAGCAGTCAGGAGAGGACAGAGGGAAGAAGAAGAGCAGCAGGCCCAGCCACCAGAGTTTGGGTGGTGGAGGGTGCTCAGTGGACTTGGCCAGCTGCCTGGAAGCTAGCATTGCGGAGATCTATAACCACCAGATCCACAAACGAAGCAGTCTGTGAATCATTAAAAATGTTTATTTCTTTATGCCACAAATGATAAAACAGTTAGTCATAAAATACAAGGTTTTTTTTTCCCTGAGTAATTGCTGTGAATATTTTCAACCATTATTCTACAGGCTCAGAAATGATGTGTTTGAACCAAAATCAACCTCAGTTACCCACATGGCACACTACATATGTACATTTAAAGATTAATTTATTCTCAAGATGCTCAAAGCTTACTTAGTATTGATGCTATCATAGGTTGGACAGACTCTGTCTTCAGATAAACAAAATTCATCATCATTTCTTTCTTGTGAAAAATTGTTTTCCCAGGGTATCTAATTTCTTCATTAATAATAATAATAATAATAATAATAATACCATGAGCCAAATCTGAGAAATTAGGAAATATTCAAAAATTTTCCCCCTAGAATACATCCCCCTTTTTTTACCAGTTATGGCAATTCTTCTCAATGCTAAAAGGAGAAGAACACACACAAACTACAAAATCCTATAGCTATTTTAATTACCATTCTATGTTTGTTCTAGTGTGTGACAAGTTCGACCTCTTATAATAGATATTCATTGGTCCCTCAGGATACAATGCTGAGACCATACAGCAATTCCAATCAAATATGTGTCTGGTCAAGGAGAGCCAACCATAATAGATGCAAAGAACTACAAGCCCAGCCTAAGAACAGGGCATTGCATAGAAAGTCTGTTTTGCTTTATTTCAGTCAAGAGAAGGGGCACGACAAGTTTGTAGTGCAGCCAGAGATGAGGTCTGATGTTTTTGTTCCAGAATACCTGGAACTTGTCAGCAGGCAAAACAATCATAAGTTCACCAGGAGGCCACAGTGGAGCGCTGATCTACAGAATTTCAAAGTGCCCTACTCATCACTTTTTAAAAGTAATGTATTTTCTCAGAAAGTGTACTTCATTAGAAGACAGGAGAAAGTTGAAGAAATATAGTATATTGGTTTGCTAGAGCAAAGTACCACAGACTGGGAGGATTCAATGCCAGAAATTTGTTTGCATACAACTCAGGAGGCTGGATGTCCAAAAGCAGGGTGGGTGTCAGCAGTGTTGGCTCCTTCTCAGATTTCTCTCCTTGGCGGGGGAGGGCTGCCTCCTCCCTGTGTCTTCACATGGTCATGTGTGTGCACGAGTGTGTGTATACTTCCTAATCTCCTTTTCTGATAGCAGCACCAGTGATATTGTATTAAAACCTATTTTAATGACCTTTAAATTAATTATCTTTGTAAAAACCTTGTTTCCAAATATAGTCACATTTTCAATTACTGGGAATTAGAATATAACTCAAACCATAACAGGGAGGAAAAAAGAACAGAGCCGATATCACCAAATCCAACATCATGCTGAATACTACCTAGACATTTTCTCTTGCACTCCTTAGGAAAATCCATGGGGTAGAAGTTTTCAATGCTTCCAAAAGAAATAGAAAGGTCATCGAATGTTATAAAAATACTTTCTCCCAACCTTATTTTAGTTTTTATATTTTATTTAAAAATTATACTAATACAGGAATATGTACTAATCATCAAAAATTTAAAATACTATGATGGTATATGGAATTAGAAATGAACATTCCTCCTCTCCAACTAGGCAGAGTCCCTTATTCTAGATTAGGTAATCACTGCAATCAGTTTGATGAATGTCCTTCAAGACCTGAGGCCTACTATGTCACATAACCAGACCTGATTCACTTTAGAGATTCATAAAATCTGAGATTATTATAGATATTACTATACAACTTGCTTTTTGTACACTTAACAAGACAACTTGAAAGAACTTCATAATTTAGTCCATATATATCCACCTCACCTTATGCTTTGCGTGTGTGTGTGTGTGTGTCTGTGTCTGTGTCTGTGTAGTGTTAGGGATTGTACCAGGACCTCATACATGCTAGGCAAATGCTCTGTCACTGAACTACATCTCCAGCTTTTCCTTATTCTTTTTTAATGATTATATAGTGTTCTGTGATATAACTATACCACAGTTTATTTAACCAGTCCCTTGCATTTGTTTTTCTAACTAACATACACATGATATCATGTTCTTTGTACATATTTTAAAGGTATTCTTTATCGTTAAGAATACTGAGGTTGAAGAAGGCTAACATATTTGTTTAATGCAAATAACTAGTAAGTGGCAGCCTCAGACTTAGGAAAGGCCATGTTCTTTCTACTATACAGTACTGCTTTCAGTCCTTCACATCCATGAGATTGAAAAGTGAAGAATGTATCTTTTAGAACATTGTCCTCTCCTCCCACCCATCCATCTCCCAGGCCTCTCAGACAGTGACCAAAGGTAAAGTATATGTGGAATCTATAAAGCACAGGTAAACTGGGTCCTGATTTTTTTCTATCAGTGTATAATAATGGGGCCTTAATAAAGCTACTAGGAAAAGACACATTCTAACAGACTTTAAAATGAGAGCAGTATCTTTTTCAGAGACTGAAGTATAAGGAAAACTTCTGTTTTTCAACTGGACAGGAAACAGAGGGTATACTATGAATGGGTCTGTTGAGAAGCACATTTCCTTGGTCCAGTACTGGACTCATAAGTTAACCTCAGGAGAACCAGCCAGAGTGCCAAGGTACCTCAAAAGCCCTCATGAGGTGGAGGATTCTGAACATTTGTTAGGAAGAAATCAACATTCTTTCACTCAGAACTTTTTCCCCATTTAGCAGACTTCCTGCTTGAAGTGAAGAAACTCTTCTGCTGTCTTTTCCATCTTTTGTCTGAGATTAGCTAGCCCTGGGAGAAGAGAAGTACACAGAAAGGGTATGAATGCCACTCTGTTTTCCTGAGCCTTTCTTTCTTCCACACAAAGCCCATGTCTCTGGATGGGAGGCTAGGGGACACTGGATGTAGGACACCCATCCTTGAATGAGTATCACGTGGTGCATCTGAATAGAAAGTAAGTGAAGTCCACTCTCATTTCTCAAAACACTTTCTCTCATCATAACTTGAAAAAAACACCCTTATCTTTCAAGGATCAACTTAAATGTCACCTTATGTAGGCTGTCAGTCACTCATTCATCATATATATTGAATGCCTGTGATGCTTTAGATCAGAGGTTTCTAAACTTTATTCACGTCACCATTACTGTCTTGGCAATTTTTTAATGGTACTACCTAGACCAAAATGAATACCTACCAGTTCTACCTACTAAGTAGGCAAGTCTAAATACAATACTGAATATGTATTGTGTTTGTGTCCTAACAATTTAGTATGCTTTTGAAGAAGCAATGTACATAACCTCAAAAAATAATGTTTTATTTCATTCATAAATAGCAATCTTTAGTTACTAACGAGATGTGTGCATGTATTGAACATGACACAGTTTTTCAATCCTAAAATCAGATTGAACAGTGCCACCATAATTCCCATCTCATGTTAATTACTTCAGCGTTTTTGCTTTATATCAAAGCAAACTCAACTCTGTGAAGATGAGATGTCATAGAAAAGAATACAGCATGGTCTTGTGATTTGTACAGCATTCAGCAGATAACCACTGTGATTTTCTTGAATATTTAGAACATTTTGTGAATGTACTGTATTTCTTGGTGCACGGTTTCAGAAGCGTGGTGACAGACACTTAATGCTAGCTACTGGATGTACAGGGGTGACAGAATCAGTTCATGATGTGACTTCTTCACACTTTGTGCTCATATCCAAATTGATGGTTGTCATGGCTTATACCTAGATGTCCCCTTGAAGTCTCAAAGGCTCATAAGTGGGAGTTTTGTGAAGTGATTGAATCATGGATGTGTGATACTGGATCACCCACTGATTGGTTTAGCACAGTTCTGGGTGTAGATGATAGATTTACTGAAGAAATAAGACCCACCCTTGGTGTGGGTGGCATCACCCAGTAGGCTTGCAGCACGGACAGAATAAAAAGAGAAAGAGAAGGAAAAGCTTGCTGCCTTCTGCCTGCCACACCATGAAATGTTTTTCCTCTACTATGTCCCTCTGCCATGCTGCCCTGCCTAAGAAACAGCCAACTATGGATCAAAATCTCTACAAACTGTGAGCTAAAATAAATCTTTTCTCCAACCTGTGGGTATTAGTTATTTAGCTCCAACAATGAGAAAGTAACTAAGACATAGTGTATATTCATAATTTATTTAGATATGTGTCTGTTCATTTGTCTTTTCCATTAGTCTCTGATCTCCTCAAGGATAGGTAGCCTGTCTTTTTATTGATAGATGCAGCTCCTATCATTGGTAGGGCAGAATAAGAGTTGGGAAGTCACTCATTTATATATTGGTTGAATAAATGTTTAAACAAGAGAATGAATTAATGAAAAAGCAAACAAAAAAATGGCCCTGACAAGTGAGATCATGTTTTATGTTTCAGCTGCTAAGATAACAACTAGTGAATTGGCTAGAAATGGCCCAGCATGCAGGTTCACTGACTTACTCCTGTAGTTGTTATTACTTAATACAGCATATATCTACACAGCAGGGGTATGCTGCTATTTTGAATGTTGTTCCAACAGGTTTTTTTTTAGTATTATGACCAAGGGAGACTTGGAGTCTTCCTTTTATATACTACTATTTGACCCTTGACATAAACCAGCAAATGCTGCTTGATTTTATGCTGTCCAAAGGCCCTGTGAGAAAAACAGACATAAGAGCCAGGTGGGATTTTATTTTAATAAGTATGTGATCAACTGTATGAGTATCATGGATTTTCACAGCTTCAAAGATGAGAATTACTGGTCAAGATGAATGGTTAAGGTGTGTAGACAGGATGAGAATTTGGCTTTTGCTGTACACAGTGGCCCTCTTCATTCTGACTCTACTTTATTGCTAGTTATAAATCCTTTCACTACAGTATTTCTGTTCATTACACTAACAGAGATATCTTTATTGACCTATATTCAGATTCAAATCTATTATAAATCAGATATACTTTTAAAGAATTGTACAATTTAAGAGCTAGAAGGGATCTTTGAGGTTATTCAGTTCAACACTCTTATTGGGTATAAAACCTGATGGCCAAAGTAAGTTATAAACTTGTCAGAACCATTCTGTTCTTTCTGGCCATACTAGCTGCCGCCTTTGTCTTCTGTTAGAATGGAATACACGAGCCATTCCATGACAACAATGCTGGAGGCCATAACAGTGAGTTTTATCAAATTGAGAATGAGGCAAAGTGGCTTAGGAAAAGATAATCCCTCTCTAAAATTATCCCAAGTCTTCCCACCAGTGCCACTTGAGTCCAAGCAAGCATCAATGCTCACCTGAACTGCTGCAACACTCTCTTAGTTGCTTTTATCCCCGTCTCCCCACCATTCCCCAGAGCAAGCTGCAGTTATACTTATGTTTTAAACTGTAAGCCAGATTCTATTTTCCCTATTGAAAATGTTTCAGTAGATTCACTTTGCACTTAAAACACAGTCTAAGCACTTCGTAGTATCTTCGTAATTCAAATGGCTTAGCTCCTGCCTACCTTGGATTTTATTTTTTATCACCCAGTATTCTTCCTCTTATCCAGTAGACTGTAGATCAGTGGTGGTGAACCTATGGCATGCGTATTATTGTGTTTTTCTTTTAAGACAAAAGATATTAATATAGAGTTATTTTCTAAACTAAAACCTCACTCTTCAGGATTAATTGCAGGGTTGGCACTTTGCAATAAATAAGTGGGTTTTGGGTTACAGTTTGGCGCTGGGTCTCAAAAAAGGTTTCCCATTACTGCACTAGGTGCTGTCTTTACTTTCTTTGCAGTCACAACACTTTTTCACACCTCAGAGCCTTTGCACTATCTGTTTCTTCTATGTAAATTGCTCTTTCATGGATATCATGAATATTCACTCCATTGGTTTCTTCCAACCATCGCTGTGTCACTGCTCAAGAGGACTCCTCTGATTATCCAGATCTGAAGTCAATAACTCTCTACATAGCACAGACTACTACTCGACATATTTTTCTTCCAAGCAACTTGCTTGCATGTTTATAAACTGTTTTTATTTATTAGAATGAAAACTTCAGTAGAGCTGGGTTTTGCTCACCAATTTATCCAAAACTGAGAACAATTCTCTCATTCCGTAAATATTTTTGTTGTAAGAACTGTAAAACTGTTCGATCCCCTGCACAAAAACAAACAAACAAACAAACAAAACCAAAACAAAACAAAACAAAAAAACAGTAAAACTGCAGTGGGGCAATATGATTCTAGGGGAGAATTTAAGAACACCAAAAGCTACTGCAAAGCACCTTGTGGCCATTATGTTGCTAATTATGGTCACTTTTCACTAAATTCAACTAATGTAAAGCTTCAGGAAGTGAAGAAAAAAGTTTATAAGCAATGAAATAGCCCTCTAAATAATTTAGAAGTCAGTTTAAATGTCAAATTAAGTTCAAGGGGATCAAATTTGAGGTTTAGTTTGAGTAAACATTAAGAAATGATCTATAGAGAACTTTTGAGGGCTTCTTGAATTCACTCAGTTGTGGTTAGATTTCCGAGACTAAATGACCTGCTTGAGTGGTTTGCTTGTTACACATGTTGTGTTTCCTAATGATGCCCTTAGTCCTTTTTTTTCCAAAGAGGTTGGGACCTTTCTGCTGTTTTACAAAAGAGCAGATAACTATAATGTGGGAAAGATTAGATGAACTATGTCCTTAGGAATGAAAATAGTCTTCTTGGAGCAGCTAGAAACAGAGTCAGAACCAAGACTGAGTGCTATGCAAGCATTATGGGAAATTTGGCTTTCATGTACTGATATACTCTATCTGCAGGACAATTGGCAATACATTTTAAAAAGTCTATGAGCTGATTATTCAGGAAAGCCAGAAAAATTGGAAAAATGGGGAGATGTTTTTACTCCTCAGTTTGCCTTGGGGAATAAGAACCCAAAGAAATACTGAGGTAGCATCTGTACAGAAAATAGTAAAAGAGGTTTTGTGGAGGCCAAGTAGCTCAGAAGCATCCCGGGAAACCATCTAAGGATTAAGGAGTGATCCTGAGCCTGAGCTAAGAGAGTCAAGTTTTTCCAAATCAGGTGTCTAAGGGGGAATCTTTAACTGGATTGTCCTGAAGTTCTTTGCTTGAAAAATTGAAATGTGATTATGAAAAGATCCTTTTTCAGGAGATTTCTGTTTTTTTGGCACTGCTGCTTCTGTCATGGCCAAAAGCCAGAAAAAGAAACTTCAGATTATTTGAAGACTCTAGGTCCTCATAAAAAATTCAATGTCAGTTTGATTCTACAAGCTGTAAAGACTTGGCTCGTGTAATGCTATGGGTTGTTAAGTAATATTAGGCCAGAGACTTAGCCTGCATCAGTCCATGAAAATGCTCATAACAAAAGCAAGGAAATTGTGGGTAGTTCTAAGAGCTTTAAGGACAGGGAAGGCAGACATCTGCTCATGATGCTGTAGGCATTCATCTAACATAGGAGAGTTAGGACCCTTTCTACTATTTGAAAAATCACAAAGAGAGGGACTTTAAGGACAGACTACAGTATCACAGCATGAAATTAAAAACAAATTGGTATTTAAGATAAAGCTACCGTAAAAAGTATAGTAAAGAAAACCACCGTGTTAAATATCATTTCTTTTAAAAAATTGTTTCCTATCATTTCTAAAACAAATGGTTTATATCTTTTTTTGAAGAATTATCCCTGCTTGATTTTTTAAATTAGTCAACAGTTGGAGTAGGGTTTGCGGGGGAAGGGGAGAAGCAACTGTACAAGCTGTATTATCTAGCATCTAGTTTCCTAAATAAAAATAGAGAAATAAACTAGGTAAAAATTTCCGTGGAACAACTGTGCTTACTCTGTATGATACTTTCTAGTTCCTTGAACTCAAGTTAGGCATTCAAAAGTATGTACAATCCTTCTCATTAATCTGTCTCTCTTACTTCATCGAGATTTTGGTCTTCAGTCACCTATAGTGCTCATTTTCTCTATTCCTGTTTCAGTATTTGTCAGTATTTCTGCTCAGGCTTAGAACCCTGGTGACCAAGTTCTCTGCAAGATCAACCTTTCCGGTTTCAGCCCAGCTCCTTTGCTGAGCAAGAACCCTTCTATTCTGTTTTGCTTGCCTCCTCCCATCCTCCAGGGGCTTTTTCAGGCCTCCTGCTCACTTTATGATGTCCAATCTGCTTCTCTCTTCCAAGAATGACATGTATAACTTTTTCCTTGTTCAAGATGACTCTCCTTGTCACCTACTGTCTTCCCTGTGACCTGCTGCATGGCACTGAGGGTGCCCTTACCTCCTCACATCAACTTCTGTTTTTGGACCAATTAATTTCTCAGGGATCTCACGTTTTAAGCAAGCAAACAAACACGAAATCCTTCTAGGATTCTACAAATGAAGTATCTCTGTTAAATACTTTACAAAAATAGTGTTATGCTTTCAATAGCCCTTCCCGACTCATGAAGAAATTTAGTTGCCATTCTAATGGTAGTAAGAGGTGGGACCTTGGAGAAGTGATAGGTCCTCCAGCCTCTGCCCGCACAGGAGCAATGCTGTCATTATAGAACTAGGTTAGTGATTGCAGGAGTGAATTTCTGATGAAAAGGATGAGTCTGGCTCCATTTTCTGTCTCATCCATATTTGTTTGCCCTTCCACCATGCTATAATGCAGCACAGGGTAACTTTCCAGATGTTGGTACCATGCTCTTGGGCTTCTTAGCCACTAGAACCAAAAGTGAAATAAACTTCTCATATTTATAAATTACTCAGCCTATAGTATGTGGTTATAGCAAATGAAAACTGGACTGAGACAAGTACCTTATATGCTTTCAGTCTGTCTTTAATTAATACACTTTTTACTGACTCTAGCCTTGATTTTGTTCCTAATGCACTGTAGAAATTGCTCTCTTACTTGCTTTCTTTGTTTTATTTTTGGTCTTTAACCTCTTGGAAACATTTGTTTTTTCACTGAACTTCTTTGAGGTATTCTCTCTTTTATGGTATCTTTGTGGTTTTTCTGACTCTGCATTCTTTCACTATTTGAATGTAGAAATTCAACAAAAATTCAAGGCTTTCTTCTCTCATCATTCTCTGTATTCTCTACCTAAAACATCTGCTTCCAAAATTTCAAATTTTGTGTTTTTAAGGCATGAGTTTTGACTTCTTTCCTAGATAAAAATATTTGTCATCTAGTTTGAAATATCATTTATAATTAAGCTTATAAGTCAAACTCAATAGTGGCCCCTAAATCAAATTTATTATATTATTCTCCAAAAACTTCTCCCAACTGTATTATTTCTGATAATGGCATTAACTAGTCTTCTAGAAGCTTCAATGTTCATTTTGCATTCAGCAAACTTGTAATGTATGCTTAATATGTGTTAAGGGCAACAGTTCTAGGTACTAGGGAAAAAAAAGTAACTGAGATTAATGAGACTCTTGCCCTTGTAAAATTTATATTTTAAAAGAGGAAGACAGAAAAATAGAATAATCAAATAAGACAACTTTTGCTAGAGAGAAATGCTATCAAGAAAGCAAAGAGCAAATAAATATTTCAAGGGATGGAGTTGAGCAGTAAGACAGCCATGTTATGCAAGATGGTCAAGGAAGCTACTTTGGGAGGTGGGAATTTGAACTGAGACTGGAATAACAAAAATGTCAGTCATTTTTGTTATGGCAAAATGTTTACTTTTCATAGTCATTTTGACTTTAGGGAAGAGCTAGGAGTTGCACAGTGTCAGATCCAGTAAACGAGATGGATGGATTACACACTGTAATATTTTCTCACACCTGCCTTTCTGTTGGGTGCCACTTGGCAGCAGCACTCACTTTTACTACATCTCATAAAATACTCACTCAACTTCCAGAACTGCTTCAGAAAGTGACAAGAACAATGACATAATAATGTTCAAAGTAAGGAAGAGTATATTGAGGGAGTTAAGGGCAACACATCTTTTACTGTAATAAATTTAACATTTACATATATTTTGAACACACCTCATATAACCTTAAATATTTTTCAATTCTTACATTTTGCATGATTTACTGAAATTCATGTTCAGAACACACCTAAACATTCCTGCTTCCAAAGTTGCCTATTAGGTCTCCACCACTGGATTAACTCTCCCCTCACAGCTAATATGGGCCAGTCTAGCCCCCTGAGCCCTGTTTCTAATGCCCTTTTCCTTCTAAGAACCTTCAGATTTCTCTGGTTTAATCTAGGAACAACTTTATTCCTTTCTAATGGCATTTGTCATATTTTGCCCTGGAATATGGTTAGTGTACACGTTTATGTTCCCTTTTTACACCCCTTACTATATCACAGATGTTTTAAAACAGTGATCACATGTTTTTACCCATGCGCTAGTGTAGTGCCTTATGCATAGTTGACATTGAATAATACTTGCTGAACAAATGAATGAATTTGTCAAATCTGAGTTTGATTAACTTATGTTTATTTCATGATGCCCTGAGTGTTGTGCCTTTTTATCATTCCTCTTACTCATTTCTCATGAGACCTCTATATGAAAAAACAGAAAATAGAGAGGAAATACAGAGTGCTTATCTGAAAACGGTCTAGTTAGCTTCCATCTGATTAAATGATTAAAACTTTATACTGAGGAACATTAAAATGACTGTATAATCAACATAATATGAGATAAATAACTCTTAGAGAAATTTCTTCTCAGGCTACATAAAGTTTCTCAACACTTTCCAAGGCTTAAAAAATACATTAGTGCAATCAAAGAACCTCAGACTTACCACATTACTGCAAGTTCTATATCTGATATTTCTTCCTTCACAGCTCCTAGGTCACAAAAAGAAAAAGAACTCTCATTACTACTTATGAAAGGTTCAAATTTTCAATCATTATAAGAAACAATTCTAAGTAGATTTTTATAGGTGTTGCTATTAAATAATAAACAGTATATCTAAAGAAGTTGGATATATAAATGGATTCCTCTGTAAGGGCTGAACTGAAGCATTCATCCTGCTTCAAAAAATTTGAAATAAGTATTACTACATATTAAATCAAATAAATATTAAAGCAAGGTTTTCTGAAAAATATTTGTTAAATGAATCCTGTTTCCTTAATTTTTCTTCTATAAAAATGAAGAGATATTTCAGTAAAAAAATCTTAAATTTTGAATATGGTAAAAATTTGACTATTTAACATGTGTTCTAATGTATTAAAGGTCACAATTCTTGAACAATTTCTTCTATTTCTAAAATATAGGTTCATTATAGAAGTTTTGAAAAAGACAGATTACCAAAAAGAAAAAAAAGTCCCCTGTAGTTGTCTCATGTAAAGATGATCACTATTATTTTGATTTACTTATTCCTTTCCCATGCAGAGGAAATCACATCATTTATACAATTTTGCAGCTTGTTTTCTTCTCCACTTCAAATTTTTTAGAAGTACTTTCCAAGACTATTAAATAAACTTTAAAGATACTACATTGAGGGCTATATAATATTCTATCAAAGAAAATAACAAATTTGGATAATCATTCTAGTCACTGAAGTAACATTCATAGAGTTTGATAAATGAGAGTGTAATAAACCATAATTGTATATATATTTTATCCAAGTTTCTGTGTGTTTAAAATAGATAAATTTCTAGCAGGGGAATTATTAAACTAAAGGGAATTAGCTTTTGAAAAATATTGCCAATTTGGATTTCATGAGTGTTGTACCATTATATAACCCAAACAGCACTACATGGGAGTTTCCATTTTATCGAACAAAACAACTAAGTTTTGATAAAGCACTCAATGATGATAATTCATGAATAACAGTATTTTACTTTTTTGAAATTAAATTACATTTTTCAAAAACCAAGTAAAACTATCATGGAATTCCAAGAGACTGAGCATACTAAAAGCTAACAGTAATTGAACTCTAGATGTAATTTTAACTTTCTTTGTTTATTAATTTAATCTTCTCAAAAATCCTGAGAGATAAGATACTATCATTATATTCATTTTACTGACCAGAAAATTGAAGTGGTTACATATTGCACCAAAACCACCCAACTATTAAGTTGTAGGGCTGAGATATGAAACTAGGTCATTAGGCTTCAGGGCTTACACTCACAATCATAATGTTTTAATGCTTCTTAATTCATTCTTGGTTCAACAAACATTGATAGAGCTCTTGTTACATGCTAGGTAGTAAATTTACTTTGGTGAAAACAAAGACTAATGAATACAACTTGGTCTTTGCTATTAAGAAAATTAATCATAATTACAATCAATATACAAATACCACATAGTAATGATGTTAGATCTTGAGAATATTGACTAAAAAATATCACCTGAAAGCACCATTACACAATGGCTAACTTAGGCCTAAAGACTTGCCTTTTACTATATTCATTTACTAATATGCATTAAAATTAGAAAAGGAAGGGCCAGTCAGGTATTAGAATTATAAAAAAAAAAAACATACTAGACAAGAGCTAGATGGTTGTCAAGGCCTAATCCAGCAATACCTTAAACAAAAGGCCAAAGAACTTTAAATCCTTTATGCCCTATTGGAAAAGTTCTGCTACTTTGATAATAGATGAGTCATGCTAATCTAGATGAGTGTAAAAAATGTTCCATTTATATGAAAAACATTCTTCATTATGCCATATTGATCATGCTGTTTGCCATAAACAATCTGTATTTTTGTGACTGTCAAGAGGTACAGTGCGAGACTTGTTGACATGAGTATGCTGGTTCATATTATATAATGAACAATTCTATTCCTTGCTGTGAATCAATAAACGGACATCCCAGTTTGAAACATTTGCCTCACAGGCCAACTCATTGTGAATCAGTTCCCCAAGGGAGAATCTGTGCTTTGTGTTGCTGCTGAAAAATATCAAGTTTCTGAGACTGAAAATATGGGTTAGGCTTCAGATTCCGGTAAATTCACAAAGTAATCAGTTCTACAACTGTGAGGCCTTTGGTAGCATGCTATAAAGATATCAGTATTCACAGAATGTGACAGACTTTTCAATTGTTAAATTGCTGGTGGTCCATAGCTAACACAGTGCAGTGGTTCTCTTAGAAACCAAACTCCCCCTTTTAGACTCAATAATTCTACATCTCAGCTTGCATACCTTTTTTTTCTATTTCAAAATGAGACAATATTTATTTTCTGAGATTATTATGAAGATTACATTAATTAGTAATTGTGAATCACATTATATAGTGCCTAGTAAGCATTATATAAGCATTTGATAAGTAAGTGCATAATAGATATAAAAATATAAATATTGAAATGAGTATAAGAAGATATGGAGAAGAAACTATAAGAAAGACATAGAGGCATAAAAAGATTTGATAAATTTTTGAACAGTTTTGCTTCTTTTGGAATTGAGGATTTATAATGGGAATACAGTGCAGAGAAATAGTTTTTCAATTATGAACTTTGTAATAGGCAAAGGGGAACTCTTGAGGGTTTTAAACAGAAAAGATACAATGATTCTTGCTTTAAACAAATGAACACTGATGCCAATTACTGAGACAGTACTACTTTCTTTCCGACCTTCTTTCTATTTTCTTTTTCTAAATTCGTGTCCATGAAAGGAATAATGGAAAAAATTCTGAATTAGTAGTTTGAAGGCCAGGGTTATAGATTCTGCTCTTCTTGCAGAAGTTTCTAGCCCTCACAGAGGGCTACATTTCCTCACCTGTCAAGTGGTTATAGAACTGTTAGAGCACACAGTTGTGATCAACAGCTGTAATAATATGCAAAAACTTTATTAACTGACGAGTTATTATAGAGACAACACTTACAAAAGGAAGCAGAAAAATACCTCCTTAATAATTTAAATTAACTTTCCCCCAGGTATTTTAAAGTATAAATACTTACTCAGATTCTACAAATATCCTTGGAAATAGGAGACAAGAGCATATAAAATAAAATATTGATTTAAAGTTTCCTGCTTTAGGACAAACAAAAAACAAAAAAATAAGAAAAAACATCATATTTTCCAAAGTACACCCTCCAATTATCTAGTGCTTAATATTGATTCACAAATAATTTATGTCCCTACGTTATCTTTCCATTACTATATCATATTACTGAGAGCCTAATTTGTCTAAAATCTGATAGTAAAGTGGTAATGCTTAAGTTTGGAAAGGTACTCATTACTGGAAGATGTTAAGAAACTGAGGACAATAACAAAAGTACTATCCTCTCTATATATTCAGTACCTTCTGTAAATCTCCAGCCCACTGCTAGGATATTATCTCTCACCTTCCAAGAACTCTACAAAGTTTTCATATTCCCATTTAACAGATGAAAAAAAAGTGAGGTCAAGAAAGAAAATGAGGGTCAAAATTATATATACAGAAAGGAGAACACTAGCGGTTGACTAACTCCAAAGTTCATAGAGCAATAATAAAAATAAAAAAGATTTGCTTGACATTTAATGTTCTAACATTAGACTAAAAATCTGGGAAGCTGAGCAAAGAGTTGGCCTGGGGCTTAACTGCATCTTACTGATACTATATCAATGTATCAACTGCTTCTCAATTCTGGTAAACCCACTTCCAGTAAGGCAAACCTAGACACACACTGGAACAGCTCCAAGAGAAACACATATCAGTAAGACGCAATGTGGAAGGACTTCAGCGTAGGAAAAAAACTCATCAAAAAACCGAATTCATTAAATTTCAAAGTAAATTGTTCATTAGTAGCAGAATAACTATTCCATCTCAAGGACTTAATTGCTGCCAAGTGTGAATCTTTTCATCCAAGAAGGAATCTGTAGGACTAGCCACAAAAGCCTCATCTGACAATTAATTAGTAATACTTTTTCTCTTTTCTTCTTGTTTATCTTTAAATTTTATTAATGTAAAACAGCTGAGTGGGTTCCATGAATGTAAACAAACTAAAATTCACCTCTGGAGATGAAAACCACATTAGTATCTTTAATCACAGATAGTGGGTAAGGAAAGTTATAGACTGTGGGTAAGCAGGATTGAAGTCAATGCAGCCCCCTGAGCACACGTAAGAGGGTGATAGGACGCTTTGTGAGTTAAGTACCATGTCAGTTATGGACTCAGAAACTGACTCAAGCCTGAAAGAACAAAATGTAAGTATCAGGATACACTCCAACCTAAATTTGCCCAGAAAATTCCTTATTTGTTTGCTTCAATACTTCACTTCTATCCAATCACTTCATTTGGACTTAATTTTTTTTCCTCCAAAAAATGAAAAACATTTCAGTAATAACTTGTTATTTGTGAATTATTTAGACTTTAATTCACTTACATTGAGATTATTAAAGAATTCAGGCACACTTTGTCTCTGGTTAACATACAAGGAACCACTGAGACTCTTTAAGGTATTAAAATCTTGATTTTATCTTAATTTCAATTAACGTAATTTAATAAGCTTAGAACAAGCAAATTGCTATGGAAACTAACACTGTCTTTGAAGTCTTTAGGAACTCTTTGGCCTCTTCTTTATCCTCTCTGCTCATATTAAGTCCCTCAAAAAGGGAGGTGTTTTTGAGTTATCTCTTTTACCTTAAAATTCTTCCTTTTGCCTTTCTATGCAAACCAATCCTTCTAGTAATATTATCAGACTTATACTTCGTGTTAGAGAATAGTTTCAAGAAGACCTGGTAACTGGGCCCTGAAGAACAACTGTACTTGTTTTAGGCTCATGAAACCCAGACTTTGTCTGCGACTTCTACATAGCCAGAAATGCTGTTGAGTAAAAACGAATTCCTTTTTTTCCCTGATTACCAACTGCCTTAATATGTAGACTCAGAGGCAAAGACCTTTAAAACAGAATGGTCCATCCACTTACAAATCTCTTTCAGTTTTTCAAAAGGAATCTATAGGCCGTTTTTAAAGGAACAGACATGAAACCACATCAACAATTTAAGACAGAGGTCCCCTGAGCCCCTTAGACTGTGGAACTAGAATGACCATGGTTCCACGACACACATAGATTTGCAGCCAGAGCAGGGGTCTATTTCACTATCCCTTTATCACCTCAAGCGAGTGCTGCAGTTTGTACTGAAGCTATATAGTAGGAGGTTTCTCCTCAAGAAGTCAGTTGAAACGCTTCCACATTTTGGAGGCTTTTACAAAGACCTCACAAGGAATTCAGATTTTGAGAATACCTGAGAGAAACAGGTGTAAGTGTACTGCCAGCTTCTTAGCATTTACTGCAGGCACATCACTGCAAGAAATTTCTTCAGGGACAACACTTGATACTAATCAAATGTGCCACTAAAAAGATAGACATCTAAACCTCCTGACCCCGTGTGCAAAGTTATCCTCAAATGTTCACTGCTGTCATCTATAGTTCAAACTGAATGCAGAAAACCTGGGCATAAAACTGGAGTTTGTGCATGACAGATGGGTAGATGGGGACTTCTTGCATTGCAAAGAAAGCAGAATTCAATGACATACCATCCTCATGGCTTCCACAGGTGTCACGTTGTAATCTTTCCCTTAATCTGTTTGACTTTTGTGGTTAAAAAGTCATTCCCTTCATGCTGCATATTTTACTTTGCACTTAAGATAGTTAACAGTTAATTCTGATTTATGTGTCCTAAAAATCTTGTATGTGGAAATGTTATTTTGAGGGAGTCTGGTCCCAGCAAAAGGAGTCAATTCGGTACTGTATCTTCTTCAAAATGATCTGCAGACAACTATTCCTATATTCTATCTTTATTTATAATATGTCTCTAAATAATTGGAAATGTTCTAGTATGAACCTCTAGTGATCACTTTACTAATATGAAGAGATTTGAAATAATTTTTATAGAACATTAAAGGATGTCTATTTATCCCGGAAAATGATTTTCAGCCCACCACTCTCCCTTCTGTCATGTACTTCTACACCACCACTACCTCAAATAACAAGAAACATGCTTACAAAACTAGCTGCAAATAATGTGTAATCTGGTAACACTTTGCCTAGGAAAAGCTGATCTTAAATAGTAAGAAGTATCTTTGACCTTCTTTGTAACTAAGCTTAAATTCTTTTTTTTTTTTCTCATTTGAAGTAATATTTCCCTCATTGGACAAAGCCACAAACATAAAACATTGTCAATACACACAGCCATCAGTAGAAAAATCGCTTCAAAATAAGAGGAGACAGAGGACCTTGGTGCTTTGGGACTTTGTAAAGCATGCATGAAAAAATACTTTTTTCCCTTACAGGTTTGGATGAAGGGCCCCTGAGCCTCACGCAGGACATCTATTTGTTTTCCACGGCTTCTTTTGCATGTGATACATCACACAACTAAACAGATTAGGGCTAAGGGATGGATTTACTTTTTTCTGAATAGATAGATATGCAAGCCAAACTATTATAACAACTTGACAAATGCAGTTTTTGAAAATGCTTTCTGTTGTAATAATACAACAAAAAACAGAGAGGCCGGCTGCCAGGCATCGTGCTTCAGGGGGCGAGCTGGCTGGGAACACACACCGCCCTAGGTCACATCAACTTTTCATAACCTGAGAGAGGTTCCAAAGTAATCTTAGGAGCCCAAAGAAGAGTCAGCCTTAAAGTTGAATTTTCAAAGCAGTTTTAAATTGACTAGGGGATAGTGGAGGCCCAGATTAAAAACAGGGTCATAAAATGTGGACTAGACTTAAAAAGTGTTTCTTTGGCATAGATAACATTGTTACGACCTAAGTTTTACATTTCAACACTTCTGCTCTATAAAGAATCTCTCATTATAAAAATGTACTGAATGCAACGCCAAATTGGAGACCCTGGCTTTTGTATACAGAGAGTTACTAAAATCTAATGTGGAGACTAAATTTGATAAAAATGGAAATTATGTAGGTTCAGGAAAAACGCTGTAAGACAACATCCCTTCTAGATGTTTGATCTCCTTTCAGCCAGAGGGAATTAACAAAGGTTCTCTGGACTTTCACAGATTCTTGAACAACAGTTTAGAAGCCTCAAAGCCATTAAATTAAAATTTAGATCCACAGGAGAATATTATAGGTTGAATTCTGGAGTTTGTTCTCCGAATTTAAAATTGGCTTTATGAGTGTTTGGTATGTTCTAAATTACAACTAAAAAAAATCATTGCCAGGTTTTTTTTACATTATCTCTGCCTGTTCTTCAAAGACAGACATGCTACAGCAAAACATGAAACGTTCACAAATATGGGCTGGGGTTATGAAGATGGAGAATATACTTATGTAATCAAAAAAAGAAATTACAAGAACCATAACATTGAAAACCATAATGATCACGCCTGGCTTCTAATGGAGCCAGAAACTATTCTGCACACATTGCTGAGACCATCTAATGAAACAATGTACAACAGGCACTTACACGGTGAAAATGAGTCCCTGGGCAGTGCTTTCTGGTTAATAAGCTTTTGTACAATGCTTTCTGATTTACAAGTCACTCAACACATTTATGGAGTATCCAATCTAAGCCGATCTGAAGCACGACATTGTGAAATATACAAAACTGATGATATCCTCTGACCCTTACCAAAGTTATAATTTAGTTGGAAGAACTCTGCATTAATTAGAATAGAACATACATTAAAGTACAGAGTCAACAACTAGTAAGTATACTGTGGATACTAACTAGAGAAGGAATCTAAAAAAGGGAGAGATAAATGACAGGGAAATAATTTAGAGAAGGTGTACTATGTAGGATACTATGGGACATAGATGTCTCAGGTATGTGAGGAGGGAAAGAGTTCAAGAATCAACCCTCCTTTCCTACTCTTGCTTCTCATGCAATTAGGATAGATTCCTCACCCTATGTGAAATTTCAGTAAATTCATCCAAAATTGCCTGGGTACCTACTATATACCAGACAAGAAGGCAAAAATAAAAGCAAGATAAAACTTGTGCCCATGTGGCCAAGAGTCTAGTAAGTTTAGTGCCATACAACAATTATAACACAGACTGCCTAAAGCTTACTCAAGTGGTACAAAGAAAACATAAACATAGCCCACTGAGGCAGAGGGGTACTGCTGGAGGTGGCACTGAGTAACACGTAGAATTTCAATAGGTGAGTGGGGCAGGGGAGGGCATTGCAGGTGGAGGCTCCTCAGGACAGCAGCCACAGAGGCAGCCAAGAGCCCAGCACTGTGAAGGACTAGGACACAGTTCTGTGGTCACCCAGGTCTCTTTTTATTTTTAGAAAATCTTATTTTGTCTCTTGATTTGCTTTTCTTCCCCACGGTCTACGTGTTTGATCTCTGAGCTATCGTGCCTGGAGTGGTGTTTCTACAAGAATTTCATGAGAAAAAGAAGGGAGGGAATAACACAAGAAAGACAGGGCTGGGAATACAGCTCAGTGGCACAGTGCTTGCCTGGCAAGTGTGCGGTCTTGAGTATGATTCCCAGTACCAAAAAAAAAAAAAAAAAAAAAAAAAAAAAGGAAGGACACGGGTCTAAAGGAAGAGGGAAAGAAAACAAAACAAGAAAATGCCATTAGGATGTCCATAAAATTCTCTTGGCCTCATATTTTTGATTTCTAAAACTTAATTGAACTCTTTCTGTAATATACTAAAGATGAAAAGTTTTAAATGAAACTAAATAGTTACTAAAAGGAAGAAACGCATGGTTCTTTTCTATGGACTATGTATTTTCTTCTATTTATTCTAAGTTGTATTTGTCACCGCAATGCATTTGCTCCCTCTGAAAGATCACTGTGGGTGGAGTTGGGGAATTGCTGGCTTTGGCTGGAGACCCACTAACAGGAAGGACATGCACTTTATAATACATATGCACATGCCATAAGGGTTGCAAATGATCTTATATTTGCTCAGTAGCCAAAAGAGGCAAAGAACGAGAATAAAAACAAATGTTTTAGAAACATCAAGTCCAACTCTTCTATCATCCTCTGAGGAAAATGTATGTTATGAAACTCTTGGACTCTGACAACCTCACCTGATACAACCCTTGAATTGGGAATTTATGAATTAATTTGGCTAGAGGCGAGAGTTCCCTAGTCCTTCCACATCACCCAAATGTCCAATGCAAAATGCGGTCCTGGATAATCACAATATTTTTCTTTAAAACCATGTATGCTATGAGCAGTTTTACTCCTTTTCCTACCTACAAGTTAGCAAAAAAATGGACTTTGACTGTATACCTTGAAGAGAAACTGTTTTCCAGAGTCAAATATTTCAGTTTTAGAGGTGAAGGGGACCTTGAATATTCATTCAACAGTATTTATTGCATTCTTATTCTTTTCAGGAACTACACATTTGACTTAAAAGATGGAGTAACTAAATTCTAGAGAAATTAGGGCTGGGCATGTGGCTAAGTGTTAGTGCTTTTGCCTTGCATGCACAAGGCCCTGGGTTTGAAATACTGGGGCTATGATTTAAAATCAGTAGTTTAATTTTTAAAAAGTGGGGAGATAATCCACCAAGTATGATAAAACTTCTCAGAAGCAATGAAACTCACAGTCAGAAGCTCTGGTCCCACAAGTGTGGCTTTCTTTCATCAGGAAAGGATACTTGTCCTGGCCAGGAGTCTTTTTGCTAGACCTAAGGCAGGGCCTAGCTCTGCAGCTATTTGAAGCTGATATATGTAGTGATGACTTGCTTGTGCTAGAGTCTGATGTTACTTAGTGTTCTACAGTTATTCCTTCTGCCTCCAGGTGTAGTACCCTTTTCTCAACATACCTGGTTCTTATATCTCTCTTTTTGCTTTTATTATCCAAAGTCTTTCTTTCTCTGTGATAATAGATAACACTTCTTTTCTATTTTCTACAGATTTGTCCCATAAAAGGGAAACAATAGAATTCAAGAAGTATTATAAAACCTTCCCTATCTTGGCTATGGAGAATGGGGAATGCTGATGGGATGGAGGCTGAATTGAAGGTAGAAAATTAGACTGTAGGGATCAAAATTTAATAATTTTCAGGGAGAAGAGTTTTGGAATTTACATAAGCCACCCAAGAATCACTGAGATATTAATCCAGTCAATGAATGATAACCTGGAAACTTCAAGCACCATTTTTGTACTTTTTGTATCATTATGGGATGAAAGAAATTCTCAAAAAATCACTTACTACCTTCATCACTTTGAGCATCATGTGATCTTGACTACTAATGAACAACTGATTGTAAAACTACACAGAAAAGTGATTCATCTTAGAATCTGGACAATCACCACTCTTATGTTTTGCCATGCTAGCACCCATGGTGTCCCGCCTACAGGGAAGGCAGGATCATTTCATAGAAATTTGAAAATTTGAATGAAAATTTTATTGTATTTCATTTTTTATTTTATTTTATTTTAAACAAAAGGAAAACAAGAAATGAAAACATAACAATTTCACCCCAACCAACAAAACAGCAACAATCATCAGCATATTGGATATTCCCAAAAATTATTTAAGACAAAAAATACAGACATGAAACATTATCTAACTGTTAACACAATTGTTTTCAAATGAACACTTCACATTAAAAATAAAATCTGAAGGTGACCCTGAAAAAATTACATTTCACTTAAAATTCTTTTTCTCTATCACAACTAATTTTTTATATACATAGATTTTGTTTCAGATGACATGATACTCTACCCAGAGGATCCCAAGAACTCCACACCTGTCTCTTTGTGATAGCAATGTATTGAGGTTCCCCAATACAGTTGTATTAAGGCTCATTTGATTTTTCATGTCGATCAATAATTGTTTTATATAACTGGGTGGACTAGTACTTGTTGCATTATTATCTCTTCCTCTTAGATTGTTCCCTTACCAATATATAATGACCTTCTTTGTCTCTCTTAATCAGTCTTGGCTTAAAATTCACTTTATCTGCAAATAGAATAGCTACCTCTGCTTTATTCTGGACTCCTGTAGCATGGAGTATTGTTTCCCATTCTTTAACTTTCAGTCTATGAGTATCTTTTTGAATTAAATGTGTTTCTTGTATACAGCATATTGTTAGATCTTGCTTCTTGATCCATTCTGCCAGTCTGTCTTTTGACTAATGAATTAAGACCATTAACATTGATGGTTAAAAGTGATACATATTGACTTATTTTTATCATGTTGTTCTCTTTTTTCCTGATGAATTCCTTCTATTGGGGTTCGTGGAGCTGTAGTACTTATCATCCCTTTCTAAAATGTCCTTCAAAATATTTTGGAGTGCTGGTCTAGTGGTCATGAATTTCCTCAACTGTTCCTTATCATGGAAGTATTTTGTTTCTCCCTCTGTTTTGAAAGATAGTATTGTAGGATACATCAATCTGGGTTGAAAGTTGTTTTCCTTTAGAACTTGGAGTACTTCACTCCAAGCTCTCCTAGACTTAAGAGTCTGTGCTGAGAAGTCCACTGTAATTCTGATGGGCTTTCCTTTATAGGTGATTTGTTTCTTTACCCTTACAGCTTTTAAAATTTTATCCTGGTGTTGAATTTCTGGAATCTTGACTACGATATTCCTGGAAGTAGTTTTTTTTTTTTTTTTATCATTGTTAATCAGAGTTCTATATGCCTCACTTATTTTTCTGTCAAATTCTTTTTCTCTACCAGGAAAATTTTCTGACACAATGTCTGTAAGGATGTTTTTAATGTCATTTGTAGTATCTCCTGCTTGTTCACTGACTCCAGTTAATCTTAAGATATTTTTCTTTGTCTCATCAAGCAACTGCTGGATTAATATCTCATGATCCCTTGCTAGTTTTGAAGAATCTTTCTTTTCCTGGCCACTAACTGCGAGTCTGTCTTCAATATCTAAACCCTGTCCTCACATTGGCTTAATCTGATTTGAATATTTGCAATAGAGTTTCTATTCTCCTGGGTATCTACTTGAATCTGCTTTATGGAATCCATTTGCTTCCTATGTTGTCCTTCTATAATTTGCTTAAGCTTGTTTATTTTTTTGCCTGTATCTGCCCTAACATCACTAAGCATGGTGTATATTTTGGTAATCTCTGTGGTTATTTGAGAGATCATTTCTGATTTCATTTTTCCAAAGCCATTCAACTGCTTTGTTACCACTTCTAAGAAACCTTGTAGGGAGCTTTTGGATTTTCCAGCCTCATTGCCGCCTGGGTTTGCTTTTAGTGAACTGGGAGCCTGGGGTTGTGAACTGTTTAAGTGTCTTCTCATTTCTTTTCTTTTTTAATTTAATTCCTAACATGATACCTGTTAGTTGCCTGCAGTGAGTTACTTTAATGGTGGTATTAAGGACTTCCAGGTGACAAGCACTTCCCAGAGATATCTTCCAGGTATAACTGGTTCCTGGGCTCCAAGTCCATTGGAAAATCCCGCCTCCTCAGTTTGTCAGAGATGAGAAACCACTGCTCACCTAGCCCAGTCTGTAGTTTCTTGGCATCACACCTCAGCCCTCTCTGCGACCCCCAGTCAATCCCAGTCCTGGACCAGCAAGGCCAACAGCTATCCAGTTCATTCGAGTCAGCACCAAACACAGCCAACAAAACAGTAAACTGATCCAACCCCTGATTTACAACCCCCAACCATATAAACTGAATTTATACCCATACAACAGGATGCAAAACAATCATATACAATACTTGGGTTCACAAAATGTCAATTCTGTCCCCATGGGTGGGGACCCAAAATGAATTTAAGAAAAAGCAGAAAAGTGTGAAAAGGGAAAAGAGACTGCAAGTAGGTTGGAGAACAAAGATGGGTCCACCGACTCAGGGAAACCACTGTAGAAGACTGAGGGAAAAGAAAGCCAAAAGAGACAGAGAAGAGAATGGAACAAGACCAGACCCAAAAGAAGGGCAGAAACCACACTCACACTAAAAAAAAAAAAAAAAAAAAAAAAAAAAAAAAAGAAGAAGTCCATTTCTGGAGTTCTCTCTGGATTCACTGGTAAACAGCCTGTGGAGACAGCAACCCAAATTGTGGCACCGTATCTCCGCAAGCCAGCAACTGTTCATGGACAGAGTAGTAGACAACCTGAGCAGGCCTGCCCTGAGGCCAGCCTCCTTGGGCTCGCAGCCATCCAGGCAGTCTCCATGGATCTGTGCCCAGCTAGGAACCACTGGGGGAAGCTGGCAACAGTTTTAGCCCCAGGGATATCTGGCCTGACTCAGGAATGGCCTCCAGCAAATCGCTCTCTCCTGCGGGAGGACCAAGCCCTCCGCACTCACCGCCAGCCAGCACAGTCCTCCGAGTCCACTGCTCTCCTCCACCGAGGAATGGTTCTGCAGAGGGTCCGGGGTCGCCAGCTGCGACCAACACCACAACCGTGCACCGCCAGGCTCCAACAGCTCCCCTCACTCAGTGAGTTTGGCTCCAGGTGAAGGCTCTGCCAGCTACCACCTTCTTCTGAATTGAATTTTTTCTTTTCACTCTCTCTGTGGGGTTCAATTCAGACTTCAGGCTCCTCCTGGGTCCAAGGAACCCTTCTCCCTCCTTTTTGTCCTCCTCAAGATGGTGTGTTCCCACGTCTAGATGGTGTCTCTCAGAGAGGCTGTTTTCCCTGCATCCTACTACTCCACCATCTCCCCCTGAATGAAAATTTTAATGTCAAGCAGTTTCTAACAGAAATTCCTTATTTTCTTCATTATCTCTGTCTAAATTTCCAGTGATCTGGAGACAATCCTCATCATTTCTCCATTGTCCCTTTCAATAGAGTAGTGGGTCTAACTCTGGATACACATTAAAAATCATTTAAACAGCTTTTAAACAATACCTGATGACAAGATTTGCCCATAGAGGTTTAATTTAATTGTTTTTTGGTGGGGTTCAGATATTGTGTTTTAAAAAAGCCTTCCAGGTGATCCTAAAGTGCAGCTAAGATTAAAACCACCTCCATGACAGAAGAACAGAAGGGATACACGTGCCACTAGACACAGAAAAAAACATTTGGCAAAATTCAACACCTTTCATAGTAAAAACTGAAAAAATTAGAAATAGAAGGACATTTCCTCAACATAATAAAGAGTATATGTGAAAAGCCCACAACTAACAACACGCTCAATGGATTTTCCTCCAAGCTCAGGAACAAGGCAAGGATGGCCACTTGTGTCACTTCTGTTCAGCATAGTACATAGGGCAACTGGGCAAGATCAATTTAAAAACATCCAAAGCAGAGAGGAAGAAATAAAATTACCATTTGTAGATGGCATGGTCTTACACGTAAAAAACCCTAAAGACACCACAAAAGACTGCCAGAACTAATAAAACAATTCAATAAAATTGCAGGAAACAATAAAATTAGTTGTTTCTATACACCAACAATTTACTGTACAGAAAGGTAATGAAGAGAATTGCTCTATATTATCAAAAATAAGATACATAGCAATAAAGTAGGCAAAAGGTTTGCACACTGAGAACTAAAAAATATTGGTGAAAGAAGTTAGAAATGAAACAAATAAATGGAGAAAGATTCTGTGTTAATGCAGTAGAAGACCATATTATTAATATGTCTGCTTCTCAAAGTTTAGAAATGCTCTGCAATTCCTCTCAAAATCTCAATCTCATTTTAAAAAATGGGACTAAAAAAAATTCTAAGGTTCAAATGAAACTACAGAAACATCACACTTCCTGATTTAAAAATATTTTGCAAAGCCACAGTCATTAAAACAATATGGTACTGGTGTAAAGAGAGACATATAGATCAGTAAATATAATATATCATCCATATGTAAATCACATACATACATCAACTGGTGTGATGGGGAACTAATCATCTCCTCAACAAATGATGTTGGGAAAACTGAATATTTATATACAAAAGAATAAAAGTGGACTCTTCTCTTTTATCATATGAAAATTCATAATGAATTAAAGACAAACATACAATCTGAGACTATAAATGTTTCACAAGAAAAGATAGGGAAAAGTTTCATGACATTGGTGTTGGCAATGATTTCTTGGCTATTAAAATAAAAAGAGGCAAAAATAGACAAGCAGGACTATATCAAATTAAAAATTCTTTACTGTGAAGACAGGTAAAGAAAACAAAAAGAGAGCAAAATGGAAAGACATAGAATAGGAAAGAATATCTGCAAAGCACATATCTGACAAGCAGTTAATATCTAAAATATGTAAGGAAATTTTTCAATTAAGCAGCATAAAACTAAGCCAATTAAAAAACGGGCAAGTTTTTTTGGTAGACATTTCTTTAAAGAACACTTAAATACAATAGGTATATGAAATGATACTCAAATCACTAATCAGAGAAATGCAATCAAAATCACAGTGATATCACCTTATGTCTATAAAGATGGCTATTATTAAAAAGACAAAGGATAAAGGTTAATAAGGACATGGAGAAAAGGGAACTTTTGCATACTATTTATAGGGATACAAAAGCATGGCAGTATGCAGGACTGTATGGGGGCCCCTCAAAATATTGAAAATGGAACTATTATATGATCTAGCAATCTCATTTCTTGGTACTTATCTGTAAGAACTGAAATAAGAATCTCAAAGATGTATCTGTACTCCTCTGTTTGCTGCAGCATTATTTACATGAGACAAAATATGAAAACAACCTAAACATTCACTGATAAGTGAAGATTAAGAAAATGGTAAATACTTACAATGAAATGTTATTTTGTCTTAAAGTAAAAAATCTGTCATATGTAACAAAATGGATGAAGCTGGAGGACATCCCACTAAGTGAAATAAGACACTCACAAAGGGCAAACATGGCATGACTTCAGTTTTTCAAGGTCTCTAGAATAGTTAAACACATAGAAACAGAATAGAATCAAGGTTTCCAGGGGCCAGGGAGAAGGGGAAATGGAGAATTACTGTTCAATGAGTATAATTTCAAGAATGCAGCATGAGTAAGTCGTAGAGATCTGCTACACGATATTGTTAGTGTGGTTAGCAATAGTTTCACATACACTTAAAAGTGTGTTGAGGATATGCTTCTTGTCAAGTTTTCTTGCTAGATTTTGAAACAAAAGGAAAGGTCACACCAAAAAGGGAGTGAACAGAGATTAGCTCTAAGATCTCTTCTAGCTCAGTTTCAGTCCAAGTTTGAAATACTTTCTCAGTTCTGCAAAAGTATAACTGCTTCCACTAATCTTGTTCCTGTGGTATAAGGATTAGGTTCTTTATCCTTTTATAGACATGTTCAATATTATATATTGCTTTCTTCCTCTTGAGGTACACATTAAAGAAATGCATACACATTTATCAAACTCTTCTTTGTCTTTTTGGGACAGGGTTTTGCTATGCAGTTCAGGCTGGCCTTGAACTCACTTTGCAGCCCAGGCTGACCTCTAAATCATGGAGATTCTACTGCCTCAGCCTCCCAAGTGCTGGAATTACAGGCATGCCCCACCATGCCCAACTTTTATCAAACTTCTAAATATCTGTTGTGTGCTAAACATTGTAAAGGTAAAAGAAGAGGAATTTCTACAATTTAGTTAGAAAAAGAAAGGATTTCCAAACATAAAATGGCGTTATCAGAATGAATAAATATAAAAATAACCAAGATCTCAAAATCTACAGGTGTATTATTTATAAAACTGAGGAAATCCTTATTTCTTAGAGTAACTTGCAATATAATCAGTAGAAACTCAGTGCTAAATTAATAATTTGTTAAATTCCTGAGAGAAAGATGTTGTGCCTTGGGATTTCTATTCTTAATTATATCCAGAAACTTGCCTGATAAATTGTGGAAGTTCAATAAATATTTATTGACTGAATAAATAAAAACTGAAAGGAAATAAAAACTTCAGAATGCCAATTGGGAAAACCAAGCAAGAGTTTTTTTAAATACACAGAACTCTTAAAATTTACAGATTCCCACCAAAACACATTTCCAAACATCTTTCATTCCAACAAACTGGTTTATGGGAAAAATCAAAGCATAAATTGGTCCTAAACATTTAGTCATTGGCCTGAGTGCGTTCTCCTCCTGAAAGGAGATTACATCTTTGAATAATACACCCTCTAAGATATATGGCCTGGAGTATTAGAAGTCCTGGTAATACATTTAGGTTAGGCTTTGACCCAAAATGTAAAAGGAAAGCAACTTCAAACTCTTAAACATATGTCCCCAAATGTGCAATCTTTTCCAACACAATGAAAAGACCACCTCATATAAATGACATGAGTAGTCAGACCTACTCCAAACTTGTATATCTTTCTTTAAAACCAAAGCACAAACATTTCCAAGGAAAACATGGCTGATAACATACAACACTAGATGAAGAATTACAGATAAATCTTGCTGCGGTGTTCATTGAAGCTAAAAGTTTTTAAATCTTTTAAAACAAGTCCTGGGAATCTTAATGGACATTGTGAAAGAGATGAGATGCCTTTAAAAGAAGAAGAAAAACATGTGTTTAAGAAGCCAAATGTTACTACTGAAAATCTTCTTTTGGTATTTATTATTATATGGTATAGGAATTAGTTGTTAACTAAATCCTGTATAAGTGTAAGTATCAACATTTTTGAAGTAGAAAATGTGTGCTTAAAATTAAAAGTCAAAGATGTTAGCTGACTTTCCCTAGCATGATTATCATGCAGTGAGAAATTTAGAATGCTTTTCTCTAGTCCTGTGGAATAAAACTCCTTGGGGCTATTTTTCTGTGCTTATGTTGACACCATTCTGGCAATCACATATCGTTGGAATAATACCATCATCTTACTGTTTTTATGTACTCCCTGCAGTGCGCTGATTTTTAACTCTTGCTTATCTGATAATTTTATTCAACTCAAAGATTCAATTCAAAATTTATTAACTTTTTAAAAATGCTGTCAGTTTTTATATGTGGACTTTTTTGCTTGTTGAATATATGAAGCAGCCAAATTCATCACTGAATTGGTTAGGACTTAATAAATATTCATACCTTAATGTATTAATTCATGGTATTAATCTACTCATCCTTAGATTACTCTTAATTTGGCATTTTATAAAGTTAAAAAAAATCTTAAAAGCTGTTCAAGTCTTTTTAGGCCACCAGTGTAAAGGTTAGCATATTTAAAAAGCATCCAGTTATCTGACTCACTGCCATCCCAAATAAGCTGCAGTTTCCCTCTTGACCTTGGTCTTGGCATCAACCAAACACGGTGGTAGAGATGAGGTTACTCACAGTATTAAGTGTTTCATGCATCTGGAACTCTTTACTGGTAAAGCTAAATTAACTGGCTGGAGACAAACCTAGAGCTCTCAGAGATAGATATTTAGTATCTTAGAGATAGACGCTTAGTATCACGTTTTAAAGAAAAAGCTACACAAATAAGCTTACTATAAACATTTCAGAGTAGTTAGTGGGAAATAGGAAGGGTGAAGAACTGAGAGAGAAACAGTAGCTTCTCAAGATAATCAACCCATTCTTTAATTAACTGGTGAAGAACTATCAAGTATCAGTAGGTATAATCTTTTCCATAATTTACAAAACAAAAACATATATTTCACATGCAACACAAGATCTACTGATACTTACAGAATTTCATAACCTTACAAAATTTCATAAAGGCTGTAGATTTTTTACAGTCTCTTCCAGTGTTGCTTAAATCAGCAGTGCAGGTAAAGGAAATTTTCAATGCTTCAATACTATATGTTGGGAAAATTGAACATTGCTTACTTTCTGTAAGCCTTAAAAATCAGACATGGAAGAAGTCCAGGAAAGAATTCTGCTCTGTCTTCCTGGGTTAGGGCTCCCTCTCCCACCTCAATATCAAGCAGAATGAAAGGTTTGTATTTAACGCTTGTTTGTCTTTTCACTCTGCTTACCTCCACTGATTTTTTTCCTGCAACTTTCAAAAGATAACTCAGAATATTCTCTACATGGGAGGTTAAACAAGCCTCCTTCCAAGCTCTGAATCTGTCACAGAACATAACTAATTCCAGAAGTTGGAAGGTTGTCATCTATTTCATAAATGGAATTGAGTTCCTGGTACGTTCTTACGGTATTGGGAATGGAATAATTATTAGCTGATAGTCTTAAAAATCAGACATGAAAATGATCTGAGAGATCACAAAATTGGCCTGGCATGTGAATTCACAGGTGGATGGAATTTATTTGGGATGTCTTCAGATGCTCACCATTAGACTACAACATATATTCCAGTTACCAGTGGAGCCTCTAGGGATTTATACATTCATAGCCTCTGATATTTCCCAAAAGTGTAAGGTAACTGAATTGAATTCATATGTCTAAATCTGGAATAGAGAGATGAGATAAAATCCATTAATTCCATTACTCATTAAAGATAAATAAGAAAGCCAGAGAAGACCATCCATGGTAGATTGCAATAATGGTCCCACTTTTTTACCTTCTCTGTAGCTCATGCTTTTCCATGGAACATTTTCACTCTTCAACTCTGACTCTCGGCTTGGCTGATGGCTTAGTTTTGCCAAAAGGATATCAGCAATTATGATACAGAGGCTTCATCTAGGACTGAGAATGACTCTCTTTGTACATTTGCTATCACTGGTGGAACTGTCCTAGTTTAGCCCACTGGAAATGAGGGACAAATGGAGCACAAGTGAGTTGCCCAAGTTGGCCCAAATGACACCAGCCTAGATCTGCCAACAGCTAGTCAACCCCAGCTATGTGATCAAGTCATCCAAGACCACCAGAAATACTTAACCAAGAAAGTATCACTTATCTGATATTTCAGTGAAATTGAGTAGTTATTACACAGCAAGATTGTAGCACTAGATAAACAATAGATCGACTAGAGCTTCCATTAGCACTAAGGATCTAAGAAGAGCAAAGGAATAGATTCTATCTGGTACTAGGGTAGATGGTGCTGCTAACTGAGAAAAGAACTAGAAAAAAATTTAAAAAGTCAGATTGATTTTGGGTCTTGAAGCTGAACACAGACTTCAGAATATACTTGTTTCAAAAGTCCAAGAGTCAAATATGTTCTAAATCCAGTCTAGGAGTATACTCAGGTCCATATGTAAGCCCTGATTTAATTACAGTCAAGTGTTGATGAGAAACTGTTAGAAAATATTTTATTATTATATTTTGTTTCCTATGTATATGTGTTTAATATTTCTTACTGTTTAGAATTATGTACTTCGATGAAAATTAAATTTTAAGTTTTATACCCAATCATATAGCTAAAAATTTTGAGGCTAGGTCTTTCCATGAACTCTGACTGCTAGAAGAGTTAGCATTTTGAAACATGAGGCTGTAACCCTAGGAACTATTGTTAACAGTGAAAGAAGATTTTGATTCCAAGACACATACCAAGGAAACAAATAGCTTCTTAGGTGCTTGACAACTTAAAAAACAATGATTAAGCTTCCTTTTAATATCCCAAGCAGATTCATCCCAATCAGATACATTCAAGGTTTATAAGGAGAGGAACTGAATTTGCCTAAATGAGTTTGATTCTCATTAGATACCAAAGGGGAATTTTACCACACATGAAAAAGGAAAATGAAGAGAATATATCCCATTTATAAAATATGTCAAGTGATGTGGAGTGGCAGAAAGAGAAAACCAAAGAGACACATAAACATTTGGGAATCTCTGATTCCAAACATAATAATCTCACAGTGAAGAAAAAGGAATTTTGGTGGTGAAGGGGCCTCCATGGGTGAGGGGGCCCAAACAGCGTTCACAGAAGGTACTGTCAGAGTGAGCTCCCTGCCACAGCCCATTTCCAGTTTGTTTGAAATGATACCATATATATATATATATATATTTTTTTTTTTTTTTTTTTTTTTTTTTTTTTTGGTACCAGGGATCGAACTCATGACCTCACACCTGCCAGGCAGGCGCTTAGGCCACTGAGCTAAATCCCCAGTGATACCATATTTTCTATCACAGCCATCTTCACGTGTACATGCATGTCTTATTTTAAAAAACACAACATATACAAAGTTCTTAAATTACAACAGAAATTGCCCAAGCTGTTTTAAAACAGTTTATTTGGTGGCTAAATTATCAAATGCTTTCTTGAAATAAATGTGTACTTTAAATAAGAGATAAGTTTTTCTAAAGGTCAGCATCATAACATCTCCGAACATCCAACTGCAAGGCATATTTATGGGCTATTAGCACAGGAGCATTTCCTTAGTCCCCATGGCTCCTTAAACTCCCTTGGAGATGAAGATTGTACACTTAATACAATTCCACAGATAATAACTCAGGCCCAGTTTTGTTCCTGTATAAATCAATAGCTGGAAGATACAAGTCATTAGAGTATAATGAGCTGATGAAGTCCTATCATCAGATCCTGTTCCCAGGAAGTCCACCGGCATCAAAGACTGAATGGCTGAGTCAACTTCTCTCTGTGCTGTCTGTCTGCAGAAGATCACAATTAGCACAGTTCAGCTAACTGTGACAACAACGACCCTATTGAAGAACAGTGTCAAAATATATGGTGACACATACAAACAGTGCTTTTGTGATTTAAAAAAATATACATTTCATTTTTACTCAGATTGCTCCAGGGTTTCATAATGGTGACAAGTTGTGATTTGCTAAAGAATAACTAGAATTCTTTTAGAGTATAAATTATGTCCATGTGTATTTATTTATTTATTTATTTTGTAGTGTTGGAGGTCAAACCCAGGGCCTCACAAATACAAGGCAAGTGCTCTACCACTGAGCTATACTCCCCACTCTCAATGCCTGTACAATGCATGGGTCTACATGAATCTAGAAATCAAGACACATATTTTCATATTCTTGTTAAATTTGGAAATATCTACTGGGGGGGGGGCTTTTTCTCTTCAAATTCCTAAAGAAGGAAGGTGGTATGTGTTTACTGAGTATGTTTTCCTAATGCTTAAAGGTCAAGTAGGGATGTATCTTCTACATATCTAAAGTTTAAGAAATTACATTCTACTTTTCTAATATATTACAAAGTATTGAAAACACATTCTAAATAGAGGACAATTGACTTCTTCTGTGGTATTTTAATCAAATTCTAGCAATTTGAGCCTAACTTTACTAGAGGGCAAAATTGGTATTTATAAATTTTACACAGCATCAATATTTGATTATTTTCTGAATGAGAGAATTTTATTTGTGATTTAAACTTATTTTCTTTTAAGTTGCTTTTTTTCTTTCACTCAGCAAAATATTCTAATACAATGTAGCATTCACACATTTACATCGAGGAGACAATATGAAAATCCCCATACATTTCTCACTAGTTTTGTGTGAAAAACTTTCACCCTTACCATGGAACACTCGAAGTTGCTAATTTGGAAAACTAGATAGCAGGAACATTTTAAATTTGTTTGGCTTTGCTGGTATATGCTAATTATCAGTTATATTATCATCATATAGTATCATGTATCGCAGACTCAGTTTTTTTTATTATGTTTAAGACTAATGAAACAGGTGAATCATAAGGAGAAAAGCTCTGTTTTCTCCTTATCATTTCAAGAGTCTGGTATCAAAGGAGGATTCAATGCAGTTTCAAAAACTACAATGTCCAAATGCCAGAACTGGTCTGGTATCGGAGAAGATATGTCTTTGGCTATGTTTCTTAAGGTAGAACATCTCTAACAAGACCTGTTTGGAACCAAAACAATCTCTAGTTCTCAGCAGATTTAATGAAGAACCATTTATTAAGCCCCTAAATCTGTTAGAATCTTTGTCGATTCTGTGCAGACAAACATGAAAGAATAAGACTTAGACCTGATTTCAAGAAATTCTCAGTGTTGTTAAAGTAAGCTGATATCTTCCTGAACCTGTATCTCACGACTTTCTGCTATTTATTTATAAAACGTCTAGGAGAATCAGCAAATGCACATTTTTTATTCTTCTGTTTCATGTTTTATAATATACAGTGATTTCAATCAAACTCCTTTTTGCTGCCTTTAACACTTTTCACTGTCAAATAAAATTTTTCATTAAAAAATATTTCCATGGCGCTTTATATTTTATAGTTTGGAGACAAATCTAGTCACAGACCACACAGCTCCAAAAGCAGTTTTGAATTATTATTACTTTTAGCAACAACTTTCCATTCTAAGACTTTAGGCCCCTTTGCTTCTGCTTTGAAGTCATCCACGCCACCTCCCTTTTTTGTCCCTCTCATTATTCATGTGACAATTCCCTTGAAGCTTCTGTTCTTCCAAACTTGTTAGATTGAAAATTTATTGTTCAATGCACTAAATAACCTTAGGAAACTTCTAGCTATAAGAACATCTATAAAATTAAACCAATATATCATTCATTTGTAAAGTACTTGACAACACTGGAAATAAAACATACATTCGATATACTATTAATGATGATATTGTGCAATCGTCACCATAACTGTTAAGGGGATACAAAAGGCCCATGATTCTAGAAGAATTTCAAATAATAAATTTTCCCGATCAACACAAAACCAATTAAATTTGGAAAATAAGATGAATTCTAAATTGCTTACCATATAGCAAGAATATGTAAATACATAGCTAGAGATGGATGTAAGAAAGAAACGCTCAAATTGAGTTCTTTGCACCTTCCTTCCATTTCTTCCTTCACCTAGGTTTGTGAGCCCCATAACTGCAAACACAATGATCCACCACAAACAGGCTCTCTGCTCTCGCAAAGCCCCCAGCAGCGGGCACAGGACTTACTTGCTGCTGAGACATCGTCGCAAGGAGTAGGAGGCGCCTCCCCCGCAGGTGCGTGAACACTCGCTCCAGGGGCCCCACGCGTCCCAGAGGCCGTCGCGGTCCTCCTCAGAGCGCGCTGTCCTGGAGCTCTGCAAGAAAGGAGAGAAGGTCAGCACCCTGTCCTCACCAAACCCCAAAACGTGGACTTAAGTATAGGTGGCTTGTATGTCTGTCCGTAATAGCTCTGCTGGAAATGAAAGCCCTCATTAGATGCTTTTCCTGTTCGATCGCGTGTTGATGTTTGGGGAGAGGGCTGTTTGATTTTAGGGACCCTGGGCTATCCCTGAAAGGGACAAGACATTGCACTATTAGAAAAAAGGGAAAAGGCAGAAATAGGAATCTGGGATAAGGAAGTTTGATTACCTTGAAGCTCTCCTAACTTTGGTTTGGGTTCATGAATCTGCTCCTTGTGCCTTTGTAAAAAGCAGCTGTTCTCACAGGTATCTCGGCTCTGAGAAACTTGACATGTACACACGAGCACTGCATTCCAAAATCTACCCATCTCTCACATCACTGACCTTGTTCTATGAAGCAATTTCATTCCCCGTTTTCAGATATATTCAGGGGCGCTACAGCAGGAATTGATTTTAGCAATGGCTGGATCACTTGTGGACAAATTTGCTTATTATTTACGGGCTTCCTAAGAATGTTTTGCATACACTGTAATTTACCACCCCATGCCTCGATTACCCTTTCTATAAACTGGGGTTATTATAACCATGGCACTACACACTCATGCCCTATGGAGGGGGATTAGTTAAATGAATTTAGCCTAAGAGTGGTGTCAGTCATAGTACAGCACTAATTTTTTTGTTGTGCAATTCGTGAGATTCTTCATAAATTAGCTGTTGTGGAGTCAAGTTTTTCAACTGATTTTTTTTTTGGAATGTTTCTTTTTGTTTGGCACTTTTGGGGATTGAAGTAGGAACCTTCACACCGAGCTACATTCTCAGCCCCTTTTATTTTTTATTTTGAGTCAGAGTTTCACTAAGTTGCTGAGTCCCCCAGGCTGGGGCTTGAATTTGCAACCCCGTTGTCTCAATCTCCTAGATTCTTGGAATTACAGGTGTCTACTACTGTGCC
Organism: Dasyprocta punctata; assembly: GCA_004363535.1. Classification (NCBI taxonomy): domain Eukaryota; kingdom Metazoa; phylum Chordata; class Mammalia; order Rodentia; family Dasyproctidae; genus Dasyprocta; species Dasyprocta punctata. The sequence continues at coordinate 177,237 of RJWM01000124.1, read as the reverse complement.
TGGCTCCATGGAATTTTTAAAATCTATACAGTTAAGTAAAAAACCTAGCCTCAGAGTATTATAAGAAATATTCTAACTCGTACATGCTTTATTTAGATTCTTAAGTCATTTGAAAAGGAGACGGGATATCACATGTTTATTAGCAGGAACTTTGGATCTACTCAAATGGTGGGGGATATAATACTGACTTTAGAATTTCCTAGCTATATAAACAGTAACCTCTTTGTTTGTTTTCTTATCATGAAAATAGAGGTAATCAATATGCCTATATCACCACATCACTGTGAGAAAATTAAATGTTAATATATAAAAAGAACATACATTAGAAACAACCTAAATGTTCACAGGTAGATAAATATATAAATAAAATGTACTATACATAAACAGTGGAATATTACTATTCAACCTTGAAAAGGAAGTTATAGCCCACACTACAACATGGATGAAACTTGAAGACATTTTGTTAAGTTAAATAAGCCAGTCACAAAAGGATGCACACTGTAGGACTCCACTAACATGAGGTACTTAGAATATCCAAACTGGTAGAGACAGAGAATAGAATGGTGGTTAGCAGAGCCTGAGAGGGGGGACATGGGAGCTGGCGTTTAAGGTGTAAAAAGCTTCAGTTTGGGAAGAGGAAAATATTCTGGGGATGGATGGTAATGATGGCTGCACAATGTTGTGAATATTCTGATGCCACTTAAATATATACTCAGCAACGGTACATGTACCAACTCCCCACGATAATTGCAGTCATAATGTCCTACAAACATATGCTAATGAAAAATAAACAGATCATCAAAATGGTAGATTTGGGTTACATGTATTTTGCTACAACAAACAAACATACATACATTTTAAAAAGCACATAGGGCTAAGTAATAAATGCCATATAAGCATGTGTCGATGTTATAATTAAACATCATTTATTCTCAATTAAAACCATCCATGATCTCTGTATGATTATAGGAAATACACTGGTGAAGCACATGGTCTTTGTTGTTGAACTTATTGAGTAACTGCATTCTCAAAGTATCATCTCCCTGAAACCTCTGACTTTTCCACAGTAGGATCCTGCAGTTACTTGCCGTTTTGCGTCTGACTGGTGATGTGATCTGCCAGTGGTCTTAGTCTCCTACAAATTGTGAGATTGCATTGGTGACAAAAACATATTAGTGACATTAAAATCTGTCCTGTGTAAAGAAAATATTTATTGTGATCCAAAGCTGAGTTTTTAGGATTATAAAATCAATCTCTCATCACAGCAATATAGAGGACTCCGATGTAAGAGGTAAACTCAGAGAAAGAAAAAGCCCTTGTACTATTGATATGCACATACTCAAGTCTCTTCTCCATTTGCTCATTAAACTGATTCCTTATATTTGCAAAAGTTGATTGTACATCTCCCAACACCTTTTGTGTTTGCTCTGTGTGACTGGAGGATAAGAATGTTGAGGGGGGTTAATGCAGTATTGGCCTGGTGAAGTTACCATTTGTATGATGCACTTCTCCCAATTTTATCCAAATTCAATATGACTTAGGTGAAAACTGTAACAGAAAAGCTAAGGTTCATTCAGTAGTTGAAATGAGTGAGATGGAGTTTACAGAGTCTGATGTTATCCAAATATTCAAACTGGAAAGAAGGATCCTACATGCAGCATTCACAGAAGAACTGCCTTTCCCATGAGATAACAAGATGTGGTACCAGAGTACCACATCGTTGGGGTAGTAGTCCTCTGGCTGCTCTCTGGGTAAGACATTTAAAAAATGATATATGGTTGTGATTTTTGCTTTCCTACAGAAACAAATTGTTTTAAACTCAACTAAAGTTGCTTGATATTTTTCGCGTGGCTTGTCTGAAGAGGCACTAAAAGTCCCTAAGGTGAAATGGTGAAATTTCATTGACTAAACATTTTATCTCATCACGAGGTACAAGTTTCAGTACAATCATAGTAATAATTCACATTTCTCTGAAAGAGATCTAACACTAACTTAGAAACAAGGCATAGGCTTATTTCTCAAAATGGAACCAACTCCAAGTTTTCTTTTAGCAAGTGGAATAAACATAATTCATTTAAACTGAATCCATGCTTAACGTTAGAGAAAGTGATTTTCCTCCTCTTTAACTGTGCCAAATTTTTAAGTCTACAAACACAAATGACATTTTAGCAATGCCTTTCACATTATTTAAAATCTAGAAGTATTTGTTTATTATAGTATTTAAGGCAGTCTTCAACATAAACAACTTTTGTGTCTGGCCCTGGTAGAACTGATGTTTATTTCACTCTTACTTTTGAATGTGTGTTCCTTTTGACGTTATAGCAGCATTTTTAAAAAAGTATAAACTTGAAATTGTATTTGTTATGGCAAATGGAGGCTTGAAGAAAAATAAGGATTAGATATCGCACTGCGCAAAAACAATATTGAGTGCTTTGAAACCAAAAATCTAAGCCTTTCTGTACAGTTAATCTGGTATTTTAAAATTTGATTTCTGTCACATAAATGCAATATTTTAATTTTAATGTTTCCAAAAGTAAGCCATAGTTGCTATTAAGCATAGTGATCAAGAAATTATGTCTGATCCCACAGATAAAAGTTTCAGCAGCAATGTTAAGGGAGATTATAGTTTTTAACTATTGTTATTGGTGATCCCGAACTAAAGAAGAACCATTATGTTCTTTATGTATGACAATGTTTCACTGGTAGAAGGTTATCATAAAAAGTCAAAATGCCTCTGCTACTGAACTTGAGAGAAAAAGTTATTAGAAAGCACTTTCTTACTATAGTGTTTCTTTCACTTTATAGTTATTGGATGGGTAAGAATAGACACTTATTTTGAGCTAGCATTTGAGAAATTCACCAAACATGGAGAAAAGAAAAACCTGAATCTTGGTTATATATCCTTATGAAAATTGAGGATGGCCCTTGAGTTGTTCAATTTACAAAAATGTCTAGGCATTTCTGGATCTTTGTTACCACATATTGACCTTTAAACACAGTGTTTGGTGAAAAAGCTTATATCAACTGTGTTTTTGTTGGAAAATTCAGCAATCAGTTCCGCAATGCTATCGACTCTGATCCAGGACAGTCAGGAGGCTCTAACCATCAGTAAACGCCAATTTCATGGAATGCAGATCTGGCTGCAGACCATTATGTGCCTTCTGTGAATATTAGATGAGCTTCCCTGTGTCCATCAGCCTCAGAATGGTGTCATTTTCTCACCATTATTGAACTATCTAAATATGGTTTCCATCTTATGGTATTGTGCTTGATTCTAGAACCAACTGCACCAACAAAGTGTCAGGTGAACAGCTCCAAGACTGACAGAAACAAGTAGTTAAATGTTCTGAGCAACTACATGAAGTAGTATTTTCCCTGCATTTCACTGTTCAATAGACACTTAACCTTAGAATGATCTCCTATGGCGCATTTAGTCTAGAAACTTCTTGTACTGGAACATGGACAGGTTATCAAAGACTTACAGTATTGGGGGATGAAGCATAAATTAGAAAATAAAAGTCTCTAGAATTATGTTTTCTTAGAGCCACACATATACAGAATACTTGCAAAATATTTGTTTCCAAATTTTGTAAAAAGAGATCGAATTATAAAGATTTAAATGAAAATGAACGTTAGTGTTGAGGAAATGGCTGATAGGTGTTTGTAATATTGAAGTCATGTAACAGCTAAAATTATAAGAAAAGTGTTTTTAAAATATTAACAGATCTTCAAAAGTAACAAAAATGTGCTACATAGCGAAACAAAGAGTGGTGCTTGTAATTGTAAGATCAGCAAGAAAGTACCTGCGCCTCTGGTTTTCCTTTCCTCCCACACAACATTTTACTTAAGCCATCTAGAGCTGTGTACGCGACTCTGCAAAATGGGTGTCACACGTCTCTAAATTTAAAAAGAGGGGCAACTGCTCCAGTGATGAGAGAACCATTTTTCCTGTGGTGTGCCCATGCAAAGTGGAGAAATCTATACCAAGATATATCCTGTCTGTGTATGTATGAAGCATTGGAAACAAATCTGCAGATTCCATTTTTAGCTCTCCTACTTGCTTTGGGTCTCTATAAATCTTATCTAATCCTTGGCTTCTTTAACAACTTGGAATACTGGTTCTGCTGCCAACTGTACATGGTAGGGGTTGCGAATCCCTGCTCCTGAGAGCTTAGAGACATTAAGCAGTAACTGGGCTCTTGTAAAAGTCCATTAGCTTTTTGATGTACTTTCTTAAAGAGCGGGGTATATGGATATGAGGCATGTGCCTTCCCAGATGATATTCACTGCTGGCTTTGCTTAGGAAATTCAGATCATCTGGTTCTTATCACAGCTGCACTGTTGGAGGGTATGATGAACTGCCAGTGACACAGGGCATGGTCTTTCAGAAGCCACTGCATGAAGTCTGTCCCTTGCTACTGAAGAAAGAAGTCTATTCTGTAGCAAGGTGTAAAAGCTATACAGGCCATGGAGATTTGGGGGTACCTGTCTTCCTTTTACTTTCACCGTGCTTATGCACACATTTAAGCACACTTTTCCTACATTTCTGATAGGACACCTGATTGCACCTATATCTGGAGGGTTTGTGGTGAGGGAGAAAGCTGGAGTTTATTAAGTACTTATATGCTGTGAAATAGGCCAGGATTTTCACAAATTATTGTATTTAATCCTCATAATGGGCCAAGTAAGGTGAGAATATATATATATATATATATATATATATATATATATATATATATATATTTTACAAATAAGAAAACTGAACTCAGAAAGTTTAAACAGTTTGTATCAAAGTAGGAGCAAGAACAAAGCTTAGGAGTTAGACAGACTTGATCAGTACACAAGTAAACTTGACTAAGGCTTGTTGCCAGATCTCTTTGAACAAGTTCCTTAGTCTATAAAATGGGAACACTGACACTTCTCTAATAAGCAGGTTACGAAGATTACCAGAGAGCACATTTGTAAAGTACCCAGTGTAATTCTACCATTTCAGTGCTCATTAATTTATTTGTCACTTCATGCCACAAATACACACCTCCTCCACCAAGTTGCAAAGCTAATATCTTGCAAAACCAGGTTTTGTATTTAATCACCTTTTTGCTGCCTAGCTTCAAATTTTGTCCTTCTTTCTCTTCTGAACAGTGTTTAACATTACGTGAATTTACTATAAAATGAAAAAGACAAATGTTCTTGCTTTTCTTTTTTAAAAAGATTACTTTTGGCCTCTACATTCTTCTTCAACCTGAGAATAGTTACTTGGAGATGGAATTAAGACAGTTTCACTTCTTTTTAGGAAACAAAAGCTGACTCTGCTAAATGTCAAGTGCTTCAGTAAGATTTTCATCTCAAAACTATGGTAACTTGATTTTTTAAAAAATTCTATCCAGGGGCAAGACTGGATTATATTCATCTGCTGAGAATCCTCTGGTTTTTCAGAAAGCTCTACCAGACCACAATTTCACGGCCAACTGAATTAAAATAAATAATTAAAGATATGGACAAGGATTAGTACTCAGGAAATCTGCAACCAGCCATTAAGTATTTTGCATCAGCCTATCTGAAGGGAAGGCATTGACTGAAATATTCTGTCACTGTCCTGTTAGTACAGCTACTTTAAAAGCATGAATTTAGTAAATAGAAACACTGTAACTGCTTTGTCATAGTACTGATAGACTGTTAATGTAAGTGGTATGCATTTTTTTTCTGTTTGAATATGTGTAATAACAACACACACACACACACACACACACACACACACACACACATACACACACACCACACAACCTGAAGTAATTTACTTTCTTTCACAAAGGAAAAGAAGATGGTTGGGGAACTGTATCCTATAAAAACTGCAGTGATTTAAAAAACTCATTATTCCCAAGTTTGTGATGACAGTGAATGCCTTCTCGGCCCTTGCACTTCAGGAATATTTTGATACCTTTAGAGAGTTTCACCTCGAGTGTGAAACATTAACCATTTCACCTGGAGTTCTAAAAACGAAGCCACACTTCCTGGTGGCAGCGGCCGCTGCTCTTGTTTCTCCCCATACTTAAAAAAGAAAAGAAATCTCCAGTGGAAAATAATATGTAGGCCCAATACCAAGAAAAACAGTGAAGAGTCACCTCCCGGAGGCTTACACACCCCTCCACTCCCCAAAAGAGGCATGTTTGAAACTCCCCCTCCAACAAAATTCTTTCTCTGCTCTTTTTGTGAATTCCTGACTTCCTGGTGAGCCAGAGAGAAGTTTCAGTTTCCATTCCATCTAATCTAAATCGCGCTCTGTCCAAACTGTGAGTCCAATCAGCCACAGATATTTTCTGCAGCATTGGCAAATTTTGCTGAAATGAATTTACAAAACATCTGTAGAACCGAGGAAACATTGCAGGCTCTGGAAAGCACATGTTGGAGTTTGGAATCATGGAGAAAGAATTTCTATTAAGAAAAGGGTCTCAGTTTATGGTTTGTTGAGGAAACTAGAAAGTTAATAAATTAATAGGGGTTAAGATTTGATGAACAAAAGATCCAAATTAAAATTGATAAAAGAAATGATGACTTAACTCCATGCCATTATCAAGCAATTAAACTTCGAGGTTTAGCAGAACCTTCTCAGTTCTTCTTTGGTTCACCATAGTGCCCTGTAGTTACAAAAATTTTGGAGAAATCGTTCTGAATGAAGCTTCATGAGATTCTAGATGTGGCTTAGGTTTTATTCTGATACTTATGATCAGATACTTTTTCAAGTACCACGCTATGGTATAGGATAAAAGTTTGGAACTGAAATCTAAAATATTCTCCCCAACTCAATATTATGTTTTCTTCTTTGCTATACTCTTAATTTCTACTTTTAGTCACATTGGAGTTTTCTTACTTAGAAAATGTATAAGAATAAGCTCTTAATATTGCAATATTTCTGCTTAACTTGTGATTTGATGATATTCCATTCATGGATTATCAATTTGTAGCTAATTAATATAGAATACATTAAACAAGACTCTGGCTTTTGAGGACTATTATTCTGCATGACAATTCTCTTCTCAATTAGACTAGAAGTTCTTGGAGTTCAAGGGTTATACTTCTTATTTCTGAGTTACAGTTATAATTGAATTAGTAATATAGGTGTCATTTTGAAGAAAATCTAAAATATTTTGACAAATATTTAGTAGATGAGCAAATACTTTGAAAGTGTACTTTGTTTTAATTTTCAATTGCTTATTTGCCGTTTTCGGTCAGAAACATTTGCGGGGCACAAGACAAGCACAGGGAGAAGGAGAAAGTGGACTCTTGTTGGAAATACATAGTTACTTAAATTCAAAGTGTCAACTGTAGGGATTATTTTCTGTTTTCCAGTTTAAATTACATACTACCAGTTTTCTCTTACATCCTAGATAATGAATCACATAAAAGTCTCTGCCCTTGTAACTCAGTTGAATTCATTTTAAAAAGCAGTATTTTTCTCAATTCCAATGTCTTTGTGCCTTCAACAGATAGGCTTTACCTCTAGTTTTAACTACAGCTGTTTCTGAAGGTAGAGGCTTAGATATTAGAGTAGTTTAGCAGGTTTGGTAGTTTGGGCAGTGAAGGTTCTGCTTATGGTCCTAGTAATGCTTTCATGAACGCAAAGCAAACTAACAGAGTAGCCCAGTGATTCAGAAGATGCTCAGGGGCCAGGAACCCCAGGTAAGGTAGAAATAGCAACCAGCAAGTTGCTCATTCCCTTAAAATGATTGCTTCCCATTGGCAACAGCTCTTTATTTGACTCTACGTCAACCAATAACTACAAGAATCTAACAGCTTCAGAACATACTACTCCATGGTCCACTGCAGCTTGGCTTTTAGAGAAATCTGATACTTTTACATCAGTATGGAGTTCTAATTCTGCTCATTTCTCTGAGGTCAGTTTGGTGAAGGAACACTTTTTAGAGGAGTTATAATTTAGTGGGAAAGATAAATAACAGTAAAATACTTGACTGCTTGATGTCCTTTATTTAATGAGATGCCAACGGTTGGTAGTTCCCTTTCTGAAATACCTCTCACTTCCCTTCTCACCCCATTCACACTCCCTTTTAAACCCTTAAGTCTGCTTTTATGTTGATAGGATTCACTTCTGATTAGTGTGATCTCCAGCCTTACCTACCACCAGTCTGTCCTCTGTGGTGGTGCCAGTTGTCTTGCTAGAATACACAGCTGAGCCACTCTGTAAAAGATTTTCTGTGGATCCACTGTCCAGCTAGTGGGATCTAGTAATGGATTATAGGTGGGCTGTGAGTGTTCAGAAACACTATACAACATTTTGGGCTTATGTGTATTATAATTATACTTCTGGAAATAGGATACACCACTCTCATCAGGTACCCCAAAAGTTTAGGAGCCACTGGGTATAAGATAAAATCCAAACTATTAGAGTGTCATACACTCTCACCTGACTCTAAATCGACATCCTAGATTCAGTCCTGCTGCTCATGAGCATCCATGCCTTAGTATTCCAGTAACTGGGCACCAATTCTGGGTCACACAGGTGCTGCAAGGACCCCCGGTGCTTTGTTTACTATCTTGTTATTGCCGAGATTCCTTGCCTTTTTGTCTTCTTCACATCTTTATTTTCTCTGACTCGTGTGCTCCTGCTCCTGCTTTGAGATGAAGTTGTTATCCCATCTTCCAGTGAAGCTTTCTCTAATCTCTGATTATTAGAATCAATCACTTCCTCACTTACGTAGTTTGAGCACACTGCTAGGATGTGGTGCACAAGGTGGATTTAGCATTTGTTAGTCACTACATTATACCTACTTAGTTATACGTCTATCCCCCAAAGTGGCTGGTATGTTTCTAAGGACCAAAGATAAATGGGCCTTTGTGTTCTGAGTGCTTTGTAGAACACTGGATAAGTTTTGATGAATATTCATTGAATTAAGAGGTAACTCAAGGCAGGCTGGGACAAGTTGTAGTTGAATGCCTGATTCATAATGGTTCTCAGCTCTTGTTCTTGTTCACATATGCTCAGGTTCTCTAAATACCAAGGTGGGAAATATATGCAGAAGTTGCAGATAAGCCAGAGAATGGAAGAGCACAAAAATAAATCTGACCCATGGTGGAAAAAAGATGATCACATTTCTGCTTATTTATATGTCTTTTTATGCCAACTCTAAATTTACCCAAAATATTTAAAGTTGAAAGATGATTAACCTGCCACATCTTGCCTTAATCTAGTCTTAAGTCCTGATGCCTGTCTTCTAAAGCACCCTCATCATTGAGTAAACAATAGTCACTCCCTCTGCAACATTTGAGCAGCCAGCTGTGCTTTTTGGAGATGAGTATACTGGGATTAGGAGGGGCAACTCCAAGTGGGACAGTACAGGATGGTGAAGGAATCTTGACTTAATTAAAATCACAGGCTGCTACCAATAAAAAAATGAATAATGTTTATTAAATTGTACCCTAGTCAGTGCAAAAATTTATATAGTATAATTTGTAGAAATATGTAAAATTAGCAGAATAAATAAAAATAAAAGCAAATTTTGGTATGAATTTTAAAGTACAAGTTCTGGACTGGGGACAAGGGAGTTCATATAAAAATAAATCTAAAAATTTGAATAGTAGACTTCTAATGTTAAAACTTCACAGAGCCAAGTATCAATATGAAGCCTAGAAAGAGAGCCTGGTATTTTCTACCTCTGATGAGAAGCATACAGGGCTTACAACGGATGTCAATGTTCAGTGGATATTTAGTGTTTAATTGATTTCTCATAAGCACTTTTGATTTTAAAATATTTCAGAGCTTGGACATGTGTGATAGTGGTGTCAAAACCTTTTAAACAAGGCCAAAGGCTGGGCAACAGGATTTGGTCATTGTGGTATTTTTGCTTTATCTGGATTTTGCCATTTTGTTTTAGACAACTTTGTCATGTATATCTGTTTCCCCACTTGCACAAGAAGAATATTTGGTCACATAATTGCTAAGATACCTCCAGACATAAAAAAGTCTAGGATTTTAAAATTAACCTATTTCATTTAAGCATACTTACAAACCAACTTTCTAAACTACAAGCTAGGAGAAGACCATAGGCAATTGCTTGGATAATTCCTACAGTTGCTATAAAGATTTTTTAAAAGTAGAAGTGCTAACATATGAAAGATGTTTGACAGCACAATTTATGAATGGAATTCAAGTATAAGTGGTCCTATTGTTTCAGACGTAAGAACTGTTAATTAACAAGTAATTCTTGAAAGAAAAAATCTCTATTTGGGACTCTTTTTCACTACTTACACAATTATATGCATCTAGAACCCATGGCAACTCCTAAGGTAACTTCTGAATAATAAAAGAAATGCTAAATTATACTCACTACTTTTTATCAATAAACATGTACTATTTTATCCTTTGAAGATCAATAAGTATGTGCAAGTAAAGGTCTCTCAAGTGATGGGATAAAAGTCAGGTTTACTTGATGATTTTCAGTTTCCATGTTGATTTAATTCCCATCCAATTCCCATCATGGGAAACAATGTCTCATGATATTTCCCCTATAATGGCTGTTGTAACAAATTTCATGGTGTACTTTGTTTTGTATCAGAACAAAAACTCCGTTCATGTGTTTCTCTACTGCATAACTTACAATGGATGTTTTAAGATATATTTAGATTTACAGATATATTTCCCCACGTATTAGGTTCATTATCAGCAACAGTTGAGAGTCAGTTCCTACTGTTTAGTATAGGTTTTATTATACTCTCAGCAAACTGGCCATGCAGTCTTTGGTTAAATTAGTATTTATTTCATGAATATGACTGCCTATAAATTTTTTCTTTAATCTTATGCAGAGTAGAATGTAGTATAATTTCCTAATTTTAAATCGCTACAAAAAAGACTTTGGCTCTCTAAAAGGATGTGTATTTCTTAACCCACTATAATCTGTCATTATAATCTGCAAACAGTACAGATCTACTGACATGTAGATGGGAAATAATAATAATGGTGACTAGAGACAAACATACCAGTCTTCCCTCCTTGTCTTTCCAGGCAAGTTCAACAGAAATATTTATGCTTTGGAGCTGGCTAAACTCCTCGTACTGTTTGCATTTTAAAACCATAAGTGAAAATGTCATTCAATACTGTATATATGGGAAGTAACACTATCTTCTCTCTTTTATAAATGAAATTACAGTGTCAAGGAGCCATTAGTCAACTAATTTATTAAATGTTTATTAGCATATGGCACATAATATGGTATTTGTAATTCTTGTGAGCCCTCTCTGACTCTCAGTGATTGAAAAGTAGATGAAAATACTTGGATAATTTATAAAGCTGAGTTTTTATCTTCAATAATATATAAGCATTTTGAGGCTGTCACCTTTATGTTTTCAGTAAGAAGAGTTCTTTTTCCTTCAGCAACATTTAATATTATTTAATGGAGGAATAATATTTATGTGCATTGCATTAGCCATGCTCAGTATGAAATGCTAATAGATTAATGTCTACAGTAGTGTTAGAGTCACTAACATGCCTCAGGAACATATTAAAATGGATCTTGGCCACAGACAATATCAAGATTGCTGAGACGCACCACAGGCATCTTTTTTAAAGCCTGTTTTATAATAAGCAGAGAGAGTGAAGGTGCTAAATCATGGTTTACTACCCCATTTGCCTCATGCCTGGCTGTCTGTGGTGCTGGGCCTCAGAAATCAATTTCACACATGGCTGCTATCAGCATTCTTTGAGCTATTAAGACGAAAGCACTCTCTCTTCTTTTTATTAAAACTAAACTCACTTTTATCTCCTAGCTCCTGCTTTGTGATCTCCTGACTTTCCTTTTCGTGTCCTAGTCAGCAGTGAGAGTTCGGCTGACTCCTTCCTGTTTTGCTTTCACTCCAGAGCTTATGGAAAGGTGAATCCATATTCACTGCACCCACTTCCTCAATACCACCAAATTCCTTAATACTCCACAGTCTGGCTTCTGCCCGATACTTGACTGACTTGGCTTCCCTGAGATTCACTGAGGTCCCGTAATTCACCACATCCTATGACCTTCCCTCACATCTTGCTGAGGAATATGCTCCCTGGCTTCTCTGGCAGAAAGAACTCGTCTGTTTCTCCCTCTGCCTCTTCTTACTCATCCTGACTGGCTTGTGCCAGAATTCCCAGAGGTCCTTCCTTGGGCCCTTGCTCATCAGTTGACCTCATCCACTTTTTCTCATTTCCCCTGTCTTCTCTTTATCAGTGGCTTACAAGTCTACATCTCCTCTAATCTCCAGATACTACTTCCACACATCTCAATCGTTGGTAATATTTTAAACTCAACATTTCCAAAACGAGCCTCTATCTTTGGAGATCCAATCTTTTAGCAGTTCTCCTCCAACAGAACTATGAGCATATAAACATGCCACAAAACATTTCTCCTCCATCAAATTTCTTTCTTCCTCTACCTCTCCCTACCCCAGAATCTCTCTGTATACACACACACACACACACACACACACACACACACACACATTACAGTTGCTTGTATTATCTATTCTCTATTTTCTTCTGCAGTGTACCTCCTTTCTGTTCCTTTTTTTCCATTCCTTCTGCTAGCGCCCTGATGTGGCCTCTCACCACTGTCATCAACATGTTATATAACTGGTCTCCAAGCCTGCTAAGTCAGCTCCTCCGCACCATGTCTCCTGTGTGACTGGCCACCAGCAGCGAGGCAGCTAGAGGAGAGATTGCTCTGGTATTTTGTGATAGGGCCCTGAGTTTCAGTAGAGTAACTGGGTCTAGGAAGACTGACAGCTGGAGTCACTGAAGACGTTTGTGTAGGACATGATATGATTGGGGTTTTACAGTTTTTCAAAAATATTTCTATATAATCATTTGATCCTTATAAAGGTTCTATGAGGTATTTGAGAGAACAAAGGGGGAATGAAGATTGACTTTAAAAAGAAAACATGAGAAATTCATCTTACAACCATTGCCCCACAGGATAAATTTAGAATGTCTCTATGTCTAATTAAGTGGAATATGGATAGGGAAGAGTTAGCCATCCCAGTAGAAGTTAAACTTCCCTGCTTTAAGAAAACAGGGGGAAGAAACATGTTATGGTTTATAGCGAGATGTCCCCCTAAAGCCTCGTGTGGTCATAGCTGGGACCTTTAGAAAGTGACAGCATCAGAGGGGCATTCTATCTGACCCACTGTTAGAAGGTAGGGCCTGGCTGGGAGAGGAAGATCACAGTGGGTGTGACCCAAAGGGTTATAACTCCCTTCTCAGCTCCTCTTGACCCTGTGCTTGTCTACCATACTGTGAGCAGCTCTCCTCCACGCTGCCTCTCTGCTATGCTGCCCTGCCTTAGAGCCAGTCTAGACTGAAACCTCTACAAACTGTGAGCCAACTCTTTTAAATTGTGGGTGTCAGGTACTGTGCCCCAGAGATGAAGTATGTGACTAAGACAGAAGATCAAGTATTTAAGGTGATACAATGTCCTTTCAGAAAAAAAGGGAAATAAAAGATTAGATGTCTAATAGATGCAAAATACTAGAAATCCTCAGAGTATCTGTCTTATTTTATTTTGTTCCCTAAAACTGGGCTCAAAAATATTCTAATTTTTCTTTCTTTCCTCTTCTTCCTCCTCCTCTTATGCTTTTCTTTCTTTCTTTCTTTCTTTCTTTCTTTCTTTCTTTCTTTCTTTCTCTTTCTCTTTCTCTTTCCTTCTTTCTTTTTTTCTGAGGCAGAGTCTCACTATGTAGTTCAGGCTGGCCTTGAACTCACAGCAATCCTTCTGCCTCTGCCTACTGAGTGCTTGGATTACAGGTGTATGCTACTGCATCCAACTGAAAGGTTCTAATTTCTATCTTACACAAAATGATTCAGTACCTTGATGGTTCCCATTTTCAAATAAAAGGGTCACATGTTCAAATATAAGGTAGACTTCACTGAAGATTGTAATACAGTCTACTACCTGGAAGATTCTGGAGCTCCTTGTGTATACTCTGCCATATAACAGGATACTCACTTTCACAGAATGATTCTTGCTCATTAACACATATTTACAGCTCAAAATTCATATCAAGTAGATGAGTTACTGGAACCCATACGTTATCCACACACACACCCCACTTTTTTTTTTTTAAAGAGGACTTCTATGTTTTGGAGTGGTTTTTTGTCTGTTGGTTTGTTTTCTTAGCAGTGATGGAGCAGTTATAAACCATCTTCAAAGGTGTGCTAAATCTCCTAAACATAAAAGCTTTCAGAATTTTTAAATACTTAAATAGAGGAGTGGTTATCTGTTCTGGCCACAGTTCTGCACTTCTTGGGAACTTAAAATAATTGCCAATTTCTGGACCTCTCCTCAGACCAAGTATATTAAAATCTCTTGGCGTGCATCTGCTGGTAGCTGCCCACAAGTTTTTAAATTCTGAGTTCTCAAGGTGATTTTGATGCAGAGGGGGGCTGAGGATCTTGAATGAGAAGGGAATTTATGAGAGAATTCACAGGATAACTTTCATAAGCTGACTACCTTCATCTTTATTCTATTTTATACTTCTTAACTTCAATGAAATCCACCCCACTCCAAATTAAGAAAGAATTCCAGTTTTTCTTCTCATTCTTTTTCCTTAAGGTTGTGTGGAAAGCTGTGGTTACTTGGCAAAACTGTCAGCTTTTTTGTCTTTTTGAGACAAGGTTTAACTATTCAGTTCAGGCTGGCCGTGAACTCACTTCGTAGACCAGGCTGACCTCAAACTTGTGATAATCCTCCTGCCTCAGCCTCTAAATTGCAGGAATTACAGGCATACACCACCATGCCCAGCTTGTCAGCTTTCTTGGAAAGGAAAAGAAAAGAAATTCGTTTCTGGGAATGAGGTATAGGAATTTCAGTCTTATAGGGAAAGAATAATAATAAATGTGATGTTTATTGGACACTAGTTACATGTATGAGGTACTGTACTAAGTATGTTGCATAAATTATTAAACTTCATAACAATTCTTTGAGGTAGATGCTATTGTTGGTATACATTTAACAGGCAAAGAAACTGAGCACAGAAAATCCTGAAAGTTGTCACTGGTGGAGCCAAGATGGCAGGGGGCTTTGACCTTGGCAGCAGATGGAATGAGCTGAGGTAAGCTCAATGTATGAACCTCCCCTGGTGCTCCAGATGGGGGTCACTGACAAACAAAGGCAGGAACTATCTGCATCAGAGGACAGAGAATGGGAGGGAAGGAGGAAAGAGGACTCCCTAATCATAGTTCTGTAACTGAATCCTAAGTCTAGATTTTACTCCCATCAGCTAGATCCTGGAAAGATATGGATACTGTATTCCATCAAATCTAAAATGCCAGAGATTGAAGTTACATATTATTTCATGTACCTTATAAATTATTTAGAAATGCCACCCACTAACCATGACCTGCTATCAATTATAAAATGCATCCAAGTTTCTAAAGTTGGGAAAAAACTGTGTATCTTAGGATTGATGAAATACGGTACAAGCTGTGAACTCTCATGAACTTCGTTTTGAAACTGTGGAAATCACTCAGCACGTTGGGGAGGCTCCTGCCAAAAGAGGCCAAAAACATAGTTCAAACAACATGGAAAATAATCTGTACTGCATATTTTAATATAATTTGTTTGAATACCCATAGACAAAAAGTAGAAAAAATCACACCACATTTTAGGTTTTGTTACTCAGTTTTCTTATCTGTAAAGTGGGTTGGGGTGAGGCTTATCTAACATATAAAAACAAATAGCACAGTGCTTGGCACTTGGGAGGAGAATGAAACTGAAATTTTTCTGCTTCATTATGTCTGAAGAGATTTTTACACAGTTGCAATCAATTTCAAAGAGGAGGAAGGAAAATAAAAGTGATAGATGACCTAAGTTATTTTGAAAAAGAGACCATATGATTTAAGACATAAATGTCTATTTGATGCTGCTCCAGAGTAAATCTGTACTGTGAGATTGAGCCAACCTATAATCAATTTTGTACTAATGCTGCATGAAAAGCTACGTGCACAATGGAGAATATTTGTTTATAATCAGGAGAGAAAGAAACTATATACACAAAGGTTTTTCCAGTGCCTGGTTAAAAATCTGACTCCTTGGCGTTCAGATTCATAAGGAATTTATGTGACATTTAACTCACACTTCTTTAATAAAACTTATCTTATTTTTTCAGTCAAATTGTTCCTAGTATAAAATGATGAATTTAGAAAATTTCAAATCTATCTGAAATTACCAAATGATTTTATACTAAAATGGCTTGATTATTTTGTAAAGGCCAGAATAGATATTTAATCAGATCAGATAAACTTGAATTTCAACCCTAAACATTACATCTTTTACTGGAGCTCTACATGTGCAGCCCATATTAAACAATGTGGTGACTGCAAGAATTAGGGCAAAGGTATTTGCCTGTGCCTCAGGGAAAGACCCACACTTGTGACCTGAATCTGAAGAGTTGAATAGGGCACTGTTTGGTGAGAGATCAGATAAATGACCACTCTTGGGAAAATATTGACTCCAGGAATCATGCAAAGGTACAAACCACCTCCATACTATGGGCTTTGTGTCACAGAGTCATAAACCTTTCAGAAGACATAGGACTGCTCTTTTGAAATACTCTGTTTATTTTGAAAGGTTCACTGAGAGTGAATCAAGGGTTAAGTCTAACAGTGTGTTGACACCTTCAGAAGGGTTGGGTCTGAATTCACACTCTGCTGAGTGATGGAAAGTTCTTAACTTTTTAGGGTACAGACCTCTTCATTTCTCCTAAGAGCCATCCATAATTTGTTGAAACTAATCCCTGACACTAGGTCTCAACTGTTAACTGAATGCCTTGAGTAAAGCCTTTGCTCCCTTGCCCTTTCATTGAGCAGACATTTGCTGCGTACCAAGCTCTGGACGTTTACTAGACAGTGGGACCTAAAGACATCACACACAGTAGCTATTCAAGATCTTCTGTGGTCTGAAGATGAAGATGAAGATAAAGGGAGCTCAAGAAGGGCTTGCCTACCAACAGCCAGGTAGCCTGCTAACTGGACTCTCCTCTCTTTCTCATCACTGCTTCTGATGCTACTCCTGGCTTCCTGGCTTCTCACTAGTTGAAGGGCAATCCTTTTGTAGCTTTTGGCCTAATTTTTCTAGGCCTCTCCACACATGTGACCAAGTTCTTTATAAAACAAGAACTTGAGTCCAAGTTCTTCAACACAGTCTGCAAGGCCCTTTGCAACCTGGCTGTATCCAGCTGTTTGAGATTTTCTCTCTGGTTCTTGAACTTCATGCCCTGTCTACTCAGTTCCCATGGGCCTTTGTCCCATACAGGTCCATTTACCTGGGACAGTTCTCTTCCCTCTTTTCTCTGCCTGGTGAACTTCCATCAAGTTGTTCTCTAATTAGGACGAAACCTAAGACAGTGATGGCGAACCTTTTAGAACTTGCAGTGGTACAGCCTGCCGCAGCACATGTGCCATAGGTTTGCCACCGCTGGTCTAGAACACTGCTGACAGTAAGTGCCAGTAACTTTTCTATTCTTTGTTTCCTTCTTGGCACTGTTGTAGCATCACGCATCCTTCTCTCAGCCTTGATCTTTTAAAACGTCTGTTAGTGACAGCGAGATTCCTGGGTTTTGTTCATCTTTGTGTCTCAAGGAAAGTAGAGCTTTCCATGACAATGTTTTCATTGAAACAGAGAATAAAGAGAAAAATAAGGACACTGGTCAGTTTTCTAGAAAGCTGTGACCTGTGTTTATTTTTTTCTTCTGAAATTACGTGTCTGGAACTTTTGGCATTTTCAAATGACTTTTAATTTCTTGCAAGACTGAAACAAAATGGTGAAATTGGGACAGGAGTCATTCTGTGTGTGGGAATCCACAGTCTAGTGCTGCCAGCTGAGTAACTTTAGGCATGATACACAACCTTTCTGTGCCTCATTTTCTCTTCTTTAAGATTGGGAAAATATCAGTAATTACTCCACAAAGTTGTTATGAATGAGAATTAGATAATATATATTAAGTGTTTCTTAGATGGAAGCAAGCACTCTCTTTGGTATTGATTTAGTTATTTCACATATGAAACTGTGGTGATAGTTTATTTTGTTAATGTTCTTAGGAAGCAAAACTAAAAATTAGAAATTTTGTAGCTGTTTTTCGTATCTTCTACCTACCTGCAATCTATTCCTTACTCATTTTTGGAATGTTAGTGGTCTATGAAATGCAAAGGTCTGGGAATCACTTCTGCATTTATAATTCTAAAGTGGGAATAGACCCCTATCTGAGTTTCTTAAGATTCTGGAACCTGTAGCTAAAATGGCACCACTATCAGGAATCTCAGTACCACCAAACTGAAGTTACAAACCTTCTGAGGGAAATTTCCTGACATTAGCTTTCTATATGTGGCCAATTAAACTCTTATTCTCTTGAATGAGGGGCTGTTTTAAAGGTTTCACTGCTTAAGCATAGCTTTAAGATTGAAAAGACAGGTGTTTATGTATCAAATAAACTGAGAGACAGAATAATACACTCATTAAGGTTAAGTTTCAGTTTTACTAAAAAATAAGGTTTCAGCAAAAAAAGGCGTAACTCTAAAAATGATCTTAAATGTAAATCATTAGAGAGTTAGAGTTTTTCTAACACATTCTTTCTTGAATCACTATAAATAATGAATTAATGTGTCTATTTCTTTAGGCAGAGACCTCTTACATCAGCAATAGTTAAATATACAGTTTAAAGAAAATAATATCATGCCAGTAATATAAAACCAATGGATCATAGTAGCCAATTAATTCCTGTCTTCCCTGCCCCTGTCCCAAATCCCTTCTAATTCTACTATGTAGAAAGACTCATCTTTATACCCATGTCTGCTGTAGTGTCCTCCTACCTACCTTAGGGCCTGATATATAGCAGAGTCTCAATGATTATGTTATTTTGCACTGATCCCTTATGAAGTTATTTTCACATGTACACCATCAAATTATTCACAATT
This sequence comes from Dasyprocta punctata, assembly GCA_004363535.1. Lineage (NCBI taxonomy): Eukaryota > Metazoa > Chordata > Mammalia > Rodentia > Dasyproctidae > Dasyprocta > Dasyprocta punctata. Next base: position 158,288 of record RJWM01000124.1, on the reverse strand, counting down.
TTCATCAATACAGAAACAAGAGAAACAATGCCTTATTTCTAGGACATGGGACTAGGGAGAAAGGAAAACTTTATAGGCTTTAGCCCCCTGTTCTTGCCTGATGTTTAAAAGCAACAATATTCCTTGAGTTACTAACTCAAAATTGTTTTCTACCAGCTTCATTCTGCATCCAGCGTCCTTCTGCATGTGACAGTACATTTCAACCCCTTTCTACCAAAGCCAATTTGATGGCTTTTATTACAGGTCTTTGGGAGCCACACAGTATAAGAAAAACAGAATGAACTCTATGGAAGGAGTCAGATTCCATGACCAGGATTCTATCTAATAGATGTGCCTGGCAAATATGACTCAAATCTCTTTGTAAACATTTGTACTTTAAGTTCAATTATATGCAAAATGAAATGTCTAGAATAGACAATTAATTCATTTGTTAAACATTTTGTGCATACCAAACTCTGGCTGCTAGTAGGAGCACAAAGACATTCAAAGACAACACCAGAGTCTTACCTTCAAAAACATCTCAGTCAATTGAGGACACATTCTACATAATCAAAGATTCCTTTTAATTCTAAAACTTTATGGATGCATAGCCTGGCAATCTAAATTCTATTAAGCCAACCATAACATTAAAAAACAAAGCATGTTTCTTATATCAGACCAGTTACAAGCCCCAAATGAATATTAATGGCACATTAGGGAAATTATATTAGGTTTCAATGACCAGTGGTTATGTGATAGTTCTAATGAAAGATCAGGCAATTAAAAAACAAACAAACAAACAAACTTTCCTTACAAATCTCACTTCAGCACCTGAACAGTAGGAGTTCTTATTGTTTCCATTCCCCTTTTTCATTTTTCGTTCTGTTGATGAAGCACAATATTTGAACAATATGTGTATAGACTTCAAATGGTGACAGCGATTACAGCTGGCCAAGTAGGCTGGGAAATTGGACACCAGACCGTACCTTACTATGAGAACAAAGTGAAGTGTATTTATTTTATTGGACAGTTTGAATTTATTATAGGTGGCTCACAATTTCCTGTCTCATTTTTTTTGTGCTGTTAAAATTTATGTCAGGATATCTTAGGTTATCACACTCTGGCACCCCAACATTTATGCCAGTAGACTGAGTTGACTTACAGAAAGTCCCCAGACAAAAATTGAAGGGGAAAATACCCAAAACTTTAGTTGGAGAATGGCAGAAGCTTTGGAAAAAATCTGAAAAAGCAATGAAGATGAAAATGGAAACTTCGTGAAAATTAATGTAGTGTAGAATTGGCAAACATACCACTTATTTCTTTAAACAAATAGAAGAAAGAACCCGCTTATGAGGTGCACCCAAATAATTCACAGGTGGTGAAACTATTAGAGTCCTGCAATTTCTTGCCTAACAAGTGAAATAAATCTGTATTATATAACAGAGTGTGCTTCACACGCATGGTTTTTTGCTATTCGCTTTCTCTCAACTGTCTTCCTTTTGATACACAAGATTATTTTGGTTTTATTATAATTATTTTAATAAGAATTTTAGATAAAACTCTAGTGAGGATGAGAGATGAAACATATTACAGTAACTGCACTTATAGCAATGTGATTCCAATGCACTGTGCTTGTTGTTTGCACAGATTTTGGAAGTTGCAAAGTTAGCACCATATTATGAAAACCTGAGATTGGAGCCTGTTAACAAGATGCCACAGTGATAATGAAGCAAGTGAAATTTCCCAAGATCAGTGATGGCAAACTTTTAGAGCTTTCAGTGACACAAACATGCCCCTGCAGCATGCAGGCCATAGATTCGCCACCACTGCTGTAGATGTTGATGACACATAATGGTAAGTCTCACAAGGATAACAATTTCTTGGGAAAAGAAACACTTTAAGCCTAAATAATTAATCTTACCTACATTAATTTCTTAAATAATGTTAATTAATTAATAGAAACTATTGCAGTCTGTTTTGTTGTACAAGTTGATAATTCTGAAATAGAGAAATTGTAACATTAATTTTTAACATTTGAGGTCAAGTAGCAGCAGAAAATATTCTGACAAAAATGTTCATAATCTGTAGGAAGCCATAATTTTCAATCACACATATATAATAAGGCTAAATAAGAAGTGTCTAAGTTACAGAAGTTTTATTTACAAGCTGAACCAACTTATAGAGTAGAAAATAACAATAGAGAATAGCAATGTCAGCTGTGTAACTACTGTCTATGGAAGAGTTTATTTTTAAATTAAAAAAAAACTGTAGCAACGAAGTGTTTAACAAGCTATCAAGCTGCTCATTGCTAGGACTGTGTGTCAATCTATCTTTCATGGGACCTTACCTGTCTCCATTGGAGTTTGCTTTTAAATCAGGTAGACAATTGGTGATAGGTCAGGGTCTCTGGAGCCACTGGAGTTTGGCTCATGCTGGGTAGACCCGTGACTGAAAGCAATCACTTGAAGTGCTATGGTACTACTGAGTTTACAAAACACGGCAGCATATAATGCTGTATTTGCCTCTCACAGCATCTGGGAAGTTGGATGAAATGGGCAACAGTGTATGGCAGTGCAGACAAAAGCTGAAGACTCATGTGACAGGGATGAGTGGGAACCAGTGCTGCAGTCCAGATAGTTACATTCTAAAGCCAAAGTTTTTTTTTTTTTCTTTTACAAACACTGTTATAGTTTGGATGTGGTTTGAAAGTCTGCCCAGGGTTCGTTGGGACTGGATGCTTGCCTCTCAGGTGGTGGTTGAAAGATGGTGTGGATCCTCAAGAGGTAGGGCTTCTAGGAAGTTCTTAGGTCACTGTGGGTGTGTCCTTAGAAGAGACTAGGGGATGCCAGTCTCTCTCTGCCTGTGTCTAACTTTGTTACTCTGGTGTGGTGGTGCATGCTTATAATGCCAGCGCTTGAGAGGCTGAGGCAGGAGGATCGCCACGGATTTGAGGTCAGTCTGGGCTTCATAGTGAATTCAAGGCCAGCCTGTACTACATAGTGAGACCCTGCCTCAAAAAACAAACAACAACAACAAAAATCGGCTTCCTGCACACTCTCAGCATTTCTATCTGTGCTGGGAGGTAACGCGGCCAAGGGGTGACCCTCATCACAGAGCCTGTCCTCTGCCATTTGGGCTTTCAGCCTCCAAAACTGTGAGCTAAACACAACTCTTCTCTTACTAAATTAGCTGTCTCACATATGTTTTGAGTCCAACAAATTGCTGGTAAATAGAGGTACCTCCATGAAAACTGTGTTAAAGATAGTTTAAGAATCAATATGCTCAAAACATGTGTATTACTGTTGGTGGGAATGCAAATTTGTACAACCATCATGGAAAACACTATGGGAAGCCCTCCAAAAACTACACACATTCTGTGTATCAACCATATGATCCTGCTATGCACTTGGTATACACCAAGGAGTCAGTATACTACAGGACACCTGCATACCTATGTTTATTACAGTCCAATTTACAGTAGCCAAGATATGAAACCAGACTACATGCCCATCAACAGATGAACAGATCAGGAGAATCTGGTATGGTAAATCTACCTAATGGAGTATTATGCAGTCATAAATAAGAACAAAATTTTGTCATTTTCAGGAAAATGGATAGAGCTGGATATCACCATATTAAGCAAATAAGCCAGACTCAGAAAGACAAATATCTCATATTTTCTCTAACATATGAAATCTAGAATATTAAAAAATAAGACAAAGATCTCATGATGAAACAGAAGGGATACTATTACTAGATAAGAAAAAGGTAAGGGGGGAGGGAGGTATAAGGCAGGATAAAAAGGGGAAGGGTTTGATCAAAATATATTATGTTCATGTATGAAAATAAAATTTTAAAAAATTTAAATGAGGCTAATAAAACTGTTGCAAAAATTAAATGAAATAGTACTTCTAAATACCTTAGTACAATATGTGGCACTTACAAGTGCTCAATAAGCATTAATTATTTTTAAATGTGTGTTTTAGTTTACATACTGCTGTAGTTTGTGTCCTATTTATTTGTTTGCCTTTGGGATTCTGATTTTCTCTGTCATTTTGTTCACCCCTCAATTTCCTGATATCCTGTCTTTGGAGCTATTCAGGGATGTGCCTTAGTTTCCCCTTCTTGGTGACTTTCCTGTAGTCTTTGCTTTCCCCTTGGATCTGGGAGGTTCTGTGTCCTTAGCCTGGGTATTTGGTGTTGCTCTGTTTTAGAATATTCCACCTGACTTACTACAGCCCTGCTCTTTTTGGTTTCATTACTTATTTTTTACCATTCCTACATTTGAGGATTCTATGTCTGAAAAATTGACCTAATTTCCTATTTTCCCTGCAGTATTGACACATACCCCCAAATATTTAGCACATGCTAGGTATGTAGTAAACTGCAAATTGCAGAGATTAAACCACCATTAGATGATATGGCATCTTCTTATTTCTTTGTTTCCATATAATAAATGGAAAGTTGTATTACTGCTTATAAGTAAGTACTAGCATGCATAGCACCTAATTTGAAGCATATGCTATTTTAAAAGATTTTGGTATAACAACACATTTCCACAAGTTTTATTGTCTTCACACAACAAAGCATTATTTCTTCCTGATGGTTAAATAAACATTCACAGTGAAAGTCTGTGAGAGTAGCGGTGAGAGGCAGTGTTCTATGTAGTCACCCAGAGACCCTGGCCTTCCAATTGGTAGCTTTTCATTACTTAAGATCTAAAAATTCTGTACTCAATTGTTTGTATCCAGTAAGAGAGAATGATTGATGCGTAAGGGCTATGTGGGAGGGATTACAAGTGCTGTATGTCAATTATACCTATATTCAATTGACAGTGACATAGCACCATCCAACCACAGGGAATGTTGGGAAATATAGTTTATCTATGTACCTGATAATAAAAATAAATGAACTGTGGTCAATCTATAACACCTGCTAACATGAGAGTTTTGAAATATTTTTTAAGTTTTATAATACTATATCTAATGTAAATGTCATGCTCTTCCCAAGGACATGTTTTGTGAAAGGAAAAATATTTGATAATTTAATGGGTAAAAATATAGGAAACATGCAAAATGTTTCCCTATGATTGATAACAGCCAAAGAGGTTATTGTTCAACTGTCATTATGGCTATATATATTTAAAAGGCAGAAAGAGGTAGAAACACAAAATACATCTTCACTTTAGAATTTATTCATACTTTTGTCTTGGTCTTATCTAAACCATAAAGAGTAAAAATGCTTCACATAGAAAATGAATGTTTAACTTTTCTTTTCCTACTTGTACTGAACCCTCTTTTTCTATTTTCTTGTTGTGTCTTTCTTATTTATCTACTTATTCTTTCAATAATAATATTAAGATCTAATTACCAAGCATTCTGATAGAGGTACGAGGAACAATTTTCTTCTCTGCCCTCTACAGCTTTGTGGGACAGACAGAAATATAAGTCCAATAACAGAGATAAACAGAAGAGCATAAAAATTATTTCAAAATATATTCTAATATTTTGGCAATTGTAATTACTTATGACACCTTCTGACAAGCAGTCACTAAGAGCTGACCATATATGTAGCTATATATTGCTGGAATTTTGAGTGGAAATAGTCAAATGCAGAAATTATGGTACTTTTTTCTAAGAAAGATTATAGCTAGTTATTAATATAAGATATACTTCTGTGATAAAAATGGAAAATATTAGTGAATATAGGAAAACAGTCAAATTGATTAATAAATCCTGAACTTGTTAAAAACACAACAAATGAAAAGACAGAAGTCATTATTGGCTGCAGACTAAAACTGTACTCTTTGGGCCATCTACCCGACATGGCCAGAAAAATTTAACTGATTGCCTTCCATGCTGGGTGCTCCAGTTAGCAAAGTGCCTGGGAAAGAAAGCAGTATAGTTAAGCTTTTCTCAATGTATTTTTTAATCTTGAAGTTCGGGAATTGGGGAGAGTTAGTCACTTATTTTTGAGCTCATGGAAAAAAAGGGTTGATAGCAGCAGCTTACCCCTGTTAGCAAGTGGGCTCCTCACACAGCTGTGCTGGCCTATTTCAATTAGGATCCTTTAGGACTTACATCACCTCTGGTATGCCAATCCTAAGCCACTCATGAGCCAGCACTGCCAATCAAGCCAATAGCCAACCACATGGTATGGTTTTTAATGATGTAGACAGAAAATGACATGAACTTGTCTCATTTTGGTGAAAACACAAAGTTTGAAGCCAGCTCTCTAGAAGGAAATTAGTAACAAGGATAAGACTGTAAAACATGCTTTAGACACGTTTTCCTGTGTTTATCTCAACACACTTAACCAGCAGGTTATTCGTTGTGATTCAAGGAATGCTCTCGCTTGAGACGTGACTCTGGTCTTCATGCTACAAAGAGGTCACTTCTGGGTCATTCTGCCCAAGAGAACACAGAGCAGTAGAATGTGCTTACTGAGAGACGGGTGGAATGAAAGTTAAATAACCAAATCTCAGAAAGTGTCATTCCTGGAACCTGAAAAATATACGAATTACAAGCAGAACTGTCTCTTGACCAAAGAAGCTGGACTATACATATGATGTGAAAACACACACACACACACAGCCAAAAAAAAGAGAAAACATGGAAAATATGAAGAATTAGAGGACTATGAGATAGTCTCCATAAGTCCTTTTCTCTCTCAGTTGAGTTCACCAACACTTCTCATATCTGTACATAAAGGCACTTCATAGCTGCTACACAAAATGGAGAAATTCACAAGGTATTGTATTTTTCCTGGATTTGTTTTTTAAACAAATAAAGGAAGATCATGTAGTTGGAAAAGGACAGAAAAAGAGAAGATAGTTACCCTGGAAGAGTAGGGGGTATTGGAAAGGCGAATATCTACTTGATTTTTATTTTTATTTTTATTTTTTTTGAGACAGGGTCTCGCTCCAGTTCAGGCTGTACTGGACTCACTACATAGCCCAGGCTGGCCTTGAACTCACATCAATCGTCTTGCTTCAGCCTCCTGTGTACTGGGACTTGAGGCATCAATCAACACTCCCAGCATCCCACCTGAATTCTTATTAAGCCATAATAACACTAGATGAAGTCTCATCATAAGAAAATTCTTGTGCAAATGCACTAAAATAAATAGAGTTTTAAAAAATAAATAACTTGTATATTCCATCAATAAAAAATTCCAAGAACTCTGACTTTAATTTTGATATTGGGGTATAAGAATAAGATTTATGACTGTCCTAAATTAAAGCAATAGCCTGTGCTAGAAGATTTCTTTCCACTGTATTCATATCTGTTACTAAAGGAATTTCAACATGTACTGATAGTCACCTAAAGGTACAAACATATGTTCACTTATTCATTCTCTGTTTCTCTCAAGTCTTCAATGTTCATAGACTCTTTCAAGGAAAAACTTTCCTGGCATAACAGAATTCTGTAGTTCACTAGTGACCACTATTGGACATTCTTCCCACAACTTTTATGAAGCACTAGAACTGTTTAACATGAAACTAAAAACAAGGCCAGGAAGTGGTGCTGAAGTCAGAAGCACTCAAAACAGGAGCCCAAGAAAGCAAGAAACGTAACAAGAAGTTCACAAAATATAAAGACAATACTATTTAAATAAATGCCATACAATGTTCTACAGACTTATGACAAAAATTCTTAAACTTTGACTTATTGACAATGTAGGTATGAAAATAAGAATATAGAGGGAACAGTTGTAGAGAAGTGCTTGTGAATGCACATAGTTGTGCAGACATACACACACACACACACACAGACTGCTGGACTGCTGGAACAGGCCACGGTCTGCAGTAATAAGGGATTTAACATTCATTCCACAGACTAATGGTACTTCTCGCTATCCAAGATAGATCCACTTAGATAATAGAGGAAGAGAGTGCCAGAGGAACTAAAGGGAATGGGCTATTGTGTTTGACTAGTTTCCATGTATAAATTAGTGCTGAGAAGAAAAAGAAATTCAACAGAAAAACACATGTACTTTATTATAATTCCTAGTGTTACTCTTGCAACTCTCACAATAGCAGGCAAGAGAGTTTAAAACCACTTAAAAGAAATGAAAAAGCAAATACAAATTTCATTAAATGCCTTTCTGACAAGAAGTGATTTGACTTCAAGTGTAGATGGACACATGTGTCAATGGCTGGTCATGGTTTTTGTCACATTGCTTTGGAGCTAAACAATTGAGACAAAGGAAGGAGAATAAAAAGTGAAGAAGGGTGGGAAGATTGGGAAGTCACATTTTGTGACTTAATTTAACTTGACCATCAAGATGAAATCCATTGATCAGTTTTATCATCCAACTGTGTGCAGAGTTTTTAAAAAGTCTACAAAGTATGCACTGTGGATGAAAATATAGGTGGTAACTTAAAATGGCTATAAAGACACAGGGATAAAGCCCTGGATAGAAAGACACAGAGATAATGTTCTCTCAGGAATGATGTCCAGGAAGGAAAAGGCTTTGACCGAGCTGAGACTCAACAACACACGTTGTTCACACTCAAGGACCAAGGCTATTTTGATAAGGTAAAAAATTGACACACAGGATGTTTTCCAAATAAATTAAAGAAACTGTTAGAAGTTCCTTTAATTAATTTCACAAGTAGACAGCATCTTGTAATATGTAAAAGAAGTATGGGAAAAACAAGTCCTCTAATTCCATTTCTCTATCAAGCCTGAAGGTTGAACTGATGATGTCATACTTCTAATATTAAGTCAACTACAGTTCAGGCTAAAATTCACTTTCTTCTAAGCCAGTGATTAATTTTGGCTACAAAGCTAAAGGAGGCAGTGAGTGAACAAGTGTACCAAGTATCCTTGGCACTGCTCATATTTTAAATGGCCAAGATGATGCAAAAAGTGTCCAGATCGCTGGCAGATAGTACAGACCACCTCCTACCATTGTGTTCATCATTTTAAACAGTTTATAACCCTAATACAAAGCAATTTATGTTCTCTTCATTATGTGACCTTTTGGTTCAAATACAAGCTTGTTTCCTTGGCTGTAAAATGGATTTAACAGTGCTTTTCAAACAACTAACGCCTAGTTTTTGCCACCTTCAGACATGCAATACAGGACAGCTATTACTAACGCTGTTACTGCTTTGCACATAGTAGTATCTAGGCACACAGCAGCCAGTTCTTTCTTTTCCAGCATAACTCTCAGATTCACATTGAATTTAAATACAGCATAAAACAAGCCTGGGTTTGATTTTATTTTAGCATTGTAATGCAATTATTGTAATTTAAACATGTGTTAAGTCCTTCTAAGATAAGCAAACAGTTGTTTTTCCATATAAGTCTAATTATATGCTCAAATACATATATGAATATTTAAGATATCAAAAAGGAGTATAATGCATTTACCAAATGGGTAGCAAAACTACCTCTTTCTGAATGGGAGAGTATTACTAAAGCATAATGAGATCATACTTCCATGTGAAAATATCACAAAAGTAATATGCACTGGTAATTTACTTTGTGATGCAGCTTAATGGGAAAATGACACACAGTTTTTAAAAAATCACAAAGAAGGAAAGAGGAGACAAACTAATGATGTATACAAGTAACACATCCATATGGAAAAAATGAAACACCTTTTATAAACTGCTTGTTCCAAAGTCATAAAGCACACCTAAACATTCTGCTCTTTATATTCCTCAGAATAGCTCAAACTGATTGTCTATTCATGCTTAAAACTCAGTTTGCCTTTAAACTTCTATGAAAAATTAAAAGTATGTTTATAGCTACAAGACAACACTATACATTTTTAGCTATAAAGATGAAATTATGAAGACATGGAGATGCATAAAATATTTAATTAATGCCTGAGTACTCTATCCAATGAATCTTCCTGGAGTTTTCCAGTTTGCATCAAACAGCTTGCTTCCCTTCTCCAAAATTATAGTGTTGCTCAAATTTGTGAAAATCAAAGCAGAATAACATATTCCTTCCTCATCTGAAAAGTAACACAACCTATATACTAGCTACATTTTTACCTTATTCTTGCCTCGTTACCTTTTGAGGAAGTTCTGGCATGCCATAAATGTGACAAGGAGACCTACAGTCACATTTGTTTGGAATCGGTATGAACAAATTTTGGAATAAAACCCTCAAATGAGGTTTATGAAACTGCCTGCCCAGAACACTCTGGTTTAAAAAATGTGCATTGCTATTAATATTTTGAGTGTAGATTTTTTTTGGACAGTAAATGTTCATTTTCTGCCCGTAAAACAAAGTATGAGTCACAATAGAACATTTACTTTGAGTCAAAAATGCAGTGTGTGCTGATGTTCAAGAGCAGAGCACCTTATCACTATGGCTGTGGAAATCAGCCGTACAAAAAGTCTTTATTTTTTTCCTTCTTCAAAAGTAGATTTGAGATCAAAGACTATAGTCCTCAATTCATAAATACTAGCATTAACTTGTATCCATAAATGACTTGCAGTAATTATGAGCTGTAATCCGGGTAGACTGTAAAGAGGGCTCTCTTTCTGTCTTTTATCTGGTTTTGTAGAACATGAGTATAGCAGGAAAATAATTGATAAAGGACATTGCGAGGGGAATCCCTGCACAGTCTATCCTTTGAAAAATTCCAGGAACACTACAGTGAGTGAGTTTGATTTCAGGACGTCTGTTATCTAAATTCCAAGCATACACATGACTACTTATACAGTCCTCAGCTCACAGACTCCATGCAATATATCCCAAAGTTCACGTCTCAGTATCAATAGTTTATATACCTGTAACTAATTCAGAAAGTTTTGCAGACTTTATTTTGCTTAGGAAGTTGGGGTTACAGCCCTGGAAAGAGTTGTTTTTTATTAATCATGTAAATTTCATTACCTGGAGTTTACACACACACACACACACACACACACACCCCAAACTAACAGCACCCAGACCAAATGGCAATAGCAACATATTGAAATGAAAAGGCATTTACCAGGAGCAGGAAAGCCAGAGAGAGGAGCACTGTGCCAGGAGTTGCCCGACGGCAGCATTCCATGCTTGGATCCTTGCCGGAATCCGAATCGGACACTGAATAAGCTGCTAAGTGCTCCTCTGCCTGCTGTCACATCCAGTGCTGGTGCTAACACTCCAGCCCTGCCTATCAGCTTCCATCAGCTCTGCTCACATTTCCTGGCTGAGGGCTGGGTGGGTGGATGGGTGGGGGGTAAGCTCAATGGAATCTCTCTCGGAGCAGGCAGCCAGCCAATCAGGCTCCTGCTAATCAGACATGCTGAATAACAAAGCGAGTGGGACAGAGAAAGTGTAACGGTGTGAGGAAAAAAACGTGTGTGGAGGGGCGGGGGGGGGGGGACGAAAAAGAAAGCAGAGCTAGCAGCAGAGGCAGAACAGCAATGCCAGAGATGCAGAAGTGCAAAAGATGAAGCTGTCTTGTGCTTTTAACTAACCTGCTGTGTTCTGTGTGAGATAGGTTTCTGTTTGCCATTTGCCTGTGCGAATGTCTGTTGCTTTGTGAAGTACAGTAGCTCCCTGCGACTGCGTATTGTTCCATTCAGGAGAGAAACTTAATCCCTGTCGATATAGAACATATGCCATAAAGGGAAAGAACCATAGTCAGAAACAGACTTATTATGCCCGTTTATACATTCTGTATAATTGCTTTTTTACTCTTTCATAAAGTTCCTCTTTATTTGCCCCTTTGACTTGTATAAGAAATACTGTAGAATTTTTTAGGTACCTCATTAGATCTGACAGCATAAGTTATTTTGTGCATTAAGGGCTTGACTTTGAAAAAAACGCAAAAGCAAGTTGTTTCTTTGTAATTTGACAATTTGAAGCATCCAAAGTTGACTGATTCTAAAGGCACAATTAGAAATTTAGATTCCCTAGTTTGAAAAAAGGAACCCTTAACAAAAACTTGAGGATGAGTGTGGCTACAGTTTGAGGGCTGAGGAACTGCTTGCTTTTGACATTTTGCCACCTCTCAACTTTCTGCTTTAGCAGAGCAAGGGAAAGAAAGGATGAATTAAATTCTCAGTTAATTCCCAAACCGTTAACCAACATCTCAGCTTCCTTTTCTCCTGACCCACATCTTTCTCAGAGCTGCTATAATGCTGGAAAGGATGAAGGAGGCTCCATCTCCTTTTCCCATCCACTACTGTAAGCGGGTCAGAGAGACTGACCTCTGAGGTCCAGCCCAACCATGGAGGAAGTACTAATGAGTGCTGGAGTGATGACGAGGCTGGTGACAGCGAAGAGAAGGTCAGAAAGCTTCTGAGGCTCTTTAATCCATGAACAAGCAAGGCTTGATTCTATCAGAGGAGGATTTTATTGGTCTTAGAGAAGTGTTAAGTGTCAAACAAGGACACATTTCCTTCTTATCTGCTAAGGAAATCATTGAATTTTGGAAGAATGAAACAGCAAACTTGATCTCACATTTTCATAGGTGAGTCACCAAAAAAAATTTTTTTTTCTTTGCAGCACTGATAGCTGAGAAATAGATACGGTGGAGATAAACGGTACTTAGAATTAATGTTCTTTTTTTTATTACTTAAAAAAGTCCTGACAAGAGGTCTGAAACACACAAATATAGAAAACCTGATCAAGTCATAATAGGCATGTGAATACCTGCCAATATACATACCTCCGGTGTTGCTTTTCAAAGGTGAAGAAAAGCGGGTTGTTCAACTTTGGTTATTTACTTCATATGGTATATCAGTTAAAGGGAGATGAGCTTTAAAAACCCCATTTTAAACCTGTTATGAACGTTAAGGGGATACCCCTTTGTTTTCAGTATCAAATATATGGAAGTAAGAAAATAGTGCAAATCCACAAAAAGAGTTCCTATTTTTGAAATATGCCCTTTTCCCCCAAAAAGATTAGTTTTACAAATCTCTTTAAAATTAGTCAATGTTTACAAGCTAAGGAGTATTCACAAGTAGATATAAAGTACTGGACTGCTATCTGAAATACTCCACACATAAAAAAACAAACTTGATTGATTGAAATAAATCTTCAATCATAAAGCTGTGCTATTTCTCTTTTGCACACTGGAGCTTTCTGCTATACCCCTGCTGCCACCCCCACCCCGCCCCCACCCCCATGCCCCATCAGGGTCATTAGCTAAAGATTTCCACCTACTTCAACAAAATGGAACATTTTACATAGCCCAATTCCTCCCTCTTCACATGTAAACATCATTCATTAGGTAGATCCAAAGGGAAAAACAATTGGGGGAGAAGGAATACTAACAATAGTGCTGATAGTGGAGGGAAAAAAAAATTGGCAAGGTCAGAGGAGTAATTGACAGCAATTTGTATGCTAGTCTAGTCTAGATTCCTTTGTGCTTTGGAAATAAATGCTGTTTTCTGAGTTTTGGCAAGATAGTCCCCCCAGTGAAGTTCCCAAAATAATAAGTCAGAGTCCTGATCATTTGCCGAATACTTAGAAGACCCCCTCTGTATTGTCTCCTGCTTCCAGTTTCCATGCTCTGCCATATTTTTCCTGTTGGCAGTGTCAATAAAAACTAGATAAAACAGTTCTCTAGTCTAGAATTAATACAGTGCAATGAAAACTCTCGAATTTATTATAATTTTGGAAGTGAAAAAACAAAATCAATTTGGGTTAGGGTAATTGGGAAAAATTTTTGAGATGCACTAATTCTGGTAATTAATAAAGTTTATATAGTATCTTTAAGTGTTACAAAATGATTTCACACTCATTATCACATTTGACCTGACTACTTTGTGAAGTTAGTGAAGTGCTTATCCTTTTTTTCACGAGTGTGAAATGGGCACAAGTCATTTAAGAGACTTGACAAAGTCCCTACAAGCTTGAATTGGCCCTTGAATCAGGGTCTTTTGACTTCAAACCCCCTTTTATCGCATGTTCGTATATATGTCCATTGTTATCGAAATACTTATATGTATATCCAGATTCAGGTGTTGACAGTCTGGTTGAAGTGTGATGTGTTGGAAGGGGAGTATCGTTAGCCAAGGGAAAAGAGCAGAAAGCAGGCACCCCAGGGGTACCTGGGATATACGTTACTGTTACCTGATGATGGCAAGTATCTTACTTTAGTCTACAGCTTCTCTCAACTCTGTCATTTCTGAGACCATTTTCAGTGCCAAAGGAAAATAACATAAAACCCTAGGTAATCTAGATCCATCCTAACAGCAGCCGGGAAAGGCCCTTACGGCGTGTGAGCAGGGCGCTGGCCTCATTCCTTTTTCCTCTGCAGGTATCTAAATTAAAGCCGTCTGCAAGTGTCTGCTCAGCAGCAGCAGAAGCCATGGCGGCCGGCATCCCGGTTCCTGGCTCCGTGAACAATATATTAGGTGAAAGGAAAGCAGCAGCGAGAGTGAGTGTCAGAGCTGTCTGAAGCATCATTCCAAATGGTATGGATTTAACAATACTTAATTTAAAAAACACCAACTTGGACAGCAGCAAGCTGCTAGCATTCAGTGTGCTTTACGACAGGAAAGAATGAGCGAAACAGTCAGAATTTCTTTCCCTGGGGAGAAGGCTTCACGTTTCTTGCTCCAAAGCCACCTGTCTTGTCTTGAGGCGGAGCCTCTTTGCTTGGCCTGTAGGTGGAAGGAAGCAGTGTGGAGAGGGCAGAGGGCCTCCCCAGAAGAACACTGGTTAGTGCCTGAACTCCCTTCTGCATGGTGGTGGTGATGGCAGGGGTATGGTGAAGTTCTTGACATCCCCAGCTAATTCTGAAACTTAAAGGAAGGAAAATGGCGAAAGTGTGAATAAGACAAAAATGCCGGGAGGAGGCTGATGTTCCCAGGGGAAGCACTAGAATTTGAGTATAAATTCCAATTCCCCTAGCATCCTGTGCATACAAGAGCCACTAGAGCATGCATTAGAAATTTCAAATCATCTTTCATACATGCTCTAATGTGATACGAGCAGGAACTCCATGAGGTAGGGAGTGATCATGCTCTACAACTTGCAGATGAGGAAACTGGTGCTCTTAGACTGTTTAATACAAGTGCTTCTTACAGTTACTTAGCAGATGGGAAACTCAGGCTTACATCTAAGGCTGTTTAACTTTCCCCAAGGTCACTATGTAAGGAGATGCTAGAAATAGCTACATATATCAAGAGTCCCAGTTCCATGTACTTTATTAATTTCATGTAATATTTACAACAACTGTATACGGTAAATATATTTATTGTCTCCATAGGAGTGTTACTTTTGGTAGATTAGTAATTAAAAATTCATTCCAACCAATGCTTTCCTGATCTGCAGAGGTCAGAAATTCCAAAACAACATTTTTCAGATTCCCTTGCAGCTACTGAATTGTATATAACTTAGATTTGATTCCTTCGAGCACTGTTTAAATATTTAAAAGGGGAAAATGAGACAGAGGTCATAACTTTGTTCTCTTTGCTCATAAAATCAGCCACAGAACAATGCAGCTTGTCTGCAAATATATTGATCAGTAATTACATTTGTGGGTATCAAGAGACA
Source organism: Dasyprocta punctata (assembly GCA_004363535.1). Taxonomy (NCBI): domain Eukaryota; kingdom Metazoa; phylum Chordata; class Mammalia; order Rodentia; family Dasyproctidae; genus Dasyprocta; species Dasyprocta punctata. The sequence goes on along the minus strand of RJWM01000124.1, from coordinate 142,845 downwards.
GTGCATTTCATTAGCCGGCTCAGAGGACATGGATGTGGCTGTCACAGCCTCTGCCATTTGCGTTCAGCTCTTCCATTCCTGGGATGTGGAAGACACAGCAGCTCCTAGGATAATCTTTTCCTGCAGAGCACACGGAACTCTTCTGAAAGCTCACGTTAGTGTCTTTTTCTTTCACAACTGAAAATTTCGCTGTTAATACATCATTTTCTGTTTATGATAGAGTAAATTCTGTTCTCTGTAACAGAATTCTTACTGTTACAGCCCCTTTCACAGAGGAGGCACTGTGAATTAGAGAACCTGACCAAGATCACACATCCTGAGAGGTGAGGAGACAGAATCTGAGCCCAACGAACATGCATTCAAAACCACTGCTCTGTACTGCCTCTGTGCAGCGCATAGCACACCGTGGGAGCTCCAAGCTGCAGAGATCATTAGTCGTTTGGGGACGCAGTGAGGAGAAGCCAAACAGAAAAAATAGAAATTGAAACAGACCTGAGATGTGCAGAGACTTCTAGATGAAAAGGAATCTGGGAAATGCTTAATGCTTAAGTGTGGAGACCCAAGGAAGAAGAGAGAAGGCAAAGAATGTGGGGCTCAAGCTGGGCATTCACCCTGACCCACTCTTATTGGCTGTTCAATAGGCGACACATGTGTTTTTAAGTTTTTTGTCCCATGTTCACTCACTCTCCCCCGTCATAGTCTTCCTCTCTCCTCAAAGTGCCTAGCAATTCATGTTGCTTATGGGAGAAACGCAACAAAATTTAAAATTTGATTTACCTCTAGCTGTCTGCAGCACCAAAGATATCAGTTTACATTTTTTTTCTCTTGTCTACAATGATTATTTCTGGGTTCGTCATACTGTGGATACTTGACTAAAGTGTGTGACTTCAGTTGGTAGCAGGAAGAAGTTCTGAAGACTGTTTAGTGTAATGGAAAGAACTCAGATTTTGGATCCAGACAATTCAAATCATAGCTGTTTCATTTATCACCAGGGGAGCTTTCAGGAAATAAATGGTGGAGGTTTCTGAGCCCAAGAGCCTTTGTTTATTTGCTATTGTTTCAAATTTTTGAACAATGAAAGCAGTACCACCACAGGTTGTTGTGGGTGGTGAAATGAAGGGTTTGCCTGGTGTCTAGTTTAGCAACTGATCTGAGAAACTCAATAAAACATTACTATTTTAGGTGGTGGGTATATGAGTGTTCACTGCATTCATGTGTCAACTTTTTCTATTTTTTAAAATTCTGACAAAATGCTGGGACAAACATCATAAATCAGATTCTAATTTTAGGACCCCTCCAAATAACAAAACACAACACAAAACTCATAGCAGAGTACTGAATAAAAATGGGAGGATAGAATTGTTCCCCACTCTTAAACCAGTAGTCCTTCTTCTTTTTGCTTTATAGCTAGGGCTTGTCATGGGTCTCAGAGTTTTTTAATTAAATTAGATTCTATCTATGCTTACTATATACCTACTGTGTGCAAAGCATGGTGTTATACAAAATTCTGGCAACAAAGAATCTATCTTTTGTAGCCTTTTTGACATAGAGAAGCTTATCAGTGTAATAGCTGAGGTTTGAATTATGGTTGTAATATTCATATATTAAACCCAAGTGTAATATATAAATCTAAGACCCTAGATTCTTAGTTCCATACTCTTTCCATGACATCATCCTCCACAGATAAAATAATTATACCAGAGCCAGATAATAAGGTGAAGGACTGTTAACAGATTTATAGACAATATAGAGTGAGCCGTCTTGAAATGTAAAAGCCGAATTCCTCAGCGTGGCATTCAGGGACCTCCTTGATTTGCTTTCAATCCCAGGATAATAGAGAACCACACTCTGCCCAATTGAAATACCTTTTACTACCTCAAACCTCCAAGCAGTTTGACTCCTGTGTATTTGTTCAGCTTGTTCTTTCAGCTGGCCACTTTATCCTGCATTCATTGTCTTGCTAAACTACTTTTTTCCTCTTTAAGATACAGTTCATGTCAGCTCCTCGACCAAGCCTTCCTTAATTGTTAAGGTTTTAAAAAATCTCCTTCTTTTGCTCATTTACTTGCTGGAATTTTTATGTATTTGGATACATTCTTTATCTGTCATGGATATGAACCATTCTTTTAACAGAATAATCTTCTCCATTATTTTATTAATAGTATTTTTTACAAGTTTTTATTGGATAGAAGTTTTGTACCTGTCCATGAGTTACTGATCTTTTTCATTTCTGATTTCTTTTGTTGCTTGACTATTAAAAGTTATTGTTCTCCATTTATGATATTTTTCAGTTTCTAATTTGGAATTTTAATATCAGGTGTCTAACCAACCTAAATAGCAAGTACTGTTTCTTTCTCTGCACCTCCACTGATTTGCTCCCTCACACCTACTGGTATTTTTCTCACACCACCCTGTTGGTAAGTAGAATCTCTCAAAACTTTGACTAGATTGTAAATTCTGAGAAGTCGAATATTAAAGTTATGAACTCTGGTGTGCACTCGCAGAACAGAATATGGCATATTGTACATAATTTGCATTAGTTATAGTTGTTAAATTGTGACTGAACATATGATAGGTATACAACATATCAGGAAAAAAGGAAAAAAGAGAGGGGGCACATGGGAGAATTACACAAGAAAAGATAGTGTCTGAAAACTAAGGCAAAAGTACATTAAAATTGGAATAGAATTTGAATTTCAGAAAAGCCATTAAACCATGGAAAATCATACTTTTCCTCTGAAGTAATATAGGTCATTGTGTTGTCTTGAGTTTTATTTTATTTATTTATTTCTTATTTTAGCAATTAAGAAACACTGGTTAAACTAACTAGCTGAATGATTTCTATGTGAAGTTAATATTCTCTCAAATCATAAATATAAATATTATTACAAAAATTGCAGAAACTATCGATTAATGAAACAGTGAAAAAGAATCTACAACTGAAATTAATTTGTAGTGTAGTTTATATTTAGGTAATTTAAAATTAATAAATGAAAAATATATACCTATATTTTGGAATGACTAAATCAAACTAATTGACATATATATATATATATATATATATATATTATGTCGCATACTTATGATTGTTTTTACAGAGTTTGCTTACATTTCCAGAAAGGACATGGAATATATAGCTAAAACTAGATATTTCATATTTCCTACTTGAAACTGCGGTAGGTCTTTTCTTCTGAAAAGTTTTTTATGAAAGAATTTGAAACTTGGTAAGTAGGACAAAAAGGACAAAAAAGTAACAACACAGAGAACTACATACAAGCTAACAAAATAAAACATTTACCATGTGTGCAAGGTATACTGAGGGAAAAATAAGGGGCGTGGTTAAGAGAAACATAGATGAAAGAATCCACAGATTTATCTCTTTTACATGTGCGTTTCCTCAAAGTTAAAATCCCAAACTGGTTTCTCAGCACAGAAACTAGCAATTAAGAAAAAAATAGGGTTCCAAAGATAAAGGGCAAAAGCTCATCATGGGAGTGTCGGGTAAGCAATTTGATTGGACTTGAGTCCCAACCTTGAGGTTTCTTGCGTTTAATGTCAGCAAGCAAAGGAGGGAAGCAGGCAGCGCACCACTAGGAGGCCACCAACCGCCAGGAGAGGTATGTCTAGGATTTGACAAGGAGGCAGCAAGTGCCAAGACGCGACCATGCTGTAACGGTTTTGTCACGATCTGTTCACAGAGAGATACGCTTTCCTGTCCGGCGGTCACACAGGTCTGGGTGTGGGTTTTAGTTACACTGTCCCCGCTTTGTCCCTCCCCATTTCTCTCCGTCCTGACTTCTCAATCTCTTGAACCAAGATAGAAACACGCTTATCTTACTCGGAATGGCCTGGTAAGAATGTTCACTATAACCATGTGCATTTACTTTTGCTTTCAACAGCTTGGCTTTCAAACTCCCATCTGCGTTTTTGGATGAGGGGGCATAAATAAGATATCTGTGTCAGAAATATAAACTGTCTCCCATTATCTGTTTTGCCTTTTCTGCTTTTGTAAAAATATACATGGCTACCCATACTGGAGCCATTTTCAAATCTTGGCAGTTATGTGTGACCATGCGTCAAAGTTCTAAGAACATGCAAGTGGAAGAAATGAGTGTAATTCCACGTAGTGGTCAAAAAGAGAGGGTCATACGCCGCTTCTGTCTTTCTTCCTTTTAGTGACTGGAATCATTATGTAAAGGTTAGACCAGCTCTGTTGGACTATGAAATTACAGCAGAAAAAGGACGCTGGCAATATCATGATGCCCCTGAAACAGCCTGTCTGCAGAACTTTAAACAGAGAAAGACATATATATTTTAAAGTAATATATGGCTGCAGAACTATGCAAAGCTATTAGATGAATAGACCAAACTACATGTCCTTCTACCTGCTCAGATCCTCAGGAAGTTATGTTTATTATGTCATTTCATACTGACCTCACATAATTGCCTTAGAAAATCTTTGAGTAAACATTATAACTAATGATCAATATGAGATTTTATAAAATTAAGAAAGCATTCTGCTTATGTAACTCAATAATGTAAGAATTCCTATAGCAAATTATCACAACACTCTATAATGTAACAGTTCCCATAGTAAATTATCACAACACAATTGTCAAATAGTATGTTTTTGATAAACTGGTAAGGTTTTATATTTTTTAAGATAATAAGATGTATATAAACCCTTGAGTTTCCAGCTTTCCTTTGGCTGCTAGGAAGCTCAGAATAGAATTTGTGCTAAGTAACTAAATTGTTCCTCAGCTTGTAGTTTTAAAAAATTCCCTCACCCTTTTTCTCTTCAGTTTTATAGTTTGTTTTTCTATGTAAATGATTCAATCTTTTTTGTCCACTGCAAATATCCTCTGAACAACTTTTCAACTTTTTTTTTAAGAAGGTAGGGTATAAACATGCAAAATGAAATATGATTTTGAAAAGGAAGCCAGTTTTGATGCCCTCCAAAAGAGATGTTGGTATCATAGAGGGATATTATGCTGATGAAAACATTGTTTTTCTTTATCCTTATGGTAACTAACTGATTTTTGTCAGCCATCACAATTAAGCCATCACAATTAAGCTTTCCAATGTGATCCTACACTTTCAAAGCTTCAAGTTTTGCATATACAGAGTACATTATTCTTTCTTCTGAGTCATTTCCATTGGAAAATGCCATTCAAGTGAAAAAATTATTTCCCCCATAATCAAATTTAATATTTTGGTAGAAAGCATATAACAATACCACAGTTTCATTTTTATGGGTTCCATTAATCAAATTTGTGATTTAGCTGAAATACTTTTCTCTTCCATGTCTCATAATAGATGACACAGATGGAGGAAGGAGTGGAGAGACCCTGAATTCTGACAGGACAATGTACTGTCTGCACATGGTTCTAGCTGGTTCAGTTACTCATCCTAAAGTTAATGAAGTTTGAGGTGATGAGGGCACTCTTGCCAAACACTAGTACAGATATGGTATTAGTTTCCAGGAACTTAGCAAAGAGAGTTAATAACTCAACTGCAAATCATTATCACTATCAAAAGAAAGAACAAAACACTCTCCAAACATGAGACTATAAACCTTGGAGACAGCACATCTTGTTTGTTCATTCTGACCTTTGGCATAGCTGCCCCCTGCATAGTAGGGATCTAATAAACACTTCCTGAAGGTAGAGGTTTAAAAAGCACAAGATTGATTCCTTAACAAATTGCACATAGAGCCAGGAATATAGCTCAGTGATACCACACCTACTTGGCAAGCGCAAGGTCATGAGTTCAATCCCCAGAAAAGAAAACAAAAAGCAAAAAAAACCCAAAACAAAACAAAACACCCAAATTAAACATAGAATTACCACATGATCTGGCAATTCTATTTTGGAGTATCTACCCAAAAGAAATAAAAGCAGGGAGTGAAAGACATATTCAGATACACATGATCACAGCAATGTTAGGTCCATTAGTTAAAGATGGAAGCAACTCAAGTGTCCAATGACAAATAAATGGATAAACAAAATGTGACCAATAGGAAATAAAGTACGTTACTAAGGGCTTCGGTGAAGAGTAGAAATAGGAATAGATGTAGAAAGAGTGCAGAGTTTCAGTTAAGGAAGATAAGCAGATTCTGCAGGGAGATGGTGGTGATGGTTACATGACAATGCAAATGTACTCGATGCCTGTGTTAGTTACTTTTCTCTCATTGCTGAGACAAAATACCCAACACTCAAAGTCGAAATATAACAGGTTTATTTAGCTTACAGTTTGTGGAGGTTTCAGTCTGTAATCAGCTGGCTCCAAGGCAGGCTGACATGGTGAGGGACAGCACTTCATGACTGTGGAAGACAGCAAAAGCAACAAGAGCAAAGGGAGTGGGGCAAGCCTCTTTTCCTCCCCTATACTGTATGCAGGCTACCCACTCTAGGGCAGGTGTAGAATTCACATCATTTTCATGTCCTTCTCTTGTACAGGCTCAGGATGTTTAAAAAGTGGGGATTCTGGTCCCCTGCTGAGCTACTTAGTTAAAATTTTAAACTTCTCAAGTTGACACCATAAATCAACCATTACAATATCTTAGAGCATAAACGGTCACCCCAGAACATGTCCTGTACACCTTAGGATGTAGAACTGCTGAGTTACTTAGTTAAGCTTCTAAACATCTCAAATTGACACAATGAACCAACCATTACAATGCCATAGAATTGTATGACTACAAATGGCTAAAATCATATGCTTTATGTTTTATAGAAAAAGAAGACTTAAAGAAATTTCAATTAAATCTCCTGATGTAAACTCCTAAGTCTTGGACCAAGTGATTATGAACCTCAACGTGATAATGGATATGATTACCATGTTTAATTATTAAATTTATTATAACTAAAAATAGCTGAAGTGTTATCTATGCTATGGAAGCAATGTCATTCTCATTCAGAGCAAAGTAAGAATTAGGTAAGTACTTCTTTGGATTAAATTTTCACACATGTAGATTGGATTTGGTTCTCTCAATATAAATATAAGAAGTTGTGTTTCCAGGGCCTATGTACTCATTATTCCTATCATAGAAGCTTTATTGGATCTGTCATTTGAAATCGGCCTTTCTTATCATTTGTTCTTAATTCTTTCTTACACAAGACTTACCATAGTCATTGCTATGTATGCATTTACATTTGGACTTACTTGTGTGATTACATACACCCCCAGTAGATTGTAAGCTCCATGATGATAGGAAATATTTCAGTTTCATTATCCAGTGAATTCTAATATTCACTATAGGGCTTAGCTTGCAGCAAGTGCTCCAGAAATATTTGTTGAAGGATAAATATTTGTTGAAGAAATAAATTGATTTCTACACAATACAATTCAAGTATTTTAGTAACATTCAATTTTTTTATTTAAGAGAAAAAAGTCACAGAAAAGAAAGACAAAAAACAAAAGAGACAAACAAATGACAACAACAAATCCAAAACAGTAACACTATGGGTTTACAAAACAAGATGATAGGAATTTGACAGTGGTTGCAATATTGCATATCGTTACCTTCAAAAGGGTTGTTTAGATTAACAGATATAGATATGCAATTTGATCTAATCATATGAGAACATTCAATTTTTTAAACTGAGTAATGGGCATTTCATTATTTTATTTAATACTTTACACAAGGGCATACACATATACATTTTCCATCTATATTTTGTATAATTTGGCCTAGAACATATGAATATGTGTATATATATATATATATATATACACATATATGGATATATTCAATTGTTCATCAACAGACTACTGAAGCAAAATAGTATTTCCTCATGGCCTATCCCTTCCCTGTTTGTTCCTTCAAAAGCCACTAATGTGGCCCAGCATTATGTTCTATTTCTCCTTCTTCTGACCCCTGAGGTCTGCGTTAAAATTGAGGAAAGATATTGTTTTCCAAGTAAATGCAATTTCACTTCCTTTTTAAATTTTATTCTATTATACCTGTCTAATAAAGTTGATTAAATCAAAAAGTAAGAGAAATTCATTCACATCTCCCTTACATATGGATAAAAATGATGTATTAAAAATGTCTATTAGTAATGATATAAGGACCATGATGATATGAGATAATAAAACGGGTAATTAGCTTGATTTAGCTATTTCCAATGCGTACATATTTCAAACAACATGTTGAAAGCAGTAGATACATACAATTTTCATTTGTCAACTGAAATGGATAAATGTTTAAAAAATGCTAATAAACAAAATTTCAGAGAAAGAACTGTAATGATATAAAGGTTTATTTGCTAATCAAGCTAAGAGAAAAGAATGGTGCACATGAAAATTTTTATCAATAATTACATGTTTTGATTACAACATGTTTAAATATGATATATAATCAATTTAATACTGACATTTACTAAATATGTTTACTTTTTTAGAAAGAAGATCAGGAGAAAGATTCACTGTGGATATCAAAAATGTTTTCCTGAAGACTTCTTCTGGGTCACTCAAAGAAGTATTTTCGAAGGTTTGTTGAAGAAAGAACTTAACTTTTGAAACTATGAAAGCCGTAAAAAGAAGCTGTGGGTAGCTGCAGCATCTTGGTGTAAAACCTGCATGTACACCTAGTAAAATTTGGAAACTGGATTCACTCTGCTTCAGATTTCATTTTCCCTCCTATTAAATCAGAGTACAACACAGGCATCACAAAATCTGCCATAAATAATTCTTCATAACCATCTGCTTCACTTTTGAGTCCCCTGGACTCCCTCCAGCCATAAAACCTGGCTCTACTTTTACTGTTAGAGAAGATAGTCTCCTCCGCTAGGCCTGAAGCAGTTACAATTGAAAAGGAGCTCGCTGTTCAGACAGCTCCTCTGCATGCTGCGTCTTCCACAGCAAGCGAACAGGGGCTTTGCCAGGGAGCTAGGCAAGTCCTTGAGAATTCTGACAAGATTTATAAATATGATACAGTGTTTATTTATTATTTTAAGAAAACTTTCCATTGTGTTCTCCTTTGTAATGTAATACGATATATATTTTTGCCAAGAATAGGGTGTGGTTGCGCAGCGGCTTAGCTGATCATGAAATGTCATGCTTAAGACTTGAGTCAGAACATCAAAATAATGCAGCTCTGGGATGAGAGTGCCAATAGTTTTCCCACCACTTCTGCTAGATCCAACTGTATTCAAGTTGGGAACATTAGTAGGTTTTTTCACTATTGTGTCTATTTATGACTAAGATAATGTTCTTGAGATTTACTGTCACTTATTTCTTTATTCTGAGGACATCATCATCCCCTGCAGCCTGACTTCCTTCCACATTGCTTTTATCCTTCTCTTTCTTCCCTGTTTCTTTGTCAAGTGTTGGTTAAAATCGAATGTGAAGAATGATAAGTGTAGGGATCTTTCTCTAGCAATGCAGAGTAATGAGCTCTCAACTTTTAGATCACCCAAAGAATTAAACTATTGACCACTGGTTCTCTTCATTGGAAACCAATTTTTGTAAAATGTGACATAATTCGATATTTTCCCCAAAGTACTGATTAACCCAGACAGGCTTTGGAAACTATATTGATTAAACCCTTCTGTGCCTAAGTTCCCTGAATGCAGAGATGTGGTGCTTTCTGCTCACTTCTGTAACCTTGGCATCTAGAATAATGTACAAATCTTTTTGGATTAATGAATACAATGATGAGTAAGTAAAGTCTCACATGTTACAGGACTTGAAATCAAAAGCATGAGTTCCGTGTTAATGAACTAGGAACAAGAATGGTACAAGTGTGTTCAATAAACACTAGTAAAGTCTAACCAATTAAATACATAGAATGCATTGTTTTTAACGTATTATTTCCTGGATAACATAATTTTAACATAAAAACATTCTATATTTCTCTATAATGTAAGCTACTTGACAGTAGATGTTAGGTTCTCAGATAATACTTGTTGAATGTTTAAATGAAGCAAAATCCAAGCACATAAGACTACTGTCTCAACCTGCTTTGTGAATTGTGAGTGTAGGGCTCCCACAATTCAGTTATTATATCAACTTCAACATAAACAGAGATGCCAGTTTTGTCTCCCCTTTAAAAGACTAGAAAATGTTTATTTTTTAAAACAGGTTTTGTTCTTTTAAAGGATACCTACTTAAGGCAGCAAATAGTGTTTTTGAGAATACTGTTGAAAAAGGAACAAGACTCATGCTCTGCACTCACAACAGGCCAGGAAATATTTTTGTCATGAAATTAAAGAGCAAAATGAATTTGCTCATGTTTCTTCTAGCTCCAAAATTTTACAATTCAGACTTTTAAAAAATTACCCTCGGGGAAGTAGTGCCTTTGTAAGTCACTCAGATTTTTCATTGTCATTGGATGGAAATCTCTCACTGATTCAGCATCTTTTGGCCCATCGTGGTCCATACTGGATTTAGGTATTGATAAAGCCGTTCTGAGAATGCTCTGGAAATCTGGTAAAATAAGCCAAGAAGATGCTGCCAGAAACCATAACTGACTTTGGAAATTTGACACCCAAATATAGAAAGACACCTTAATGTTCCGGAAGGTTAGAGCAGGTAAAGGCCTTGGATCTCACATTCATTCTTCTGTAGAATGATAAAATCATCATTTATTTTTTAATTTTTTGTTTTAAAGAGAAAAAAACAATAAAAACAACGCAACAGAATTTCAAAACAAGATACTAGGAAATGAACAGTGGTTATTATATTGTATATTGTTATCTTCAGGGTCGTGGCTCAGATTACAAGACATAGGCATGCAAAATAAATCAAACAATATAAGCACAAACCATTCTTTTCAATGAACTGAAAGAACTTAGTAGTATATTAGCTATCATGTGTGTATATATGTATGTGTGTTTATATATACACATTTATTTTTTCCTTCCTTCTTTCTTTTCTCCTTTCCCCCATCCCAATTGTTCTTTCCTTTTGGGCCGTTTCTTCCCCTCTCATAGTATCTATTGTACATTTTTAATATAATGAACTCTTTGAGTTTCTTATACTACAGAGACAATATGATGTTTATACATGTGAGCCTGATTTATTTCACTTATGAGTATGTGCCCAAGTTACATCCATTTACCTATAAATGACTCAACTGTATCCTCCTTTATGGTTGAATAGTACTTCATGGTATAAAAATACCACATCATTTTTATGCATTCTTTAGTTGATGGGTATTTGGGTTGCTTCCAAGATTTAGCTATTATAAATTGTGCTACTATAAACATGGGTGCACATATATCATTATGGTATGATGTTTTTAGTTGTTTTGGGAAAATACCCAGATGGGGAATAGCTGAATCAAATGGGACCTCCAATCCTAGTATTTTGAGGAATCTCCACACTGATTTCCATAGTGGTTGTACCAGTCTACACTCCCACCAACAGTGCAGAAGTGTTTCTTTTTCCCCACAGACCCACCAGTATTTGTTATTGTTTGATTTCTTGATGAAAGTTGTTCTTTCTGGCATGAGATGGAATCTCAGTGTTATTTTAATTTGTATTTCCCAAATGACAAATGATTTTGAACTTTTTTTCATATATTTATTTGTCATTTATATTTCTTTATCTGAGAAGTGTATACTCATCTCAGATGCCTATTTTTGGATTGGGTCTTTGAACTTGGTGGGCCTGATTTTTTTCAGTTCTTTATGTATTCTAGATAGTCTCTTTGCCAAGGGATAGTTAGCTAAAATTTTTCCCCACTCTGTGGGTTGTGTTTTCAATCCGTTGGTAATTTCTTTGGATGTGCAAAAACTTTTTTAATAAGATGAGATCTCATTTGTTGATTCACTGAAATACTTCTCACGTGGTGTGGTTTTTGTTCATAAACTCTTTGTCTACACCTATGTCTTCAAGATTTCTATCTGCTTTTTCTTCCAGTAGATTTAGTGTTTCTATTTTAATATTTAGATCTTTGATCTATTTTGACTTTAGTTTAGTTCATGGTGATAAACATGGGTCTAGTTTTAGTCTTTACCTTATGGAAAGCCAGTTTTTCTAGCACCATTTATTAAAGAGTCTCTCTTCTGGTTTACATGTTTGGCCCCTTTGTCAAAAATAAGGTGGCTGAGTGTATTTGCAGTCATACCTTCATCTTCTGTTCTGTTCCACTGATCCTCAGGTCTGGTTTTTTCTTTTTCCTTTCTTTCTTTCTTTTTTTTTCTTTTTTGCCAGTACCATACTGATTTTATCACAGTAGTTTTACAGTATACTTTGTAGTCAGGGATTATGATGTCTTCTGCCTTGCCTTGTTGCCCAGAATTGATTTTGCTATTGTAGGTCTCTTCTGGTTCCAAATAAATTTTTGGAGTGTTTTTTCTAGTTCTGTTAAGTATGCTAATGGTATTTTGATTGGAATTGCATTAAATATGTATAACAATTTTGAGACTATTGTCACTGTCATTATGAACCAATTTTTCTCATCCATGAGCAAGGACTATTTTTCCATTTTCCAATGTCTTGTTCAATTTCCTTTTTCAGAGAACTGTAATTTTCTTTCTGTCTTTTTTTTTTTTTTTTCGGCACCTGACATTGAACTCACAACCTCGGGCCTGCCTGACAGGCATGTAAGAGAACTGTAATTTTCAAAGTATAGATCTTTTACTTCCTTTGTTATATCGATTCCTAAGTATTTCATTTTTTTTTTTTTTGATGCTATTGTGAAGGGTATTGTTTTCCTTATTTCTCTCTCAGTGAGTTTGTTGTTTATGTACAGAAATGCTATTGATTTTTGAGTGCTGACTTTATATCTAGCTAGGCTACTGAATTTGCTAATTAAATTTAGAAGTCATTTGGTGGGGAGTCTCCCCAATGAACATAGATGCAAAAATTTTTAATAAAATACTAGCAAACAGAATGCAGCAAATCATCAAGAAGATTATACACTATGACCAAGTAGAATTCATCCCAGGAATGCAGGCATGATGCAACATAATGCAAATCAATAAATGTAATATACCACCATATCAACAGAGCCAAAGACAAGAATTATATGATCATCTTAATAGATGCAGAAAAAGCTGTTAATAAAGTCCAACACACATTCATAATAAAAATCCTAGAGAAAATTGAATAGATGGTCTTTACCTCAATCTGATAAAAGCCATCTATGACAAATCAGGGCCAACATCATACTAAATGGACAAAACCTGAAAGCTTTCATTCTAAAATGAGGAACAACACAAGGATGTCCAGTATCACCACTCCTATTGAATATAGTTCTGGAAATGTTAGCCAGAGCAATTAGACAAGAGAGAGAAATAAAAGGAATAAGGATAGGAAAGGAGAAGTTAAATTATCATTATTCATAAATGAAATGATACTCTACATAGAAGATCCCGAATCATCATTTTTTAACTGTGCTATGGTAGTGAGCCACTAATAGGTCATGAAACCATTTAGTGTGTTACACCAGCATTAAACACACACACACACACACACACACTAATAGTTCAAAATGATAGAAAATGCTAAGTATATATCACATAGTAAGGTTATTACAGTCTGATGAAATTTTATTTCAGGGGTATATGCGTGTGTGCGCATAGTGTAAATGCATACATAGTAGATCTTTGTGTAAAATGTATTTATTTCTATAGAAGCATTCACAAAAATTTGAAAACTGTTGGTTTCTATGAAAACAACCTTCAGAGTTCTTCAAAGCCTATCATTATTTCTGTCAAATTCTGAAGATCCTATGGGCATCCTCCAAAGCAGGAAAAAAGTAGGGTATGAGCGAAAAGGTTTTGTTCTTCAAAGGAAGGAAGCACTGAGCAGACCTATTGATTTTGGACATCAAAAACTAGGAACATGAGCCCCCCAACCCCTTTCATCTACTAGATTAGACTGGAAACAGGCATATGCTCTATTCTGTCGCTGGTGGAGAGTGGATGTCAGCTATGCCTAAGAGTGCTTTAGCGTGAGCTAAGACAGAATATAGTTCAACCGAGGGATTTTAAAAAACTTTTTTTCAAAGCATAATGTACATATTGAAAAGTCCAGCTAGGAATTAGTTTTCCATCTTGAGAGGCAAGAAAGGCAGAGTAACTTTCTCCAACTTCTCCTTCTTTAGCATGATGTATTTCTATCTAAAGAACTTTACAGAATCTATACTGGTTTTTTGAAGAGAAGGAAAAATATCCTAGAAGCAGAAGTGCTTTATACAGAGAAATTCTTCTCTTCTTAGTATTCATGTTCATAGTTTATATAAATTTTATATCTCTACAAAACTTTTTTCTGTAATTTGATTTTACTTTAACTGATATGTTATAGCTCATTCTTATTTATCAAAAACAGTTTTTGGTGTTTTTAAAAGTAAAACCTCAATGTTAGCTCAATTACTTGGAATTCCACAGCATTTCAGTATCATAAATGATGATTTGTAAAATAGAGGTTTTCATAAGGACACAGAGTTTAAAGGTTTTGAAATGTAAGGGTGATAAAGTGCTAAATAAGAAAAGAAATAGTTTCTTTCTTTTTTTTTTAGAAACAGTTTCTTTTAATACTCAAAAAATTTCTCTTTTACTAGAGCTGTTTTAGATGTTACAGCAATTAACAGGACAACCAGATGAGACTCCTGACTACTGTGGTGCTTACACTGTAGTCATGAGAGAAAGGTCTGGAAAAAATTAAGCAAAGAAATGAGCAGGTAATTTCAGGTAGTGCTCAGTGCTATGGCAAAGAGAAAGGCAGAGTAACCTCATGGCGAGATTGGGGTGCAAAGGAGAATACGTTTGTCACTGAGGGATTGACCTTTGAAGCAAGATTTTAGTGAAAAAGGAAGTTAACCAGAATTTCTAGGAATTAAAATAAGTAAGTATGAGTGCTAGTGTTTAATTAGCCTTTACTTTAAAAGCTTCTAACTTCAAAAGACAAAGAAATAGGACTCTATTAACTAGGGAAAAAAAATTCAAGCAGATAAAGATTTTCATAGTTTACTGTAAATGGATTCAGTAGGCAATAAGGGGAGAGTTTCTACTTACTCTGGTTTAGGATGCAAATAATGCCCCTAAAGTATGGGATTGTACTCATGAATTGTGTAGCTTACAACCCTGGTAGCCTGGTTAACAGGCTTTATGCATTGCAAAATGAAAATCTATTAGAACAAGCAATTGAGGGTGCCATTGATGAAATACGCAGCAACTTGTTCACTTTGGATTGCCAGTGTAGCTGAAGGGCGCATGGTGGCTGCACTCAGCCTGATGTGTTATTCAAGGCTTTTTAAGCATCAAGGCCACTTGTACAGATCTTTTCTCAAGTCTAAGAAATAATTATAGCCTCACTAATCTCAAGAGAGTACGGAAAACTTGAAGACTATTCAGAGGAAGTCAAAGGAGATGATTAAGAATTGAATAATGGAGCCTCTGAGAAAAGGTATAGCCAAACTGGAATTACTTAGCTGGGATTATTTATCTCAGTGAGGACACATCCAAAGTGTGGCTTAATGTGGCCTTAAAGAATATGAAAGGCAATAGTGACTAACTGTTCTTTACGACCTCAATGAACAGAACAAGTTGAACTAGGAAGGGTCAGGTTAGAGATAAGAATTTTGGATTAAAAAGTATCCAAAACCCAGTCATTTACCAAGAAAACACTTTGGGTCTCTTTCTTTAAATTGTCATTTAGGGGTTGTGAACCCGGGAGCCCCTTCCATACGGATGAGTTTAGTGAGAGATCGAGTCAGTGAGAGATTTTGTGGGTACATGGGTACCCGTGTTCCTTCTGTTCTGGGAAGAGAATTGGCAACTTTTATTATATTAGGTCTATGCCTAAAAATGTTTAAAAGTCACTGCTTTAAATAACGGATTATATTATTGTAGTTTTAGATCTGCCAAAGAGCACTTTGGTCTAAAAGAGAAGATTGGACAAGATATATTTTCATGTTTTCCTACCGTCTAATGAGGTACTTAGGAGACTGTGAGACCTGCATGGCAACTCTGAGGCTGAGGGCGGGGAAGGGGGAGAGGAAAGAGAGCGGGAGATAAGGGGATGAGGAAGTGGGGGTGAAGGAAGGGGAGAGGGAGAGGGGGAGTCTTACAGAGAGTAGAAGTCTAATGTTGGGTTAAAAAAGCTACATTTAACTGAAAATGCACTTATCAATATATTTAGGAATACTTGTTAAAAACTGAGGGTGGGGGTAAGGGGTACTCCTCTGGAATAGTACCATCTTAAAAACATTTGTAATGTATGAGCAAATAGGAGAAAGGTATTCTGTGGAATATTTAAAACATATGGTTTTTGTTTGTATTCTTTCCAAATGTTTGAGAAAAGTGCACAACTTGTACCTGTATACAATCGTGACTATGAATGCACTATTCTGTTTTAACAAAAATGTATTTATAAGCAAGCTGTAAAACACTGAAAGAAATCATAATGTTAATAAGTAGGAGGCTATCAAGTTCCGTATTAAATTTCTCATACCTAAAGCTTATTTTGCAATGAACAGTAATTTTAACTTGATGGACTAAACAGTTTTCAATAAATATAAATTTAAGAGATCCACAGAAAGTGATATAACAAAAACATTACCAATTAAGCATATAGATAATATTCATAAACACTGCACCACCCATAAGTTTATTTTAGTGAATTGTGCAAAGTAGAGAAATTGCCGTATTTGTGTAAACAGGTGAAACATAAAGTTCTACCTTGTTCTTCTCTCTGAAGCAGTAATAGAAAACAAAGTTTATGAGGCCTAAGAAGCTTGTGTGTGTCTTTTAATGATGGTTGGTTTTTCATAAGCTTGCAGTAACTTTTCAATTTGCTAATCAGTAACAATTTCATTTTATATAAAGTAATTATTTTATAAGATACAATGAAGTATTAAATATTCATTAGCCCTGGGTCCATTACTAAAAAGAAACGGCAATAGTATAACCTAGTGGGAAAACTGGGAACCAGTAATACTGACAGGTAAAGCAGGATTAGAATTCTGCTCTCTGGAATCCTTGTCTGGTAGCACAAAGCACAAGGCATAGTGGTCAGAATAGAACTGAAAGGGACGGATGTAAACTCCTGGGACATACGTGAGCTGTTTGTATAAAGTCATTGGCCTCCATCCTTTTCAGACTCTAAGAATTGCATGCAATGAGATGAGGAGCTCAGATCGCAAAAATTAGTAACACATGGAGCTGAAGTTTTAAGATTTCATTTGAGAGATAGCCAGGTAAACAAATATATTAAGGCAAGAGTTATTTGAGTCATACGAATGACTTAAAGTTAGTACTTACATAAGTGACCACATCAAATTGGTCATGTTGTGCATATACATAGAGAACCTAATTAAGAAAGTAAAACTATTTCATTTTACAAGTATAAAAGTATAAAATCATCTCCAAACAAATGATAATCGAAGTTAAAAAATATTAACAGTAGGTTATCTTGTGCATCTCTCATAAAAACCAATACAGTGGAATCGTCTTCACACAGAGGTGTGTTGAGGTATCCAACATCTTTCTAAGGTGCATGAAACCATGATTGTTATAAGGGGAAGAATGTCCATATTCTCAACTTTCACATGCACTTTTTTCTAAAATTGAAATGCAGGAGAATTCATATATTCATATGTCCTGATGACCTTCTAGCCTAGTTGAGCTTTTTAAAGCATTTATTTTTGGACTTCTCAAAATACCTAAGCCTTACCTAGGTAAGTGTATTACCCCAGGGCAAAAATCTCAGGATACCAAACAACGAATGATTCAAAATACCAGTTTCAGTGAAGCCTCCTTTAATTAAGGCTCCATAAATCCATACTAAGGTGCTTGTCTTTTCCTGTTTTATAAGTTTTCTATAAAGACAAGTCATGGCTTTAAGAACAGGATATTTTGGTCTATGTTAGGACATTCTGAATCCTGATGTGTTGTGGGAGAATGAAAAAAAAGGAAGATGCTAATTTTCATTTATTCTTATTGCCTCTTTCATTCTCCCAACTACATATTATCAATAATTAAATCACTTCTGAGAACATACAGTGAGAACAAATCAAAGAAGGTTTGCTAAGTTTGGTAAAGGACATCAAATTCAGAGCATCACTTTATTTCATCTCACTCACAGAAGTCCTCTGTGTTGTATATCTATTACTCTATTTAGGATCTGGACTGTACCCCCAAAGGCCCATGTTTTGAGGACTTGGTCCGGGTTCTGTGGCGTTACTAAGAAGTGGTACTAACTTTAGGAGGTGTGGCTTAGTGGAAGGAAATGGGGTCACTGGGGTGTGCCCTTGAAGACGACATGGGGACCCTGATCCCCTTGATTCCCATCTACCGTAAACAGGCCTTCTCCGCATGCGCTGCCGTCTTGGTGCACTGTGCTACTACAGCCCACGCAACTAGGTCAAATGACCACGGGCACAAACCTCTGAGACCAGAAACCAAAATAAACGCTTCCTCCCTTTAGGGCCAGGAGTTTGGCTCAGTGCCTTAAGCGCCTGCCCTGGCAGGTGCGAGGTTGTGAGTTCAATCCCTGGTGCCAAAAAAACTTCCTCCCTTTAACTAGAGTATCTCACATATTTTGCCACAATGACAAAAAGATGACTAGCACATATGAACATGTATATATGAACACATGCTCAAATCTGTCCACCTAGAATAAAAAATACGGGTTTGATATAGACGCGGATTAATACATCTATTTCAACTGAAAAACGAATTTAGCTCTTTCTTATTGACTTTGCTGATTAAGCTATATGATAAATTTTTTCTATTAATTAAGTGATCTAAAGCTGCAGCTACAAAGCATATTTTGAAAACATGGGGTCTATTAAAGTATAATTCAATTACAGTAAAGTTCTCCCATTTTAAACTATGAATTTTGACAATGTATGCAATTATACAACAACTAAAATTAAGGTACAAACTAGTTCCATGGAGTATTCTTGTGTCCTTTTGTTAATTCTCTCTGATCTTAGTCTCTGCATATGCATCCATTGTATGGACATACCACCATGTGTTCATGCATTTAATAGTTAATGGATGCTAGGGTTACTTCCAGTTTGGAGAAGTTTTGAATAAAGCTGGTAAAACATTAATGTATATAGATTACATGGGATATATTATTCCTATTGTATAAACACCTAGGAACAGGACTGCTGAGTTATATATAAGTGTATATTTATCTGAACTTAATCAACTGCTAAGCTATTTTCCAAAGTGCTCTCTCATTTCACATTCTTACCACAAGTAAGAGATCCCCAGTTGTGCTGGCACTGTCAGTTTTTAAAATGTCATCTGTACCACTAGGCATTTAATGGTCCTACATCCTGTGACTTTAGTATGCATGTTCTAAATAACTAATAATGCTGGAAATCATTTTATTTGCTCATTTGCCAGAGGTGTCTATTCTCTGTTTATAGATTTAGTTTAGTTTGTATAGAGTTGTTTTATCACTGAATTGTGAGACATATATCTTACACATAAATCTTTATAAAGTGTGATGATAGTGTACTAAAAACATGGGACTTAATAGTTCCATTTTATCAAAATATATTGTAGAGTCAAACATACATCAATTTACTGTACTGTGCTTCTCCTAATTGTTCCTGAATATATTAAGTTAAACAAGGTGCTTAGAGACAAAAAGCAACAAATATAATTAAGTCATTTTGTAAGTCTTGGTAAAGCCTTTTTACTATATGTTCCCGAGCTAAAAGGGTAAATGACACTAATGACTGTGTTATAAATCACTTTATATGTCAAGCTATTCATAATCCTTTACTTTTAAATTATATAATTGAGTTGTTAGCTGATAAACCATCAAAAATAATTTTTGATGTTTAATCATTAAGTGATTTCTGGCATATAATTCAGAGTTCAAAGGTCTGAGTTACACAATTACAAAATTCCTCCTTAAAACCCCTAAGTTCATCGTTTTATATAATCAGTGTTGTTTAGCATTTACATGAATAAATCAACAAGTTAAAAATAGGATTTACTAGCAACCATGTCTCATTTTGGCAATAAGTAATGTTTATCCACTGATAGGTGATCTACTTAGGAAGAAAGAAATCCTCTACATATTTTATTTAGAGAAACGTTTAAAATGAAGTATGTTACTTTCAAAATTTATATCACTTGCTACTAATAATATTACTTGATACTAATAATAATTTAAATAATATCATTACCCAGAAGGATTTCTCAACTTTAGAGATTTGTACTCATAATTTTTTAAAGATATACATTTCATGTATATATTTCTTTTTTTGCAAAAAATATGTGACTGGGTGATTACACTTTTGGTTCTTTTTTATTTTGTAGTGAGAAGAAAACCTTGCATCATAAAATGTCTTACATTAGGATAATACAGGTACAAAGAGAAAAGAGGATGAAATAAATATATAGTACATATATTTTAATAGATAATCAGCAGTATCCAGTTGGCATGGCACTTAGATTCCACTAGAATCATCTAGAATTATTAGTATTTACAATTCTTCAGCGACCACATCTTTTGTAACTGTTTTAAATTGCAGTAACAAACATTAAATATCAACTTAAAATGCACCAGTGATAAATACTTTTTCTAAATTCTTTTGGGGGTTTGAAAATAAAAATTTGAAAAGATAGGTCATGACCTTTAGAATTGTTTCTCTTTTTGTCCTAGTAGTTGTGACATTTGGCCCTGGTTTCATTGTTCTAGTTTCCAAGCTCCTTAGTTTGTGATTTACAATAGCAATAATTTTCCCTTGACATCAAGTGGATGACCAGCGTCCAGTGTCAGGTGTCCTCTCCTTGTTGGTCGGCTGGCAGCAGACCCTTGGCTCTCTCTGCCAAACTTTCTTTGAGGCCCCTTTTTGACATTTTTCCTGGTCAGCTCAACAAAAGAATCATAAAAGAACAAAGCATCCAGAGTGATACTTAACTGGGTATTCAACAATTTAAAAAAGGATTTATTATCTAGCCCTGGAGTTTTGTTTATTACTTGATGCTTGTTCTCTCTTGTTTTCCTGACATATACACAGAGAGAGAGAGAGAGAGACAGAGAGAGAGAGATAGAGAGACAGAGAGAGAGAGAAACAGAGAGAGAGAGAGACAGAGAGACAGAGAGGAAACTTCTTGTTTTTGTGGGGTCCTAAAAAGTGTTTTCCAAAGTTTTCACAGCGTTGGACTGAAACCCACAAACTACACTGAATTGCTCTCATCCCATGAATGCACAGCCATGTGTAATAGACACCTGCAATTTTTTAGACATCAAAGTTTGGGCTCTTCTGTATTCAGAGAACTGTCATCGGGCCCCTGAGGAGTGTGCATATAGAGAAGGGAAACAAACTTCTTTGGCAGAGAGGTGTATCAGACTCTCTAGTGGAAGGCGCTCTATTTTAAGAAAGAATGAACAGAAATAGGCATTCAGAAAAGTTCTAGCAAAGAACTCCCTGAGGGCAAATCCACCCTGTGTCCTGCTAAACTTCTGAACATACATTTAAAATTAGGAAGCGTTTTGCTTTGCACCAGGGGAATCAAACAGCCAGATTGCCCTATTCATGATCATCGGGACAACGCCATTTCTTCCCCTTCTTTCTTCTGTAGTTCTGTTTTTTCCCGTTTTTAAAATACGGAACTGAGGTCTCATGGACTCCCCGCCCCACCCCCACTCCTGTCCTCCACATAGGTTTGGCACTCATTTCCCCCATTATTTCAATGAGTAATGACACCAAGGGCATAAAGCCAATCCTACTGGTGCTTTACACGTTTCCCTTTCTACAAAGTAAAAAAAGAACCAAACTAAGCACACTATACCAGTCGGCTTCAGGGATTGTGACGAATTTCTGAGCCCTCGCTGCTCTGTGGAATTATGGCTGTCATTCCACATTTATGGTTTTTTTTTTTTCCACAGAGGCCTTGAACAGATTTTATTTACAGTGTATACTGACTTTCATTACTACATAATACAGAAAATATTTGCTCCATTATGAAGCCAATTGAATATTTATTTTGATTTTTGTTACTTGTGGTAAACAGAATTCAAAACACTTTCTACTACCCTTGTTCCAACTAGTCAAAAACTATGTAAACAATCAGAATAGCGATTGTGTGGCCCAGATTTTGTGATTGCTTCACCTCCCTTTCCAGAAAAAGGAAAGTTTTGCTTCAAAAAAAGAAAAAAGAAGAAAAAAGAAAGAAAAGTCATCGAACTTTTAAATTTTAAAGTAATTTTTACCTGGCAGGTCTGTCTTTAATCCATGCTTATAACTCCCCTTTGAAGGAAATCACTTCAGTGTCTTTTCAAAACACTTTGGAAAGAAACCTTCCCTTTGGAAAAGATCCAAGGTAGACCTAAGTTTACTCTAAGGCAAACAATGTTACCCCAAGTACTATTTCTTTAGGAGATATAAGTAAGAACTTGTGTTGAGCAAAATGTATGTTTGCACCCAGGTGCATTTTATCTGTGTGAAGATATATGTCATTGGATTTGCTGATCCATTTCGGTTGAGGACCAACCTGACATGTGTGCTTCAATTGGCTTTGAAAGATTGTCCAGACTTGGAATAGACTCATTTGGCCTTCTGTACGGTCCAGTTTCTTCATATTCACATTACAATAAACATGTCAGCGCACACGGCTGCATCGGCATGCTTACGTGTTGGCTTTTTGTGATGAATACTTTTGACACTTTCATAGACTTTTGGTCGAGATTTTAAATCTTGCCTATGCAACCCATACCTGGTTATTTTCGCATTTTAAGGAAAGAAAAATAAATTCAGAGTAGCAAAACAGTTTTAGTTCATCTCTTTAAATTCTTTGAGAAAACCAAGTATGCATGCCAGCACAAATCCACAGTATTTATGTCAACATTCTCACCCCTGGGCATACCTTCCCACTGAGAATTTGGGAGTGAGATTTAGTCTTCACTTTAGATTTAAGCACACATGTAGAGTTTCTGGAACTTTAATCCTGAAAAACCATTGTGGAATTGCTTTTATTCCTTTCTCTATAGGACATTTATTAAACTACTGCCTTCCTGCTAGAATTGATCACACAACTGGACTTAATAAGAGAGTTGCATAAGAGAGGAAGAAATCTTGATTTCTGGAATCAGAGCTAGAATAAAACCCTAACTCTGGCACTTCCTGGTTGTATGAGAATAAGCTATAATCTTTGTGAATTATAGTTTCATGTACAAAATGAGGGGGCTGATATTTACATAATTACTACACAGTTGAATGTAACACTGTTATGACATTTGATACTGTTGTACTTATTCTTAGTTTTCATTATTATGATTATTTTGATAGATACAAATTTTTCACTTGATAAGAATTAAATGCAAGTTTTCAAAATATATTGGATTTTCTATGCATATAGCAATAAAAATCAACTAAAGATTATAAAAATTCAGTTGATAAAAAAATAAAATTTTAAGTTATCCTTCAAGTAGGGAGTTCATTGCTTTCAGCGTTTTTTTTTTCTTTTTAAACAGGAGTCTTGGTTGATATTTTCTACTTTGAAGTACATTTGTTAACTAATTGTTTATAAAATAAACATCATTAAGTCTTCAGTTTCTCCATCAATAAAATGAAATGACAAAGCTTTATAATCTCAGAAAAAAAGCAAATGTCGAAGGTTTCTATTAACTTCCAATTTTCCTAAATTACAGAATATTGGAGAATGCTTTCAAATGTACTATGATTAAGAGAGCTACTAAAAGGGTACCATTTTTATACTTTGTTAACTGCAAAGATTTCATCTTATTAAGTCCAATGTTATATTCATTTTTGTGAATTAAACAAGACATGACAAGGAATTCATTATGAATGATCTTAGTTTTTCCCTGAGTATAAAATATATTTGAGGTTTATGGTAGTGACGGATTGCTTATCTCTGGAACTACAGTTTGTAGTTTTAGACATCACCAAACAGAGACAGTGCTAACAGAACCTGCTTATCATTTTATGAACAAACTCAGAAAATTTTGTCTTCTTGAAAAAGAACCATCCCTGCCAAGGAAAATGGGCACTATACTTACTTTTATTGAAAGATTATCATGTTTAAGAACTTGAGCTTTAGCATTTGACTAGATTTGAGTCCCAATCCTTAACATTTTACTTTACCCTAGGTAAGTTACAGAAACCTTGTGAATTTTAGTTTCCTTTATGTGAAATGAGATACGCATAGGATCTACCATGCTAGATTATTGTGAGGAAATTAACTAAGACATGTAAAGAATGCAGGGAAATACCCGCACAAAGTAAGTGCTTTATAGTGTTAGCTGTTGCTGATATTACTAGTCCTTTTATAAACTATGCACTTTTAAAAACTTTAATCCATAGGATGAAAATCATTAAATGTGCTATTTTAGTACTTAAACAAATGTGTTAAGGGTAATTTCCTGTCGGTATGTCATATACCATCCATTTGTCCTTAACTCATGCTACCATTATTACCTGTATCTGTTCTCCTTCTATCAATTGTTTAATGTGAGCCAAAAAATAACATAATCCTGTTCATAAGGAGCAATTATACAGAGAAAATGCACACACAGATATATGATGATGGCCTTGAGGCCAGTCCTCAAGAGTTATATTTTTATTCTTTTTTTTTTTTTGAGACAAAGTCTTGCTATGTAGTCCAGACTGACCCTTGAATTCACAGTGATCCTCTTGCCTCAGCCTCCCAAGTGCTAGAATTACAGGCATGTGCCACCATACCCTGCTACATTTTTATTATTTAAAGGCAAAAATTCAAATAACAAAGACTGGTAGAATTTGACATGTACATAATATACATTTTTTCTTATGTTCACATGTAAGTCAGTGCTGGAGGAGAATATAATTTGGAATCAGGAAGACCTAAATTCAAATCCCATCTCTATCATTAGTAACAGTACTAGGTGTGCAATTTCATTATTCTTTGCAGGCTCTAATTTCCTTGCCTAAGAAGGGAAAGAAGCCCAAAGAATAAATGTGAAAATGAGATAAAGTGGCATTTATAAAGCATCTAGCACAGTACCTAACCCTGATGAAGCTCTCAATTATTTTTTTTCCGCATGCACTGCATAATCTAAGAAAATAAAGTATGCAAGAAATCTCTAAAACCATAGTCATCCTTATGTATACCTGATAACATGGTAAACCCCTGCATGCTTTCTTTATGCTCCTTTATCCTCTAAGTAAAATGTAGACATGAACAATATCATTTCTTTAATAGATGTTAATAAGAGCAATTGTTCTTATATATATTAAAAATAATGTTCATTTGTCATTAGAGCACAAAATATCCCCCCTTATGCAACTACTTATTTATGTGCCACAATTTTATCAATTAATGAAAAAAGCTTTTCTGCTTTATATGTTAGATCAATTTCTGCTTATGGCATATACAGACAACATACCCAAATGTACTTTGCTAGTATTTTGTAATCTAGGTACAGAGGAAGTACTAGCTTTTCTCATCTAAGATAATAGTTCCCTGCACCTTCTTACAATACAGGACCATAAGCAATGCACACTAAGTTCTTGAACTGGGCCACAAGTATATAGCAGATCACTCCATATCCTTATCAAGAAACTAAAAATCAGTATACACTTAGGCTAAAGAAGGACTACAAATTAACTAGAGATTTGATTCACCCTGAACTGATTTATGAAGTCATTTTATTTCCTATACTCTCTAACTCTCATCTTCTTACGAACACTCCATTCTACCTTCCAACTTTGAGTGGGTTCTATATCTCTAACCTTTATGGCTTATTATAGAGCAAAAGATATAACCCTGCAAAGAATACCTCACTGGCTTTGCCTTTTAATCTACTTCTGGCTAACTGAGGAGGTTCAGTTTTCTCTCACAGATAATTCTTTAACATTTATACAAGCGCTGGTATTCATTACACACTGAAGGAGAAAGACCAAAAGTAATGTATCCTCGGTTAGAGCATAAAAGGCTGTCAGCTCATCAGTGACTTCCTATGATGTCATCAGCAAGGGGGAAACTAGAACAGTTAAGCTCCACACACTGTAGATGAAATTACAACTTCAGTATTGACCCAGTTACATGCCCAGTGTGTAGAGAAGAACTAAGTTTAATATATGTTTCCTTATCCCTATAAAATACATCAAAGGCCAGATTTTCAAAGCTTTGCATGACTGGCCATTTGGAAAGAGGTATATCCAGGCCCCCAAGCCTTCATTTAAGCAGATGGTAACAGCGATGGCAAGGCTAGCAATTGAAAGCACAGGCTTGTAAAGAACACAGTTTTAAGACCCAGCCCTGACCAGGGAGGAGCTGGCATGCAGGGAATGGAGCTATGATTCCATTCCATAAAATCAGGTATTGTACTGACTGGAGGCAGATACTGAATTGCTGTTGTGTTTTTTCCTCAGCTCCGTTTGCCCCTGGAGGGCAGCACCCTAGAAATGACTTGTGTGCCACTAGGTGGCGCTCTCCATTACTACCTACTCTATGTAAAGCCAACGCTACCTGTCATAAACCCCATCTTCTTAAAAAGTGTAAAGAGAAAGAAAAAGATACTGTGCTCGCCTCCTTAGTATGGTAATTGGAAGTAAATCATTAAATTCATTTTGAAATCTTGGGGCTAAGCTCCTTCTCTGAGACTGTAAAAAATATCCAGCACATTTAAGAGATTTAATGACTGTTAAAGAAATAGCTAACTGAGCACCTAGAAATTTTTATTTTTTGTTTTGGGGGAAAAAGCCAAATATATATTAAAATGAGCTGCTAATTTCTGGAATCATATGAAATAAAGTGCCTACTAAGTTTGGATTTTAATAACTTTGAGAGTTTTCATAGGTGACATGGTTTAAACTTTTAGAGGTCCATGTTAATATCCTTAACAAAAACCTGGAAAAAATTCAAAGACATTTCTCTCTGTCTCTCTGTCTCTCTTTCTCTCTCTGGGACATGCACACACATGCACGTGCATATTTTCCTCAAATTTTGGTAATCTTACTAAATGAAAGTTTGGAGTCTACTATCTAGTCAAAAATACACATTTATTACACATCTTGAGCTACTTCGAAGTATAACATTCCCTTTAAAGTTTAAACCAAACTCTTGGATACAATGATTATTTTTGGAATTAGACTTCAACTTATGTCTTCAGAAGATATTTTGAGTCCCAACTATCAGAGTGCTAATGAAAGAAAATCTTTCAATACACAAAGCCAAGATGAAAAGCTAGCTGCTCTTTTTCATAGCTCAGACTTAACAGTTAGTATGTATTTTAGCATAATATCCATTTCATTCAACCATCCCAACGTAGCCGTTCCCTAAATTTAGTTTTGCATTTGGTGTCAAATTTATTATTAAGTTTTTGGCTTTTATATATAGTTGTATACTTGTATAGCACAACAAACCTAGTTAAAAATTGAACTGAAGACCTTTTGTTTCAAGAACATAGCTTAAAACTCTATGTTCAACCATTTGGAGAAACTGTATTTCAAAACGTTATCCCTCCCAGGCTGAGATCATTATATTATGGACCTCTTGGGACACAAACACATTTAAAGTTTTTGTCTTCTTAGCATCTCTTGTTTTAGAAAAAAATGTGGATTTTTTTTGACAAACCAGCAGGCCTTTGAAGAGGCATCATGCCATTCTTCATCTTCTGACATTACACATGAGGTTTTAACTTTGTTTATGTTTTCTGAAGTGAATTCTTTTCCTTCCCGTGCCAGTCCATGGTGAATTTCCCAGATCTTCCTTTCTATCCCCAACAGAAAGAAAACACTAGATTTGAAATCCTGTCTTATTTTAAAACTGATTTGAAGTAAGACATGTATAGCAGCCTTGTGACCAAGAACTAATATTTATCAGGCCACACAATCTCTCTCTAGTCTGGATTTCCCTATGGAGATTCAGCTATTAGAAGAATGGATGGAGTTGACATTTTCTACTTTAAAAATTGAGATATAAATCATGTACTATAAAATCCACTCTTTTAAACATCTGAGTCAGTGATTTTCATTATATTTACAAGGTTGTACAGCCATCGCCATCATCTAATTTCAGACATTCTCATCACCCCTAAAAGCAACTCTATAGATATTAATAGTCACTCACTCCCAGTCCTCCCAGCCCCAACCATTCCCAGATCCCTGGTACCTATTAATCTACTTTTTATATCGATGGATTTACCTGTTCTGGACATGAACTATAAATGGAGTCATACAATATATAGCCTTTTATGTCTGACTTCTTTCACTAAGCATGTTTCCAGGGTTCATCTATTTTGTAGTATAATAAGTACTTTATTCCTTTTTATGACTGAACAATATTCCAAAATTTTCTTTTCTAATTGCCCATCATAAATTATTGCTCCTCTTGTGCAAGTAGCTAATGTGAGTTTTTGAAAAGTCAAGGAAAACACAAAGCTGTATGCTAAGACATTAATAGAGAAACTAAGTAAATTTTTAAGTCAAGAAATTCCTGCTACATAAAAATAAAACCAAACGCTTTTGTTTTATCCTGCTTGAACTTTTTAATGATAATCACTGGAAAAAATAAGTCTTAAATATGATAATTTCTTCAAAGTGGCATGTATAATGTTAAATTACAGACTATTTTAGGAAAACTTAATTATAAAATCTAAGGTCTGACTTTTAATTAAAGAGGTATACACTGGGTATGGTCTACAGCTTACTAAAGTAAAACACACACACACACACACATACATATTTTTCTTTTTGTTTGTTTGTTTGGTTTTTTTTTGGTACTGGGGATTGAACTCGGGACCGTGCGCTTGCCAACAGGTGTGTAATGCCGCTGAGCTAAATCCCCAGCCAAAACTTTATATCTATTTACTTAAAAATTTAAGATTAAATACTCTTCATGAAACAAGCCTATTAGGATGGTTACTATATCCTACACACTCATTGTAGTGTTTGGTACTTGTTGAATGAGTGGATGGATGGATCGACAAATGAATAATGATTAAAAGAGCAACATATATCCTTTTACAACACAGGTAATTCATAATGCTGATATGGAATATCCTATCATTAGTTTGAAACATCTATTTTCAGTAATACCACACACAGTATATGAAGCTAAAGTACATACAGGAAAAATATACTACTGATAATTTTTGTATGCCTTCTTGAGCATGAACCCAAATATATGTTAGAGATGGTTATCTAACATACATATCTAAATATATATTGTTTTGTCATAATATAATATAGTACGCAAACATTCACATGGCTATTCTTTGATGAGCAAGGGAAATGCAAGCTAACATCGTTTGAAAATGTAATATGCACCAGGCACCAGACATATGGAAAGTGTTAAGCACTGGTGGTAAGGAAGGGGTAAGCCAGGCTCCTTACCCAGGACAGTGCTATCTTGTCCTCTCTCAGGAAGGCAGAGGCACTCCTCTATTGCAGAATAGTCCTTTCGTTCAGTAGAATGATGTCAGTCAGCACCATGGCAGGTCATTTAGTTGGTGCAGCTTCCCTGCCGCCGTGCAGTAGACGGTGCTGTGTATCAGGCCCTCTCACCCCATTTTCTTCTCCCCGTGAGACCAGGTGCTTTCTCCGAACTGCTTTTTAATAGTGCTGCCCATCTTGGCCCATTTTGTCCTTTTGTCTATCACTCAACAGTCTTAATCCGTCCTTACTTCCCCTTTTATTAAACTATGTTTTACATTTTTGAAAGGTAAAGCTCTAGATTTCTAGTAGTACCTAACAGCAATCTAAAACACTTTTTAAATGATTGCAGGGTTTTTACAAAATGGGCATTGTTTTTGCGGGTGTTCTGCTCACAAAGTTGCAGGGGTGTTGAGGGATCTGCCTCCATCGAGTTTCCTCATGAGTCCTGTTTACTTCAGTGAGTGCGCCCCAAGACGCATCGTTTTCCAGAGCGCTTATTTCAGTGTAGCAGATCTGTCTGTATATGTAAAAGCGTAAGCACATGCCTGAGACTATCACAAAGGAAGAATTCTAAGCAGGATTGGCAGTGGCTAGCTAGCCCATGCTACAGTGAAAATACTGTTCCTTAGGAATATTGTTTGTGGCATATTTATAATTAAATACAAATAGCAGGTTAACTGATGGAATGGAGTAGTAGACTGTAATGATTAGAGCCTTGGTGCAGACCTCATGTGAGATAAGGGATATCAGCACTTTCTATCAGATGAGACAGGATAATAATACAGTGCTTAGCCTATTGTCTGGCATTTATTCAGTATTGATTAAATATTTGGGAGCTTGAGAATGTAGTTACGGATGAAGTAGAAAATAAGCTTTAAACTTAAAAGTTAGCCATTTTGGTTTTGTTTCTCGTTTTTTTACATCTACTCTCTTTCCAAAACTGGATATTCTCAGAAAGAAATGAACAATGAACGAATTCAGTGTTTAAGGTGCTATCTATTCCTCACTGCCTTGTGGGAACACATGAAAGGGAAATGAAGAGAAAGTCACCAGTGATTCATTTCTAGACCTTGCTGCTGAGGGTCATCTGCGACCCCGACGGGGCAGTTATGACCCAGTGAACGTGTTTCATAATACAGTGTTCAGGGGGGCCATTTTACTAAAAGTCCAAATGGACCTTTTGGAAAAACAGAAGGAAGGAAGGAAAATCCTGCCAACTACTCCTCCCTGCTGCACACGGCATGCGTGGGTGCTGTGCTGTGCGGGGGACAAAGGCTGTGTTCGGTCCCAGGCTGGGTGAATCCCGGCTGCAGCGCCCGGATCGCAGGGGGTGCACCCTGGGTGACACGCGCCTTCCTGCGGGGTGCCCGTGCGGTTCAGGCGCCGCAGCCCGGCATCCCAGTCCCAGCGTGCGCTCGCCGCCGCCAGTCCGTTCGGGTAAGCAGAGCCCGGGTCCTCGCTCACTGCTGCGGAGGAGTTGGCGCCGGGAGGCGGACTTACAGCCAACAACAGCAACTGTGGCGGCGAGGAGGAAGCCTGCGGTGCTGCAGCCCCCTCTAGGGTAACATTCATGAGCTGAGAAGAAAGCCAATGCAAGAGGGCAGTGCGGAAGGGACACGCTCGAAACCCCAGCGAGGGGATGGGGCCGGAGAGAGGAGGTGGCAGCCAGCCGCGGTTCCAAAATACTGCCGTGGGGTCCTGCTGACACCAAGGCTCAAACATCCCTCGTCACCCACCGGGGGGAGGCCGAGCTCAGCTGTTCCAAGACCCGCTGGCCTGGTGGTGCAGGCTTCCTCCATAAAGATCAAAGGGCCAGCTCCCTGCTCTGAGAGGGGCTCTGCTTTAACCAGAAGCTGTATGTCAAAACTAACAAGTCGGGTTGACAGTTTCTCCAGTTTATCTAGTATGCCTCCTCTCATTCTTTCTGAATCTCTCTTCCTCCTCCTTTTTTCTTCCACTGCTAAGATCAGGAACGTGCAGTGAATACTTTCCTGTCACATAATGCCAACGAAGGGAGCTTATATTCAGCGTGCTGTTACCTGGCCTGATGCAGAGTATAAATCAAACAGAGCATACCGCTATCATTCACTCACACAGTGGCAAGAATGCCACCTGCCCCTTACCGACTTGGGGTGACCTTGCTGACTCCTTGCCACCCCAGCAGGCAGAGGGGATTAACAGGCAGGGATGAATAAGCGCCTAGGGAAGGGGGCCTGCTCTTGGCACCGAGAGTGAATGGGTGTTAACAGCTGGGTGCATAAGTCATGCTCAGTGAGGATTTCATGGCAACATTTGGTCTCAGATTAGCCCAGCTAGTAGTCAGGGGCTGTCTTCTTGCCAAGGCCGGGCAGTTCAAAAGGTCGTGTGATCCTCTGGAATTAATATTGGTATTTAATAATATGCCTTGATTATCACTGCTCTGGGTCAAGGGCTTGGTTTCTCACTGGGAAGGAATCTCTTCCAAACGCATTGCAACCTAGCATTGTGGTCTGCCTCTCTATACTCTGAAGAGTTATCTCTATTAGCTAGGAGCAGCTATTCAAGGAGAATTCTGAGAGGGAGAGTCAGGGAAGGAGGCAGCTCAGGAAAGTAGTTCTCTGATATCCTGAGTAGTTCAGACTCAGCCCCGCTCTTAACACTTAAGTTTCTGCACAATTTTCATTAACTTCTATTTATGTCCTTGTTCCCCACTACTCTCTCTCAGATTTGCGATCCTCAAACTCCTACAGATCACTGCAAACCCTCTCTGTTCCCTTAATCCTCTGACTATCTGACTCTGTTCTCACCATTTGCTTGGCCTCTCTTCTGGCTCTATACTGTTATAAAATTTATACCTATTCTTTAAAGTACAACACAAGATATTATCTAACTATACTCTTTTGCTCTCTGTTCTGATCTCATGGATATCTTTTTTGGGTTGTTGTTTGTTTGTTTGTTGATACTGGGGATCAAACTCACTAACTCGCGCTTTTTTTGTTTTCCTCAGGGATATCTTTGAAGGTCAAGGCATTTACATTTTTCCCTGGGAACATTTCCCTAGACTTCAGCCTCTTTGCTAGTCAAGGGAATCAGACATCTACCTGCAACTGCAGAAATGGTCATTCTCTTCATGGAGCTCCCAGTCTGGTAATGAACTCAGGCACCAAAGAAAAATATATATGAAAATTTTTAAACTGGTCATGAACCTGAAGAGTCACAAGTGCTGAAGAGTGCATGGAGTGACAACAGCAATCTGGGCAAAGGTGCAAGATGAGATGGAAGAGATAGGTCGAGCAGGACAAGTGCGTCATGTTAAGTGTTAAGGACTGCAGAAACGATTTCAGTGTTAAATCAAAGTAGGAGTGACATTAACTAGCTACACTCCACAAATATCACTCTATCCTAAGAGAAGGAATGGATTGGAGATGAGACACATCTCACAGAGTCTTTTGACTGACCAGTTTTCAGGAACGATCTAGGTACTTGATCATATCTCCTGCTTTAGAAGAGATGAACATTTCGATATTTTTCAAATTTTCTGTTCTCATCTGCCCCATCTTTCTGCTGCAGTCAGTGTAGGCTCTATGAAGACTGGGAATCTTCTCTATCCCTTTCTTTACTATATGGCACAGAGAATGGTTCTGGGCACACACTAGGTGTCCAGAGGTGTTTGCCAAAATTGAGTTTTAATTTCTCTTGTTGAGAGGAAGACAGAAGGGATGTGTGCTGGCACTTCTGGGAATAATGTCACCTCTTACCAAGTTACTACGGCCTCTTGTTTCTCTCCATGGCCCTTGCTCAAAGTCATTATGACCCCACATTCTCTTAAAAGGAGAATTTTGAAAGCTTATAGACTCTCTTAAGAGCTGTCTTGATGGAGCAGAGAGCAGGGCTAAATATAAACTTATACCTTTCCTGTGATCCTTTCTTTCTAAAAAGCCGAAATTGTGATCTACCAATACCTTTTCTCAGTTGGAAATGTTACATAAAGGTTCAGAATTTCCTTGCCAGAGAACTTGTTATCATAACCCACCTGTGCGAAACCCTAAAATTTATAGTTTCTAGCAGCCCCTTGAATTGGTAGAGAGATATGAGAATTGCAATTAACATTCCACTAAAGAGCAGAGCGTTATATAGACACAGTATGTGTTGAATCCAATGGAAATTCCATGTTCTATGTCAGGACACATACATATTATGGACCAGATCTGTTGGAGTTTTATGTCATTTTTTTGAAATGCGAACTATTTTAAAGTTCTCTTAGAATACTGTAAGTATGCAGTTTAGATTCTAGCCAGTATTCAGGGTTAATTAGGTTTGTGTGAATAAACTGAGTTTTCTGCTCAGATTTCTTGTATTAATATAAATTTGATTATAAAATCATGGCTTCCTTTTCTAATTGTGCCTTTAATTTGACTTTTCTGAGTAGTTGCTCAGTTTGTTCCAAGATGTATCACTATTTTTAGATATAGCCACATCAGTTCTTCATTTTGACTTACCTAAATTATAGTACAGCATAGATGTTCAAAATTGTTTTTTTAAATGGTAATATAAAATGCAATCAGTTCTTTGCAGTTAACTTATTAGAGAAAGTCATAAATAAAATTCTCTAATTTAGGCCAGATGAAGTAATTCAGTTAAATTTCACTTGATAACTTCTCCTTTTAAGGAACATATTACAAACACTGATTTTGATTATTATGGACCTTTGCAAATATATATTAAGAACAAATTTATGGTCATTAAATTTGTTCACAACATTTGAGGATGAAATTATACAAATGAAGCTCTTTGCTTTTTTTTTTTTTTTAGTTGTAATCAGCATGATAAAGATTTATAAGGCCCACTTATGTACTCTCATTTTGCATCATTATAGTTTTTCTTTTCTCTTTAAAACATGTTAACAGAAAGATTTTTGGGTTTAAAAATATCTATCCAAAATTATTTTAAAGATTTAAAATAGTGCATATGTGTACATTAAATAAGAATGATAAAAAAAGCATTTAATTCTTTTTACTAGCAATGAATATTTTTAGTAAGTACCAAAAACCCCCATCTGATTTCTAAATTTTCCAGCATAAAGTTTCAAAACAAAGTAGTTAGGGATATGTGCAACTATCTGAAGATACAAATCTCCATACCTAAAGGTACTAGTGTTAATTTTAACCCAGAAGAACTATGATACTGGAAATGCTGCAAATAATGAATTCTCTCAGAGATGTAGAATAAGGTAATCTTTCTCAAATTGCTTCTGAAATTACATATACATGTTATCTGTTAAGGAAATCAAAATAGTGGCTTAGAAGAAATGTTTCTGAATTAAAATTAAACTCGAGGGTAAAATAACAGCTAACTCCAGATACAAGATTATTATATGAGTATACTTTGTGAGCTTGTAGATGCATGATCACTAGCATTAGGTATGGTTTCATTAAGAACAGCTGATATTAAACTAACCTTTTTATAAAAGCAATGCAGTACTAGACTAGTAGATCCATAAATGAACATGATAATAAACCTTAATTATTGTGATCATCTTCATGAATATTAGCACACTGATTCCTACAATAATAACTGTGTGGGTGTCAGAGCAGATGATAATTGGTGTTTAAAAATAAAATGGAAAGGAAGACTTTAAAAGAGGTTGTCTGAGATCCCCAACAAACAAGCACTAGAATCTGGGTCCACTGGCACAGCCTAGTGCCATTTCTGCTATATGACTATGCTTATTTTAGCAAAGTATTTAAAATTCTTTGGTGATTCACTATGGGCAAGACTGAAGACTGTCAGTCACATGAGATTCTACTTGAAGCATACACAGGTGAATCCATACTGAGCACACAATACACACTAGACCGGGCTCTCTACTCGGTCCATGGAAATGAATGCATCAATGGCAATATGAGGAGACAGTGAAAGACTCCACTCTTGATCTTGTTAGCATTTTCTTCAATAGTTTAGCTAAAGACATCGAAGACATTTTTAATGTGAGCAACAATTAGTACCCAACTGATATGAGTAGCTAAAAAAATGAAAAATGTTGTTCAACTACAACAATACACCCAGCCTCTAAAGATATGTGTCTGATTCTGGATTTAGGTTTTAAAAAAACCCTATCATCCAATATGCAATGAGGAAGAAAACAATGTTCATGTGCAAATGCTTTTTCCTTTGTCTATAAACTCAGTAACAGAAGTGCCAAATAGTTGGTGAAAAATTAAATTTTATACTACATGAACAAAATAGCTTATGTTGTTAACATTAGTTGTGCTATATCTGCACTGGTTAAGTCATATCTTAGTGTCATGTTCAGTTCTGAGGATCACATTTTTAGAAGGATTTTCATAATCTGCTACTCAGATGCATGAAGGTCTGTCATGAAAGAAAAGCTAGAAGCAGTAGGGCTCTTGATGTGAATCAAAAAAGATTTTAGGGCAGCTGAGATATTTTCCTCATCAAGGTGAAAAAAGGTGAAGACTCATTCTGTATGTTTCAAAATAACAGACACAGAACAAGTAAGTGGCAGTTTAAGAAAGACATATTTGGGTTCTATGATAGAGTGTTTCAACATTTGGAGCTCTCACTAGGGGATGGGTTGTCTCCAAAACTGCTGTGTTTCCTACCCATGGAAATGTTCAAGCAAAGGCTGGGTGATCATTGGCCAAGACATGAAGCACAGAGGATTCCAGCTTTGAGTGGCAGTTAGGACTAATGTTCTCTAACACTGCTTCCGTCTCTCAAGATCAGCAATTTCTAGTACAATGTCTTATATACAAATTATTAGCCCCATTGTAACTTCTTTAAAATCTCAAGAATCTTGGCATTAAGCATCTCATGTAATACTCATAATTGTCACTGAATGGACACGTACAAGATTAGTCCACAAAGGCTTGTAGGTAATGAGCCACACTGACTCACTTTTAGTTCTTCCAGCAATGGGATATTTTATGGAATTTGCCTCTACCAGCACCAGACTCTTGAAGGTCATAAGCATTCTAGACTTATAAATTCAGTGACTCAACAAATAAAAACAAATCGGAGGCATTTCTGAACCTGAATTGGTCCCTTAGGTCTGTCTTGAGTGAAAGTTATTCCTGAGATAATGTCCAATAGATGACTAAAAGCTGACACAAGAGTAGTGTGTTCACCTAGAAGAAAGCATGTTGCAATGTATCCTGAACATTTAGCTCACATGGTTTGTTTGACATTCAATGATAAGTGTGCATGCATCTGGATGGTTTGACACCATTTCCTCACTTCCTCTATGGGGATCTAACATATGCAAATGTTATACGACTAACTCAGAGTGCTTTTTATGCCTGTATAGTTAATTCATGGCTAAATTCCTATAGGAATAACCATTCTAACCCACTTCCTGTCCCAATTAAAAGTACTTGTAAGTAGTGAGTAGTTACGTAGTATTAGAAGCTTCTATTTCCTGACCCTCTTGCTCAGTCTCATCCAGTAAATATTTATTGATCCCTTTTAGATGTACATTTTCATCTCAGCTTGAGGGGTGTGTGCCAGTTGCAAGGAGTTTACTGGGGACTAAATTCAAAAAGAATGGGGATTGACTTTGTCTCAGTATCTCTTGTATAAAGGAGTTCATAGAGTTTCTTTTAGTTCTATGATGCATGGGGGTCAGGAAAACAGGATAGGTGGTTAGAGTTGAGTGAAATTTCAGGAATAAGGCACATGAAACACAATTAAAAGAATAAAATAAGTGTCTAGGCTTTTTTTTTTTTTTTTTTGGTACCGGGAACTGAAATCATGACCTTGAACTTGCCAGGCAGGCACTGTGCCACTGAACTATATCCCTGGCTCTATGCATGTTTTACTTTTCTACACACATCTAGAACATTTTCAAGGTCTGTACTAATACATACCTGGAGAAAAGTTAGAAGCAGATGGGTTCTAAGTACATCAGAGGATTTACTGGCATTCCTGTGAATTGGCAACATTTAGCAAGCAAAGCAGAGTAAGAAATCCTGAACAAGGCATCTAAAGGATAACTAAGGTGAACAGACCTGAGGAAACCATTGTGGTTCACAGAAAAAATAATGCTCTTGCCAAACACATATGATACTTTAAAATCCTTCTGTCTAAAAAGTTGTCTACAGACTAACAGCAGTGCTCACTAGCTGTGCTTATGAGAATGCAGAATCTGAGCTCTTGCTCCAGGCCCTTGAATTAGTATGGGGATATTAACAAGATCCACGGGTGATTCCTACGTAGAGACAATTTAAAGAGGCCGGCTTTAAGTTTTCCATCAGAAGAATAAAAAATTAAAATGAAACATTTTCTTTTCATGAAAAATACTTGAGTGTTTAAAAGACAAAAACAAAACTTTTAGACCCCCTCCACTTAAAGAGGAATGATGAATTAGTAAGAAAATGACTTGTGCATAATGAATAAAATTAATGATGTTCTGCATTTTAAATTAATGTTAATCTTTTTCCCAGGATCCAGAAAACCTTGAAAGCATTGTTCTGGATGATTCAACATTTTTAAAAAATTAAATTAGCAACTGGAGAAGCAATAGAGTCAAAGTTTTGGTTAAAAATGTTCCCTATTTTAACCTTTTAAATTTCCTGCTTCACAAACACATAATACACATCAAGATCCAAACACCAAATGAAATCCAAAGCAGGTTTTAGGGTACATACTATGAGAAGTTACTCTACTTTTTCTTAACCACACAGAACTATCTTGTAATCACAATAAAGTTTTGCAAAAGTATGGGGTTAAAGCCATAAATGTTATGAGGTCATATTTACACTGACTAAGAGGTTATGATTTTCAAGTATAGAAATGTTTCCAAAAATAGTACAACTGACCTAGTGGCAAAGAATATGTCATTATGAAATGTAAAATTTATAGATGTAAATACACATGTGTACGTATGTGTATATTCATAATACCTATATAAACTCTGAAATGCTATGAACTAATGAAAATAGCAATTTGGTGGTGAGGTTTATAAAAATGCTATAATTCAGACACACATCATTAAAAAACTCATTGATAAATCATTGGAACTTATAGCTGACTTCTGATTTATTTTTATGCTGACCGTAGTTGTGACTCCAGGGAGTTCTGTATACACCAACAATTTCAGTGAGGAGCAGCAATAGCTAATCTGCTCAGTTTTTTAACTTGGAGAGTTATGCTTTAAATTAAAGGAGATTTATGAAGGGAGAAATGCCCTTTTATGGATTATACTCTAAAGTTCAGAATGAGTAAGAAAGAAGGCATTCAAAAGAACTGAGTCTTTATTTATGAACATTAAAGAAATACCCAGTTAAAATGGTAAAAAGATTCATATATATAAATTTACCTTTTCTTTTTGCATACTACTGTTTGAGTGTGTTTCTAGTTATGGTGTGTTTTGACTGGTGTTTGTGTATAATTTCTTTCCCTTTTTTTGGCACGAAGAAACCATGCAACTGTCAGGGAATATGTAACATATCTCCTGTATTGTCTTTAATTCCAAGTACAATGCCAGGTACATATAGATCTTATAAAAGCTCATTGAACTGTGTAGAAAATTATATAATGACCCAAAATTGCTTTACCATGTTTGGATGATGGAAAGATGTTTAAAACAAAGGTACCCCTTGAGAAATGACCTAGTTTGAGGAAGGATTCAGGATAGATGGAGAAGAAAGGTGGCAAACTGCCTGACAGCTCCAGCAGACCAGAACTTTGCAGACATCTGACATCAAAGACCTGGATGAGGCACAGAAAGAGAAGAGGCACCCTCCTCCTTACCATGCTCGAAGTGCAAACCATATCCACTGGAACACAGTCATGGGAAAGGACTGGGGACAGAGTGGTTTCATCATCTCGAAATTCCATTTGAATAGCATGGCATCTCCACCCTGCTTTAGAATAGAGAGCCAGCACTTAACCACAAACTCAAGTAAAAGTTTTTAGCTAATTGAAAAGTTGAGGAAAGTATAACCTGGAGGACTTTGTGGTTACTTTTGAAGCTTCGAGCCTCAAGGCAGCGTGAGTAGTTCTTGAAAGAGTTTAAGAGAGCAAGAGAAGAATGCAGGCAAAGCTAGTTAGGTACTTTAGTATGATTTAAATTGCATTAAGAGAAGCAAAGCTGTTAGACAAGAGACACCAAACTGTTGAGATTTTTGCTGTGTATTTCTTTATCTATGTTTTACAATTTAGTATCTGTTTGTGGTGACTTTTATAATCTGCTTTGATATAAAAGTTACTTCCCTAACATTTTATTAATATACATCTACAAAATAATCAGATTGCCTCTTTTTAAACCATCAAATCATGACTAGAATGAATCATAGAAGCCCCCGTTTTAAGTGTATCAGAGTATAGCCCTATTCAGTATTTCAGCAACCTAGTTAATAACAATTTCAAAACTAGAATTTTAGTAACTAAAGCTGCTAGCTTTCAAATTCATTCTTAAGTACTTAAGAATTCTGTGAACTGGGTTTTAGTTAGACATACTTGCGTTCAAGTTTTTCGATTTGCTTCAAAACCTGTCTGAAATGACTGGACTAGGCAACTATGGTAGCATGTGCCTATAATCCCAATACTCTAGGAGACTGAGGCAGAAGAATTACAGAAGCTGAGGCAAATT
This sequence comes from Dasyprocta punctata, assembly GCA_004363535.1. Taxonomy (NCBI): domain Eukaryota; kingdom Metazoa; phylum Chordata; class Mammalia; order Rodentia; family Dasyproctidae; genus Dasyprocta; species Dasyprocta punctata. The sequence continues at coordinate 102,949 of RJWM01000124.1, read as the reverse complement.
TGTGGTTCAGGGAGACCTTTCTTAAAGAGTTGGGGATCCAGCTCAGTGCAAAGATCATGGGTTCAACACCCAATACTGCTAAAAAACCAAAACTGATACCAAAGCCAAAAACCTCAAAATGAAAGTTCATGAAAGCATTAAATTCAACATTCTGCTTAAAGTTAGGAGTGCTGTGATTTCAGAGCAACTTGTTATATGACATACAGATATCAAGTTATAATGATCTTACGAGACTGTGTAATTCTCCAAACCAAGTAATAAAATATTTTGTAATATTGATCTGATTATTTTATAAAGAACAGCCTTTCTTAGAAAAAAATAAAGTGATAAACAGTTTCCTATTTCACATTTGCTTAATGATTGGGACTTCAGACTGCCAGGACAGAGATTTAGAAAGAGTGCAGGTTCCGAATTCAGGCTTGAGTTTCAGTCCAGATAACTGAGAGACCTTGAGAAAGTAAAAAATGTCTCTAGGCCTTAGTTTTCTTACAGAAGGCAACATGATTTCATGATTGAGAATAGAACCTCCCAGACTCAGAGCTCTGCACCTATAGTAATGACCTCCGTGATTCTTGGCAGGCCACCAAAACTCTCATCATTTGAGATCACTTTACAAAAACAAATTGTGTTTAAAATGCTTAGAAAAACTCCTAATCATGGCAATCAACCAACTTATAGTAGCTACTGTTAGTAGGCAATTTGATAAATATAGATGTTGCAAGAAAGGCAAAAAGTTAAGTTTCAAAATATTCCATTATCTTCTTTTTTTAAACATAGGATGTTGTTTGTCAGTCTAACCTAAATTGAACACGTGGGTACAGTATTCCTTTAGAGAGGGGGCAATAATGAAGAGTTGCTGTCCAAATAGCTTTTCTTCTACCCCAGCTTTCCACTGTCTTGGGTAATGGACATTTCCTGGGTGTACCATAGCTGGCCAGGGGAGAGTGGCTCCTTGGTCAAGATTCTCCCTTCCATTTCTTGCCTGCTTCATCAGATCTATTTATGATTCTGAGAACTTCTTAAAGGCCATTTGTCCCTCCAATAAAGAGTTCTGACTTGGAGACTTAGAGGCACACTTTTGATGGTAGAAACTAAACATATTGGAGGAAAACATATGCAACTCAGTTGATGATAAAGTTTGTGCTAACTCAGAAGGTTAAGAATTATTCTGGGAAATTTTTCTTGGAGAGTCTTATCATCCAGTAACATCTTTCCCCCTCACCTCCATCTTTCTTCTTTCTCAGAATCTTCTGTTTTCCTTTTTAAATCCTCATAGACTCTTGCTGTGAAACTAAGACCTATACTTTACCAGAGACTCAGGCATTTGAAATTCTCTTAGGCATTTTAGCAATGTTTGGGAGCAAATAAATTTCTGGTACATGGCTAGAAGCATATTTTTGGGAGAGATATTGGCAAAAGAGAATTTGCTGGAGGATGATGATGATAAGATCATATGCGTGCGTTTTATACCCATCTTGCTCAGGTGCCAGGTTATTCTACCCTTCTGTGAGAATCGTACAGCTCCAATTATTTTGCCATGAGAGAACAAAATTGCAAAGCAGATATTATCAGCTCAAGTTTCTGCCCAGTCTTTCCTTAGTACTTTTAGTAGTGCTTAAAAGTATTGTTCCTATCTCCTTTAACAGTTCAGCCTTCTTTTCAGCCTGCTGTCAACTGATAGCCAAATCATAGGCAGTTACTCAAAGACATTTTAAAAGTGGATATCTCAGTAGGAGTTTATCTGAAAACCAAACCAAACAAACAGAAAACTGTCAAGGCTGTAATCTGTAATCTTTTCATAACGAAGTTTCAAGAACTATGAAAGTGTGACAGAGTACAGCGGGCCAGCAAGGGATGCCTTTGAATATATACATACTCATTTACCATTAGGAGATAAACTGTGAGTGCTGCCACAGGGCCAGTGCAAGACTCATCTTTCCAGTCCCTCTGTTTAATACAGTACTTAGTCCGAAATATTCTCTGGAAGTATCACTGGGCAATACATGAATTTTTTTTCATAGCATGAATTCAACAGGGCAGCTGTTTTCCAGCCCCACTATTTTGTGCCTTAATAGGTCAAGGAGGTCATCAGCGAGACTTAAAAATGGAAAAAAATTATTAATAGTTTAGCTTCTTGTTCACTCATTTACCATTAGGCCAGGCTATATCTAAAATATCCCAGACAGAGGGAAATTGATCTTATTTTAAAAGACTTTATGAGATACCACTGATATAATTATTTCTTTGAGGTTAAATTTAGCATATCTTTGAATAAGCAACTCAAATATTCTCATGTTGAGTTACATTTATTTTCACTTTTTACTCAGAAGCATTAGTAACATACCAGAACTTCATCCATTAGCCTGTGGATAAATGCCATGAAAGATATGCTTATCTTAGACTCATACTGGAAAACTAAAGATATGAAATTTAGGATCAAAGATATGAATACATTTAAAACCTTCAAATTCTTTCAAATATCATAGAAATTACTCCCATTTTGTCTTTACATTGCCTAGTGGAGTTCCTTGTCTCTAACAGGTTCTTGGTAAAAGTTTCTTAGGTGAATAAAAAATACATTCATATAATATATTCCTCTCTCATGAAATATCAAAGAAAGAGAAAAGTAGACTATCCATGTTTATTTATTTAATTTTAATGGACATAAGAGTACAGATCTAAAGGGGAGTCAACTGGACCATGTACCCAGAGATAATCGGTTCTTTGTTGACATCTCTTAAAATGATCTTTTCCTGTTCAGGTGACCTATACCTTATAACAAGTTTAAAGCCCTTTTTCTTATGTTCTGGTTAATTTATGTTTTTTTCCATTATTATCTAAAGCATACGCAGAAAGAAAATCCAGCTTAAATTGTCCAGAAAGTAATTTCTCTCTCTGAAGCAATAAACTATTTTTAGGCTTACAGCCAGGCTAGTTCCTACACATGTGATCCCTTGAGGCCTTTAGGTCACTAGCAAAAAGCCTTGGAAAATTTAATTAAAGAGATTTCCAGGAAAGGGAAAGAAATTAAAGAAATTGGCCACCACAACATGAGGGAGTTTTCATGTCCTACACAAAGGTCTTATACACATGACATAGGTAAGTCTGGAAGGCAAATGGGGATCTTTTAGAAATGTCTATGATTTAAAACCTCAGTACTATTGTTCAACCATGAGAAATCAGTAGAAGACAAGGTCTTGAATTTAATCATGTAGTAGCATTTGATTGCTTTCTACCTTGTGAGATATTGGCATGGATGTTAAGGATATAGAAAGAAGCAAGATAAAATCTTCATTCATATGGATATTATCTTTGGGGGGTAGAATATGGACCAAAAAAGCAACCAGTTACCTAACGATATTAAGAAGACTAGGATAGAAGCCATACCAGATGCTAAAGGAATAGAGAAGAAGGATGCACTTTTTCTGCTCAACAGCCTGAAAGCTTCCCAAAGAAAGCCTCAGTTGGGTCTTGAAGATTGAATTTTTCATGAGCACCAGCAAAGGCACTCTAGGTTCTGAGAGCAACATGAAAAATGGCACTAAGAAATTAGGACACACACTACATGGGAAGTACAAGAAGCAGTTGGAGCGGCTGGAGAACAGGAGAGCTCTGCCATGAAAGTGAGGCCAGGAAGGCAGGGGCCAGAGGATGGCTTACATTAACACAGGGACGAGGAAGAAACTACAAAAAACCCGCAGGGAGGATGAATCTGAATGTCACAAAAACACAGTTTGACAATGCATATTTCCTCATTAGGCAAAAAATATTTTGTGAGATATATGAAAAATTTACAAGAGATATAAGAGAGTGAGATCAGAAAGAGAGGGGCTCTTCAAATGTGACTAGACACTTAGGGGCCTCACCAAAACTTGGAAAGTGGCAAATATTTTGAAATACGCTTTCCATGTTTAAGGTTGCTTGTGGAAATATAGGACATCATTCAACAGGCAAATCATACAACACTTTTAACTAATGAAAATCACCAGGGAGATTTTATGCATGGCCAGGGAGAAATGAAATGGAGATGAGTTGGATGTAGTCATAAATAGGATGGCTAAGTTATAAATTTAGATGGCTGCCATTATTTTACTTAGTTTCCTATCACAAAACTATCACCAGTTTCAGCTAATTAATAGCAAAATTATTTTGCTAGGCTTATGTACAAAATATGATGAAAGAAATGCCCTGCAAGGATGATTTTTTTTAAAACCAAATCTAACTATGTTGTCCAGGCTGGCATGGAATGCCTGAGCTCAAATGATTGTCCTGCCTCAGCCTCCATAACACTCAGTTACTGAGGACTACGGCCATCTTCCTCCAGCGTACCAGGCTAACAAAATGAATTTGCAATCTGCTTAAATAGAAAACTAATATCCCACTGGTAAATATAGTATTGGGTTTTGAGAGACTTTATTATAGCTACTATTTAAGGAACATCTGTCTTATTATATATTTCTTTTGCATTACTGTAAAATCCTCACAATTTTTTATCATCCTACTCTTAATAGATAAGAGAACTATTCATGAAAGATTAAAAATCTCACCTGACATCAAGCTAGTAAGGGCAGAGGTAGTAGCACAGCCAGGATTTAAACCTAGGACTGCAGAGTTGGTGCACAGCATCAATAATAACCCATGGATATCCGTAGCCATAATATTAAACGTGTCTAAAGAAAACAGCTACAACCATGTTTCCCACCCAGCTCAGCTAAAAGACAAAACTGGGGGCAGGTGACTAGGAAAGGCATTCCAGTAGTGTGCACCCTCTCATACTGCTTCTTTTCCTTCAAGTGCTCATCCACTTCCAAGACATCAACTTTCCACTCTGCCGATGAGGTCTCAGCCTCGGCTGGGACTCCTGTTCTCCATCCCTTGTCCTATGATCTAAGGGAACATCAGTGATCAGGCTTAGCACAGTTCCTAAGGGAAATCAAACACTGCCTCAAATTTCCACTCAACCCAGGAAGCCATTACCATCCAGCTGTAGTTAACAGTTGAAAAGAGAACGGTCTTTTTGTCCATCTGGTCTTTGCTTTTGAAACACCTTAAGGAATATACCTTTGTAAGAATTTCAAGAGTTTCATTCCTCTATTCACTCAGAAAACTGTGAAGAGCCTTTTGCATGCTGGGTGCTGAAGGCAACATCCTCTTCCTCCAATCCCCTCCCACTCAACATGTCCAGGCAACCACCAGTGTCTCCTACTTCCCTCCAAAGGCATATCCAATATTCGGAGGTACTGGTACCCAAGGAGGATGAAGAAACCCACCAGATAAGACAAACTCAGGGCTATAAGGCTTGTTGCCTTTCTGACGCAGGCTCAAGGAGAGCCCAGGTTGGCATCCAAGAGTCCACCTGTCACCGTAAAAGAGGTCCCTTGCTTCAATTTTCCATTGTTTGTCCTGGATCTATAGTTATTTGGTCAAAGTTAATAAGCCATTCTTGACCAAAGTCTTGTCATCTTGGGTCCTTAGTGGGTCATCCTGCAATTGTCATAGATTAGGTACTCACCGATTATTAAATGGATGATCTGCCTTGAAATACTTCTCTTGTATTGCCAGTTCCTGGCCCCAAAATGGGTGATCTCCTCGCAAGTAGTTATCATTTAAAAAGTTATCACTTAAGATTTACTCAAAAAATTCTGATAGGACTTACTCATTAGAATCTATCTTTTGTCCCTCTTCATGTCTCAGTTCCAATGAATAGTTCCCATATCCACCCTGCCCTCCATTTTTACACCTCTACTTGTGCATGCCCACATACACACACACATCACAGATATCTTCTACTCTACCTTGCCTGGAATTATAAGACCAACCTTCATCCTTTGACTATTCCACAGGTATCTCTCTTCCTGCTACATCTGGTCAATTTGTTTTGGAATGATAATATTTCATCACTCAAACATTTTATATGTGTGTATATATATATATATATATATATATATATATATATAATGGTAGACATTATCTATAATATTACTCATTTATTTTTATAACAGCTTTACTGAAGTCTAATTGAGATGCTATATATTTTAAGTGTATAACTTTATGAGCTTGTTACTAAAGATGTGTATTTTTAGAGCAAAATAAATTGCTGCATTAAAAATAAATTTTAAGAAACCTGTGCTTTTAAAATTTCCTTTTGTGAATAATGTGTATACTATACATAGGTACAATCACTTAGCAGTGGTTTGACTGAAATTTAGTATTTTTTACTTTTAAAAATAAATAAATGACATTTGGTGTGCAGCTCTGTGAATTTTCATTGATGGCTAGAGTTATACAGCTGCCACTACATTAAGGATACAGAATAAAACTGCCTCTTGCAAACCATTTATAGCCAATCTTGGTTCCTGTCCCAACTCCTGGTAACCACAGATAGACTACAATTTTTAAAAAACATAATGTCAAGTAAACAAGTTTATATAGTATGCAAATTTTGGAAACTAGTTTCTTTCACTTAACATAATGCTTTTGAGATTCAACCAAGTCATTGCATATAGCAGTAGTTTGTTACTTAGTTGTTAGATAGTATTTTGTGGCATGGATATATGATAATTTCTTTATCTACTCCTCTGTTGAATGGCATCTTAGGGAATTTGGGGGTGATCATGAATAAAGGTGCTATAAATATTCATGTACCTGTTTCTATGCAAACATAAATTTTTATTTCTTTAGAGTATCCAGCAGCAAGACTGCTGAGTTATATAGTAAGTATATTTCAGTTTTATAAGAGGAAAATTTAATTTTATAAGGCAAATTTATTAATCTTTTTTTTTCAGAATTGTTGCTTTGGTATCATGTATAAGAAATTTATTTAATTTTGGATCACAAAGATTTCCTCCTCTGTTGTATTTTAAAAGATTTGTAGTTTTATGATTTGTACTTAGATATAGAGTCCATTTTGAGTAATTTTTCTATAAGGTATAATGCTGAAGTTGATGCTTTTGTTGTGGATTTTTTTCATATAAATGTCCAATTTTTTTGAACAAAATTCATTTAAAAGACTTCTTTTTCCCTCGAACTGCTTTGCAACTTTTTCAAAAATCAGTTGGATATTTTCGGACTTGATTTTTTCCATTGTTCTAGGAGTTTTTCTTTGTCAATACTGCATTGTCTTGATTACTACAGATTTTTGTAATTTTAAAACTACTTTACTTCTTTTACGACTTTATTTCTTTCTACAATTATTTTAACTGCTCTAATTCTTTTGCTGTCCCACATATATTTTAGCATAAATTTGTCTATACAAGATAACCACGTAAGATTGAGATTAGAATGGCATCAAATCTATAGATCAGTTTGAGAAGAATTAACATCTTGGCTAAGTATTCTGATCCATGAACAAGATATCCCTTTCCATTTATTTAGTATTTAAAATACAGATCCTGTGCATATTTTATTTAATTAATTTTAATCACTCTTTATATTATCACTATTCCATTAATAAACATTTTAATTATAATTTAAAATTTTACATGGCTAGTTCATAAAAATATTGTGTGTATGTGTGTGTGATCATCTGGTATCCTGTAACCTTGGTAATTTTACTTAAACTTCTGGAAGTTTTTTGTTTTATTTTTCATTTTTTAAAAATTTTTGAAGTATAGACCTTCATAGTAATATATTCTGGAATAGGAGTAGTTTTACTGTTTTTTTCCCAGTCTGTGTGCATTTCATTTCTCTTTCTTACTTTATTGTACTGGCTTTGACTTTTAGTGCAATCTTGAATGTGAATGGTGAGAATGAATATCCTTGCCTTCTTCAAATGGTGGGGATTAAATTTTTTTTTTTTTTTTTTTTGTACTGGGGATTGAGCTCATAACCTTGTACTTGCCAGGCAGATGCTTACGCTACTGAGCTAAATCCCACCCTGGGCATTAAAGTTTTGATACTATTTAATGTTACATGGGATTTTTTTGTAGGTACCTTTTATTTAGCAAAAGAAGGCCTCTTACCCCCTATTTTTGACAGATTTTATCTGAATGAACAATAAATTTTGTTAAATGCCTTTTCTGCATCAATTGATGGCATTTTCCTTCTTTAAATTGTGACGGTATTAGATTGCATTGATTTTTAAAAGCACATTGAATCATACTAGCATTTCCAGGATAAACTGCCCTTGATTGTATTATTATTACTATTAGTAGTAGTATTACTATTATTTGTCTTTTTGAGACAGAATCTCACTACGCAGTTCAGGCTGGCCTTGGCCTCACTTTGTAGCCCAGGCTGGTCTCGAACTTGCAGTGATCCTCCTGCCTCAGCCTCCTGAGTGCATGGATTACAGGAGTGCACCACCATGCCCGGCTCCTTGCTTGTATCAAATTTTTCTATATTGCTCAGTTTGATTTGGTATGTTTTGTTAAGACATTCTTTGTTCTGTAGTATTCCATTTTTTAAAATCTTACAATCTTTACCTGGTTTTTGTATCAGGTTTATTTTCACTTCATAACATTTTTGGGAAAATTTTTCTCTCCTTTTGTAACTAACTACTGTATTGGATAAGATCGTGTAAAATTGTTACTTTTTAAAATGTTTAATAGGAAATTTCAGTGAAACCAGCTGGGCCTAGAGATTGTTGTTTTGGCAGAACTACCACAAAATCAATTTCTTTGATAGTTACAGAACTATTTTCTTGGATTTGACCTTTTTTATCTATGTTGTTAAATTTAGATGTACAGAGAAGTTTTTAGTATTCATTTTTCTTTTAATTTGTCTAAATTATGTAATATCCCCTCTATCATTCCAATATGAAATGGAACTCTTCTCTTTTTTCCTGTTTATCTTGTTACATATTCATCCACTTTATTGTTTTCCCCTACAGAACCATCTTCTATCACTTTTATGGATACTCTCTTATTTTTTCTGTTTTCAATTTAAGATCAGATTTTCTACTCTGATCTCTATTATTTCATTTCTTCTGCTTACTTTAGTCTTCATTTAACCTCAGTTTTCTAACTCCTAGTTTAAAGTCAAAGCCGAGATCATTATTTTGTGACTTTTCTTCTTTCCTTAGTGCTATAAATTACTCTTCCTAAGTACTATTCTAGTGGAATCTCACAAATATTAGTTGTGTTTGCATTTTCATTCAGTTAAAAATATTTTATAATCTCCATTTATTTTCCTCTTTGAGTCATGTTTTACTTAGCAATGGATATTTTGTTTCCAAATATTTTGAGAATTTCAGAGTTTGTTACTTATTTCAAGTTTAATTCCATTCTAATTAAGAAACATACTTTGTGTGACTTGGATCTTGTTACATTTATTAAAACTTGCTTTTTGGCTCAGAACACAGTCTGTTTTGGCAATTGTTACATTTATTCTTGAAAAGAGGTGCACTCTGCTTTTCCCGTTTTGTATTTGTGATACCAGAGGATTGAAACCAGAGCTTTCACACTAAGCTACAGCCTCATTCATTTCTTCATTTATTTATTCACTCAGAGGCAGGAGGATCTCGCCATGCTGAGGAGGCGGGGCTTCGGTTTGTGGTCCTTCTGCCTCAGTCTTCCAGAGTTACGAGATTACAGGCATCTGCTGCCACACGTGTATCCTGAATTCTATACACATTGATTAAATCAAGTTAGTTGACTGTGGTATTCAAGTTTTCTGCATCTTGCTAACTTTTGTCTAGTTGCTTTATGAATTATTGGAGGAGTATTTAAATCTCTGCCTTTCTGGATTTTTAAATTTCTTTTGCAGTTTTATCCAGTTTTTATTTCATATATTTGAAAACTCTTTAAGTACGTGTGTTAATAAGATTGTTACAACCTCTTAATAAACTGATTTCTTTACCTTAAGAAATGGGATTCTTTAAACTTGTTGATATTTCTTGTTGTGAAATCAATTTTCCTGATGTAATATAGCCATTGTACCTTTTCTTTGATCAATGTTAGTATGGCATACCATTTTCTATTCTCTTACCTAAAACCTATTTGTGCCATTTTCATTAAAGCTATACTTCTTACAGGCAGCATTTGGTTGGGTTGTGCTTTCTTTATTCAAGTTGACAATCTTTGCCTTTTGATGGGTATTTAGATCTTTTATATTTAAAACAATTACGGCTAAATTTAAATAGTCTTTTATCTGTTTTTCTATCTGTTCTTAATCACCTTTCCTCTTTTGTTTTGTTTTCTTTTCAACTAACAAAATATTTTTCATAATTCCAGTTCAGCTGTGGTTTTCTAGGTACAATTATTTTAGGGGATTATTTTAGAATAGCTTTAGGGTGTATTGTATGTATCATTAACTCATAATGGTCTATTTTCAAGAGATAGCGTGCTAGCTCTCCCAGATAGCTATTTATCTATAACTACCACAATACACTATTTTTGTTTTAATAGGTAGTTATCTTTTATAGACATTTGAATAACAAAATCACTTTAAATTAACCTATGTAGTTACCATTTCTGGTGCTCTTATTCATTTGCATAGTTTTCTGTTTCCATCTAGTATACTTTTTTTTTTAATCACTTGAAGGATTTCCTTTAACATTTCTGGTAGTCTGAGTCTGCTAACAATTCTTTCAGCTTTCATCTGCCTTAAAAGAGTTCTTCTTTCATCTACTGTGAGGGTTAAGCTTGATTGTCAATTTGATTGGCTTGAAAGACACTTCAAGCTTATCTCTGGGTGTGTCTGGGTGGGTCACAAAGCGTGACTTTGGGGAGTCTATCTGTTCCCTGGCCCTTTTCTCTCAGGTTCTTGCCCTGCTCTTTTGCTTCCCAGATGCCTGAGGTTGAGTTGCTCTCCTCCACTCTGCACTTCGCCGTGATATTTCTGTCTTGGAGCCAGATGATTACAGACTTCCACATAGGCAAGTCCTCTTTACTGCTGTTTTTCTCAGCTATGACAGTGACAAAAAACTTACTATTACACCTAAATATATGAAGGAATTCTGCTGGGTTTGGAGGTCTAGATTAATTTTTCCATTGAATTCTTATATATGATTCCAATGAGAATTCTGCTATCACATTTACCTTTGCCCTTCTGTATGAAACATATTTTCCTCGCTAGCTACTGTATGGGGTATGCAGTTACCCCCAAGTCCTCATATAATTTTGATGGGGCTGAGTTATTGGTTTGTTATTAGTTTGTTGATTGACAATGTGAGCGCTGTGCCTGCCCAGGGGTGGAGCTGACATACAGCGTAAGGGAAGGTGGGTCTTCCCCTTCCGCTGCTCTCTCCCTCTCTCTCTCTTGCCAGCACGGTTTGCGGCTTGCAGCTTGCAGCCGCCATGAACAGCAGGCCTGCCATGCCACGCTATCTTAGAGCCAACTTATGGACTGAAACTCCCGAGAAACTGTAAGAATAAACCTTTCCTTCCCTAACTTTGGGCGTCAGGTATTTTGTCTCGGCAACGAGTGTAAAGTAACTAAGACAGCTACATTTAAGATTTTCTGTCCCTGATTTTGAGCAATTTGATTATGATGTGTCTTGGAGTCGTCTCCTTCATGTTTCTTGTGTTTTTGCTTTTGTAACTCAAATTCTAAAAATTTGTGGCTATTATTTTTTCAAATAATATTTTCCTCTGTATCCTCCTGTATCCAGGAACTCAGATTTCATGTATGTTAAAACACATGAAGTTGCATTACACTTAACTGATACTTTGTCCTTTAAATTTTAAATTCTGTATCTCTGTTTCATTTTGGATCTTTCCACTTGTGTATCTTTTAGTAGAATATTATATTCTTTTGCAATACCTAATTTGTTACAAATCCAATACAGGGGATTTATTTTGGATATGATTTGATCTTAAGTATGATTTGGTTCTTTTTCTTTATATCTTTCATGGCTTACTTATCCCCCCAACTCTGGCATAGTTTCCTCTTTTCTATGTATGGCAGCTAGCTTTTATTGGATGTCAAACATGAAATTTATAGTTTATTTGATAGTGGAAGTTCTTGAATTGATACGAGAATTCTAGAGCTTTATCCTGGATTGTATTTAAATTGTGTAGAAATAGTTTGATATTTCTGGGTTTTGCTTTTAGTATTCTGAGGCAGAATAAGAGTAAGTTTAGACCAGGGGTAATTAGTCCCCATTGCTGAGGCAAGACTTTCCAGGCACTCCATCCAAAACCCTGCCAATTGTGAAGCTTCCCAATTTGACTTGTGGAAACACGTATTATTCTCCGTTCTTTGACTTCTGGATACTTTTCTGTCTAATCCTTTTGGGAATTTGCCTGGTAATGAGTGACTTTTTTTCTCATGCATGTGTTGATCAGTTCTCTGATGGATTCTCAAAGGGGGTCACCCAGTGCTCTGTTCATTTGCTGCGCAGTTTTTCTCTCATCAGCACTGTGTTTTCTGAGCTCTGCCTTGGTTTTCCTAACTAAAGCTCATCTCAGTTTGGGAAACTTGCTGGGTGATGCTCAGTCTCCTCTACCCTACACCACAGCCTGCACACTCTCTTCAGTAGGTAAACTGTGACAGAAATCGTGCTTCCCCGATTTGTTCACATCTCTGTGAAACACTGTCCTGCATTGCCTGCTATTCTGTGTCTTAAAAACCATTGTTTCATACAGTTTGTCTGTTTTTGGTTGTTTTAAGCATGAGAATAAATTTGTCTCTATTACTCTATCTTGGTCAGAATTAAGGCCTTCATTTCTTTTTAAAAAGGTTTATAGAAGCTGTTATGTTGAAAAAATACACAAGTAAATTAATTTTTATGTGAATATAATCAAGAAATTTTTCATTTTATTGGAAGATTATGGTTTCATTACATTTAATTCTAGAATCAGTCAATTAAAGGAACACTCTCTGTATTCCAGATGATGACAAATGCAGTAAGCAGCATATTTTATGTGACTCTGCAGATTTAGTTTCTCTGAGACACACACTTCTTTTGAAGAATTAGAATTTAAAATTGAAGTGACAGAATTTTATGATAAGAACTTTAGAAAGTTTATTATACTCACTTGAATAACCAACTGCACAGAAAATGTCTTTTGCAAAACCATTTAAAAAATACAAACCATTCCTACTATCTTATTGCTTTGAATCAACTGGAAACTTCTTTGCTTTTTTGCCACTCATTGTTATGCTCCATCAATTTGGATTCTATATTTTTCCAAAAGATTTAGTAGTTTAGATGGTATTGTACTTTTTTTTTCTTTTCTACATACCTAAGAAACAGAAATTTTAGCCAGAATATCATACTGTGGCCAATCTTTTATTTTAAAGCTCTGTTGGAAATCCCATAAACATGTCTTGAATCATTCTGCCATGATGGAAAGCAAGAAAACTGGGATGGGAAGTTGTGCAAGCAAAGAGACTTTATAATCAAGACTCTGAAGCCACAAAAATTCAACAAGGAAAGAGAATGAAGAGTTAGGCCCTGGGGTAATTGATACTTTTTTCTTTCATCTTTCTCTCACTTACAAAAATATAAAAACCTAAAACCATGAGTTAATGTATTGTGCTAGATGTGCTGAGATACTTCTCCCAATAGAAAACACCTAAAATGCTATCAAAAATGCTAAGAATTATTTCTTTTGTTTAAATCATTGCTAAGATGTGGTAAAATAATTATTACAAACATGGGATTAGTAGATAGACATACCTTCACAAAGAAACCATTATCCTGAGAAAAGTTTTTGGTAAATTAACAGTTAAGGAACAAATAATTCCCCCTTATATATTATTTCAGAGCATAGAATTAGAGAAACTACTCCTTAATTCTACCTATGAGGTCAATAAAATCTTCATGACAAGCCAACCCAAGACTAAAGACTATAGAATACACACAACACAATTAGTCTCTGTCTCTCTGTTTCTCTCTCTGCTTCTCTCTGTCTCTGTCTCTGTCTCTCTCTATACACACACACACACGTGTGCACACACATTCAACCTCTAACCTAAATGCAAATATCATATATTAAATATTAAAAGATTATACCTTACAAATGGAATCAGAGCTTCCATTTGCCTGAGTCATCTTCTTGCACCAGAAAGCAAAGAAATTTTTGAAGATGAATGAAATTGTATTATTTAAAAAAATTAGAATAAATTGTGAAAGCACTGCCATTGGGTTAAAATGTTGAAAATTAGACAATTAAAAGGACAAATCTATTAAATTGAAACACATCAAAAATGTAAAAATCCACTGAAAACGCTGTACAGAAACAAAACCCAAATTGCCTCATTAGTCATTGCTGGTGCTTGGTAGAATATAAACTCAACCTCTATATTGGTAAGATGAGAAAGAATGAAGCATTCATCCTATTTTTGCTGTATTAACTTTCTTTCACTGTACTTAAAAGGTTAATGAAGAAAAGTTCTATGGAAAAGACTTTGGTTAACAGTGAAATGTTCATTCTGAACATTTTTAGGACAAATGACTCAGTTTCCCAAAAATGCCATTTATCATGAAGAAAAGAGAGTAGAAGATAGGAAGACTGCCGTAGAATAAAGGAGACTTATAATCATGTTAATGCAATTTTGCAATGTATGGATCTCATCTAGACAATGCTTTGAGGACAACAAAATAATATAAAAACATAGCTTTGAAATGCTCCTGAAAACAGTAATATAAAATAGGTATTAGATTGTATTAAGGAATTTCAATGAATTATTTTGGGTATATTAATTGGATGACTGTTATATATTCTAAAAGTACATGTCAGTTAATGATGCATATTATAATACTTTTGGGTAAAATGACATGATGTCTGAGATTTGCTTTTAAACATCTAACCCTAAAAAACAAATTAGTAGTGAGAGAGATACATTAAGCAATTTCCGGTATGTGATGATAACATTAGAGTATATTTCATTACTAGTTCTTTTTGTGTATATTTGACAATTCTGATAAAAATTCATAAATTATAAAAACATAATATAATAAAGTTGAATTGACCTAAAAATGAAGCCTTTTTAACATTAAAAAAACTACTAATGCAATTCAGTGTGTCAGTAATTTGAACAATGTTGATACCTCATTAGTTCTAAGAATTGTCATTTAATAAAATTCAACATCAATCTATAATAAAATACTTAAACTAAAGAAAGAGGAAATTTCATTTAACACAATAAAAATATCTACAAAAGCATACATTGAGCATCAGACCATATATTGAAATACTAAAAACAATACATTGAAACTCAAGAAATATGTGATCAGTAACTTATTAACATGTATGTCCTAGTCATACAATTCTGACAGCAAAAGAAATAAGATACATGAATTCAAGGAAAAGAAACTTGTTCTTATTACATGTATATGTTGAATCTGTCTATGTAAAAATATTGGCTGGTATGTATACTGAGAATACTGGGAAAAACATTAATCTTGGATAAATTGTAGAGAATTAGTAATAAAAATTTTAACCCCATAGCACAAACATCTTCCTTTTTCATTAAACATTGATCTGCAGCTTACTTTTGCAATAGCTGCATAATATAAAAATAGAAGTGTCTGATTAGATTTTCAGTGTTAGATTAAGCTGTGATATCTTCTTTCATTTGCTGTCAGTTTTCTCGCCTCAAAAATAAATTCATGGACTGTCCAATCAATATGCTTTACAATTCTAACCATTTACAATCATAATAAATTAAAAGAGCAAATCTTATACATGAAATCTAAATCATTAATTTCACAGAGGTTGAGTATAGTGGTTAGCAGATGCTGAGGACAGTAGGCTGGTAGTAGTAGGAGGGGAAAGCCAGGAGAGGTTGGCCAATGGGTGCAATGTTCAGTTACACAGAAGAAATAAGCTCTTGTGTTTTATTGCACACTGAAGTGAGTGTAATTAACAAAAATGCATTACATGCATACAAACAGCTACATAGAACAAAGGAATTTCAGTGCCCTCATTGTAAAGAAATGATAAAAGTTTAAGATGATAGATTAGCTAATTACCCTGATTTGATAATTATACAATTTTTATATTACTTGCAACATTGTATCCTATAAAACGTGTGTGTGTGTGTGTGTGTGTGTGTGTGTGTATATATACATATATATATACACATACATACATATATATATGCACACAATCATGTGTGAACCAAAAAAAGTAAGTAAAAAGAGCAACTACAAATGTATGCTTCATGCATATCATAGTAAACTTGTGAAACTCCTATGAATTATTATATTTATCCCTCATGTAAGCTAACTATTTGTGATCCTCTATTATAGTTTACTCTAAAGTTTAAACCTAGTTTGTACAATTATTTCTAAGTTCCACCAGGGCAGAGCCTATCTCTGGTGATTTCTTGTTTCGTCCTGTGCCTAGCCAGTTGTGTGTAGCATTCTACCTCTGTTCCACGAATACCTACTGAAATAAAATGGACAGATCTGTGGCTGACAATGAAGATAGCTGTGGTAATAAAAAGCTGAAAGATGAAAACATGAAACTGCAGAGATAGACAAAGACAGAACTGAACACAATTTTGTTTCAATTTTTTTGCTTTCTTTGGTATCTGCCTCACTCATTGGGCTGTGGGTTCTAGAAAGGCAGGGTCAACAGGTGCCACATCCGCATGGCATCCCTAGGAGCTAGTGCAATGTGTGGCACAGGTAGCAGCTCACCACACATCTTCAGTCAAAAGATGTATTCCTGCCTCTCCCATCTTTACTTGAAGAAAATGTCCCATGTCTCTGAAATGTATTTCTAGCCACATGTTGCAGTGTGCATATTACTTTTCTAACAAAAATATCATGATGTATTTTGCAAGGACTCAAATTTTTCTATATTATGTAGATATATGTGCCTTATATGCAAAATATAAAACACATTCCATTTTTTTCCTATTCAACTTGAAATATTTCTTACAATAGTTCTGTCTTCCCTAGTTATACCCCATATGGTTCTGCCTGCTCACAGCCAAGTGACTAGAAATAAGAGTCAACATTCCCCAATGCCCTTGATCCTCTCATTCTCTGACAATGACCTCATTTCTCTCTTTCCATTCTCTGCCAAAAGTAATCAATACTTAACTGTTGTTACTTTCTGACTTCCTATTAACACCTTTTTGATAGCATTTTCACTTCCATCTCTTCATTGTTCTTCATTGAGAGTTTTAGGACCTCTAGGTTTTATTTATTTATTTATTTATTTTTATTTATTTATTTTTTATTTTTGCGGCACTGGGGATTGAACTCACAACCTAGCGCCTGCCAGACAGGTGCTTAAGCCACTGAGTCAAACTCCCGGCCCAATCGCTAGGTTTTAAATCTGGTGGAAACAGCTCGACCTTTTTCTTGCTTGATCCTCAGCTTTAGTTAATACTATTTGGACTCCCTTTTTGCTGACATTCCATCCTCTATGAATTTATAAAATCTCATTTTCCCCCAGTTTTCTATCTACTTTTCTAACAGCTATTTCTCATTTTTCTTCCTGAACTTCCTCTGGAATTTTCCTTATCCCTCGTTTCATACTATCCAGGATCCCATCACCTCCCCTATGATGGGAACTGGTAAATTCTGTATTTACAACTCAACCCTGTGTCCTGAGCTCCAGATAATAAACGTGTTAGGTTCCCTCACATACTTTAGTTTACACACATTCTCTTTCTTCTCCCTGGATTAATATCTAGTGCTTGATCATTTGGCAAAGTCTTACTCATTCTTTAATTTAACTTACTATAATTGAAACAATTATCTCATTGTTTAAGTGTTTAAACATGGCCTTGCTTAGATGGCAAAATGCCATAGAGGTAGGCTTTGATTTTCATTCTTATAGTTCCAGCCCAAAGTAGTCAATACAAAGCTTGGTGGAAGAAGGAATTCAGTAAATATGTTTGTTGGATGAATAAACAAATTTTTGGTTGCTATAAACCTACTTTATAAATTAATTCTCAAATTCAGTCCTCATGCGTGACCTGCCTGCTACCATGTGAATAACTGGAGTCCCTAGTAGGTCCTTAGGTTAAAGGCTTGATTCTCGAGTGGTGTTACTGAGAGGCACTGTGGATGTTTAGGAGGTGAGGGATAGCAGGAGGTCTTTAGCTCATTATGGAGGTGCCCTGTGATAAGGATTGTGGGATCCACGTCACGTCTCTCACTCTCTGCTTCTTTGCTTGCACTGTGAGTGGCTTGATCTGCTATGTGCACCCGGCTATCGCCATCCACTGCCTTCATCAGATTCCAAAGCAATGAGTTGAGTGAGCTTTGACTGGAACCCCCAAAACTATGAGACAAATACACTTTTTTTCTCTTGTACATTAATTGCCCTTAGTAGTTCATTATAGTAACATGAAGATGACTAATATACTTCCAGAAAAGATACTATTACATTTCCTATTTTACAAATCAGACAAAACAAAACTTTCTCGTGCCCACAAATTTATTAAATGGCAGGTCAAGCACATGTACGGAAATCATTACTTGGTGTCTTTAGGGTTTTAATCACTGTGTTGGAATGAAACACAACAATCAAGCAGCTTAAATAGAAAACAATAGATATTGTTTACAGCTTTGCTTATTTGCATCAGTTAAAGGTGGCTACTAACAGAAATATAGGAGCAGTTTTTCGCTGAAGGCAGATAAGTTCTGTAAAATAATGAGCCATATCATTTTCTTTTTACTTTCGTGAGCACATTCTATAAACAAGGTTTTCTTCATCAAAGGCATATGATTTCTCTCCTTCATCATATATTCAGAAATAGAAAACTGAATTGCTCTGTACCCCTAAACCTTCATGAGTTGGCAAAGGGAAGATGAGATTAAGGGAAATATGTAAAGCCCAATTGGATTCTTTTCAACTTACATGTCTCGCCAATTTGATAATGGATATATAACTTGCTCAGGATTTAATATTCCCAGCAAGAACTAAGCAACCATGATTAAAGATATTTATAATAAATTAGTTGAGTAACCTTCACTGTTTATAACTCATTAGAGAAAGCAGAAACATTTTTCAAAAGTACTTATTTTTCAAAAAGAAATAGAGCCAAATCAAGCTTTTCAAAGCCATGAAATTGTCAAGCAAGGAAGAATACCCATAAATTACATTAATTGACACAAATGGCATTTGTTCTCTGTCTTTAAAGGTTTCCTATAGCTTAACATAACACACCATTGTTTACAATCTTAGTTACTGCTGGAAATACTTTTCACACTAGTACTACACTACTTTCAAATTAACTTGGGCCCTATGTAACTCTTATTTTCCATTATTCTATTTTTCCAAGTTTTCTCCTTTCTTTTTTTCCAAAGGGAGAACTTGCAGGAACATGCGGGGCAGTATGTCTTTTTCCCCCTCACCTGAGGAATACCCTCTTCTTCCACCTCACTGTTGCCTGACCTGACTGGAATCTGCAGCCCCAGCACACAGGGTGGTCCAAGGCCAATCTTGCAATTTGATGCTGGGATTTAAACTGCAGATGTTCACAGGGGTTCAGAAAAGTGGCCCTGCTATCTGCCATTCCTATGTTGCTACTATTGTCTCGATTCCCACCTTGTCAGGAACTCCAGGATTTGGAGCCTGCTATCTAATACCAAAAACACAGAAGATATGTGCATGTGAGAAATGGATGCTGAGGGGCTATGCAGAGGACATATTCCATGTAGATGATGTGACTGTCAAGTCAAGTGATTCTCTGTCCTTAGAGAAAAACATTTTTTTTTCTGTCACCGAATGTGCAGGTGGAATTATATAATATCCCAGAGAAAAGATGCAGCTATGAAGGTAAAGCCTTAACCTTTATATCGTGAGCCAGAAGGAGCAAATACATGGGGTATTTAGGGACTGGAGAGGAAGCCTAGCTTTGGAAGGAAAGCGAGAGGGAAGCTCAGGGAAATTGTAATCAAGAAGTTGCTGGCAGAAGGGAGAGAGGAAGAGAGACGACTAAAGGAAGACAGGAAGGGGTGCATGGGAAGTTAAAAAAAAAAAAGATAATTGGAAAAAGGGGGAAATGGAATAAAAGAGTGAGTAATGGCTTTCCATCTCAGTGAGCCAGGAATGCCAAAAACACCTAGTTTGTTCAGCTCCTGTAACGAGAACCTTTGCAACTCTTGATGGCTGAACTTAGAAGTCGAATGGAAATCCCACTGATGAGCTTTAGTGGAAATGTTGTGTTTTTTTTTCTCCACTGGGCTTAATGCCAGGGTCCTGACAGGAAAGGTGATGAGAGAGAAGAAAAACTGATTAAGATACTCAGACTATTTGTTGAAAGATGCTAGGTGGGTTGAGAGAACTGTGGCTGAAATGAAAACCTGGGTGAATTCATCATTCGGCCATTGAAAAAGAGATCAAGATTAAGGGGGCACCTCCTCGGAGGTGGACTGGAGCCTGGTGAGTAAAACCCTGATGTGATTTTAAAAACTGGGTTCCTGTGGGTTTACAGCAGTTCACAACACTTTAAATATGAATTCTTTGAGCTGTGGGAAAATGAAGCTTTTTAGATTCAAATATCTGCAATAATTATACTTCACTGGTTAATAACACAAAAGGAAAAAGACTTTTAAGTGCTAAAGAGTTAACCATGCCATTTATAAAAATAAATTGAAGTAAAACGATAAAATATTTCTTTAAAATTATAATTTTAAAATATCATAACTGGGTGTGGTGACACACCTATAAACCCAGTACTTGGGAGTCTAAGGCAGGAAGATCAGGAGTTTGAGGCCAGCCTGGGCTATACAACAAGTTCAAGACTATCCCATGCTACATAGTAAAACCATATCTCAAAAAACAAACAAACAAAAAAGGCACAGACTCATTTTAGATAGTTGAAATAAAAATTCAACTGCGTGATAGAGCAGAACACAATTCACAAGAGATGTTTCTATGAGAAAAGACATAGTAAATAACCTTACTCCATAAAAACTACAGAATTACTTTATGATAAGCCATAAAATGATGAAACAGAAGCCACTTATCAGAAATATTTTAGTAGCATGATAAATGTTCTAGAATTTTAGATAAAGAAAGAAATATTTCAAAAGGAACTCAAGGACAAAATAATGCTAAGTAAATAGGAAACAAATTTGCAGTGGAGAAGACAGTATCCAAAGGGGAGACAGACTATGCCTACTATAGATCTCTATGTCCAACTAATCTGTGTCATTAGAATGCCAAAGTTATTGATTCATTCATTTGTTCACCACTCAGGTGTTAAAGATGCTTTTAGTGACAGTTTTCTGTGTGAAAGGCTCTGTGTTGAGTGCTTCTGAGACACAAAGCGATTTGGTAAAGTCTTAGCTCAAATGTAATGGGAGAGAATGAGGAAAAATTATTATTACCAGAAAAGGTGATAAATGGGCAAATGTTAGAATGAGTTTAACAGAATTAGCTTTGGAATCTATTATGTCATCTAGATCTAAATCACGGCTCTACCACATCTTGGGCAAGTTAATCAATATAGCAAAGTCTCAGGTTCCTCATCTATAAAATAGGCAAATTAATGAAGTCCAGCTCTTAGAAGTATCAAGCACAGAACTAACATCCTGTACATGTCTAAATAATACTGGCAATAGAAAAATTTAAAACTCTTTGCACCAAAAGGGGGGAAAGTGAAATGGACAGAGGAGTGACCAGTTAGAGGGCTGATGCCTCCATTCATTATGAAAAGATCAGGCCATGGTAATGATAGTGACGGTGGGAAAAGGAGAGGCATCTAGGTTTAAGAGATACTCAGACTAAGGATTGACAAATTTTATTGACTGATTAAATGAGAAAGGAGAAGGACAAAGCAAGTATTGTATATTGGGAAGCAGGCATGGAAGAATAAATATATTCTTGACTATGAAAATAAAAGAGTAGAAGCAGATCTAGGATAAGTATGAATTTAGACTAATGGGTGTTCTGAATAGTTTCTTGGGAGATCTGAGTAGTCAGGATTTTGAGATATCCCACAGGATAAGTAGAAATGGTAAAAAAAAATAAATGTACACATATAACCAGATAGCCCAAAACAACAGTGCTTTCCAATATCACCAATTTTGCAAGGTGAGAACTCCTATGTGATACATGTGCACTTAATATTTTCTTGTACTAGGAAATTCAGTTATGAATCCTGTGTACCGCTGCCCCAAGAGGTGACAGAGTGTCCCACAGTTTTCATTAAGGGGGACCTTCCTCCCTAGCCCCTGGAGAAGGATAGCTGGGGCCAAGGGAGCAGATTCCTCTCCATGAACACATTCTTCCATGGTGATGCATTTAAGGTAATACATCACCATGACATTTACTAATATTCTGATGAAAACAATTCATTATGATGGGAAAACTGTAAGGAACATAGTAGTCAAAAGGTGGTTTTCCTTTCAATGTGCTCCCTCCATCATTAACCAAGGCTGGCAGATTTCACCGTCCCAGTTGTCCTTGTTCCTTGATGTATTTCCCTACTTTCCAGATGTTAGAACTTGGTGATGCCATCAGACAGTCTTTTTCAGACCATGTGACACTGGTCCCAACTCTTTCCAGTCCTTATCACAGATATGTATCACAGTTCTTACTACTGGTACTTAAACAATGAGCAGCCACCTCAGGAGTGAAAAGAAATAAGCAGAGACAGCATAAACTAAAAGGCTACGCAGTGAAAGAACTTAGAAGGTAGAACTGAATTTATGGGAGTTAATAGAGATTTTGAGAAACCAGAAGCCCTGCAATAGAGTAGAAAACAAAAGCCTAAGTCAGTTGAAGACTAGAGGAAGATGAAACTCAGCTGTGGAAAGCACAACCCCAGGCTCTGGGGTAACCCTAGTGATCTTTTCTTTCTTTCTTTCTTGGCAGTGCTGGGGATCAAACCCAGGACCCTGCACATGCTAGGGGAATGCTTCACCACTGAGCCACACTCCCAGTCTTAGAAAAGTTTAAATCACATTTAGTTATATCTGTCATCTTCCTCTGCTTCAGTTTCCCCTGTCTTCTCTTTTGTCTCTTGTCAGTATTCACTGCAGTGATCAAGAGCATTTTTTGAGCTCCAGCTAAGGGAAAGTTGGAATTGGAGGTAGATTTAGTTCATATTTGGAGAGGTGTTTTTATGCTGTTTGTAACTATTTCAGGGTACTGTTCAGTTTCTAAAAATACTCTAAACAGCCCCTGTATTAATTTACATGATGTCATGATTGTGTAGGGTCAGAGATCCTCTTAGAATTTACACTGGTATAAGGGGCACGGAACACTAACAGTTTGCACAATGAGTAGAAAGAATGATGTAAAGAACCAGAAGCTAGTCTGAAAAAGTCTTCCATTTATTAGAAATAAAAAATTAAACTGACAGGGCCATGGATTTAGCTCAGTGGCATAAGTGCCCGACTGGCAAGTGCGAAGTCATGTGTTCAGTCCCCGGTACAAAAAAAAAAAAAAAAAAAAGAAAGAAAGAAAGAAAAAAAAAATTAAATTGAGAATTTCACTTTTATTGACATCAAGTTAAAATGGCAATTCATTTCTCTTAGAAACATATTCTATATACAATTACAAATGCATCATACATTTTTAATGCTGAGTACAAAATGGACTTTTTTTGAATCCGTGTGTTTGCAAGGTGCAAACCTAGAGTGGTACTACAAACAGCAAGTATTCTACAAGACCATGTTATACAAGAGCTTGACAAAGACTTTCTCAATTTGCCAATAATCCTAAAACTTCCACTACTTTATTCACGTTGAGTTAAAAGAAAACAAAATAAAAGAAACTTTAAAAATTTTTGATTAACAATACGAGACAGATTATATTTCTAAGCTTGCTTTAAAAATAATACTAACAAGTTGTTGAAATATGACAAAGTGAACAAAGAATATATGAGCCACTTATTTAGGAATATGTCTTAAAGAGGTAGGCCAATAATTAACAAAAGTATTATTTTTGTGCCATAACTTAAAGGCTCTGAAAAGAAGAACATGCTAGGGCTACATGTAAGTACAAGAACATAGTAGAGGACACTACCTTGACCACTAACAGCTAAAAATCTTATTTTATTTCAAAGTAGAGCATTCTTAACAACTGCCACCACTTACAATGCTACAGTGCATCTAATTATTGTTTGGGTTGTTGAATTGGGGATTTTTATACATAGACAGAGAACATTTCCTCATTTACCTCCTGTAATAGGGAGTTTACTGTCAGAACTATGTAGACCTGAACACAAACCCGTAAATCTCTCAGGAACTGTTGGAGACTGCTACGAAGCAGCTCTGAGCAGGATTTAAAATTTACTAATTGGCATTCTATTTATCTGTGAGCCTGTCATAGGCCTAGGCCCCTTGCCTGGTGATGGGAGCTGATTCATAGTAAATGAACTTCTATGAATCACTGGTCCTGACCGAGGCCTGTAGTGGCCAATGAGGTCAGAGATACCTCTAAGGGCAAGGTAAAGAAGGTCTCAGCTGAGGACATATTGGCTCCATATTTAATTATGTTAATAGAGACTGCCCTGCAGGCATCTTACTCTGCAGGGCATCACAGTCCCATCGCAAAGGCCATCTTGGAGATAAAATAGTTCTCCTTTTCTGGCATTCCTTCTTACTTGGAGATGTCCTTGAAGTGACTTCCAAGTCCTGCTCAGTTCCAGCACCACCCTCAGCACCTCCCTCAGTATCCCTCTCTTTGTCTGTTTGAAAATATATACGGGTGATCCAGAGAAGCTCTTTTTCTTAGCCCTCATGATAGCTGCAGTCAAGAACTCTGCAGGGGCTTTGATCCTCCTGGAGCCCTAAAATCATACCACTTGTCTCATTTATTTAAGCCCTCACTGTACACTTGTTCAGAAGATTGGGGATCTAGGCCGGGTCCCCGATAAGGAACCACGGCCACTTTAGGAAGGCTTGGTTTCTCCATTTTAGAGCAACCAAGCTCTCATGGTTATGGATTCTTCAAATTATTTTTTTATATTTTTCTATAAACAGTAATAAAATATATTCTTTTTGAAAGCTTTGGCATAGACTACTCTAAAATAAGAATTTAAATATTACACCAATTGATATAAGTAGATAGAACTTGAGAAATTTATAATGTCTATTTTCAAGCTTATGAACTGTCTCAGAGAAAAGAACAGACTGTTCTGCTCTCTTCAACTCTTGCTCTGCAAGTTTATACGTGTCCCGACAGCCCTGAATGTACTCGACCCATCTCTGGAACTCTGAGAAGGAGCATCTATCTGTCACATAGCAATATTATATGAATGCCTGTTGAACTGAATTTTCCTACCCTGACACTTCTCCAACATACTACCTCCAGATTCTAGCACTGGGAATAGCTATCGTTTTACATTGTCCCATTACTCTTGTCACTTGAAATTTTACTTGCTAGTACTAACACAATGCCACATACGTAATAGACACTCATTAATATTTGCTGAATGGGTAAATGAACTTTTCATTGATGAAGAAAATTTGGTTTCTTTATTCTTTCTGTATATCAGATTAGATTTCTCTCCTGCCTGAAATGTTTCAGTAGTTTTTCACTAAAACAACTTATTAGATCCCATTAGCTCTGACTCATGCCAGTCTCTAATCATTATTAAAGGAGTTAAAATGAACAGTGAGGATCTGTATCAGCATATCAAACTGTGCAAAGTAAGAATAAGTTTTATGTAGAGGTCATGAATTCAAGGTAAAATGATTTTAGATTAAACAGGTCTCCTTACAGCAGGGTCTCTCAGAGCATTTAATAGTCAAATGTGTTATGATTTTTAAAGACAGGGACCAGAATGAACATAGGTCTCCAAATTTGATTAATATTAATAACTCAACTAATTATTTAGAAAAATCCTGATGTAGATCAAACTAGAGAAAAATCTCCATTTAGGTAGTATATGATGAACACAATTTTCAGAAGTATATGTGTGATGAACACTTCATTCTTAGTAAGAAGAAAGATGTTTTGTTACTTTAACTTGATATGATCTCATTCTCTCATTTTATCATACTGACGACATTAATTTTTTCACACACCTTGGGAGAACATATGGATCTGTAGTAGGGTAACTTAACCGCACAAATGCTACGTGAAGTATTGGGGTATTCACTGAGAGTCTACCATTCAATGTGAATAGGAAGTTGATTCTACTTAATTTGAGAAATTTAGTAAAATGATAGTCTATTGTGGATATGATGGAAAGGGAGTGTTGAAAACCAATACCACAAGGCCAGCTGTTAAATCGAATACATTTTCAGTGTCACTTTATGTCTGCAATTGCATCTGGATGCACACTGCCCTGAGCTGGACAATGCTACATTGCTCCAGGGGTCTTTAAAATATACACACCTCATTATGGGCATTAGCCTCTAAAACGTTCCATACTTATGGAGGCTGGGAGAAAGCATCAAGTTGAATCCAGAGAGGTTTATTCAGTGATGAATGACCTTAAGACATCTGGAAATCCAGTTTGGAGTAGGACAATGAGGGATAGACACACTTACCCAAACCTTCTAGAAGTGAAGAAAATGAGGGTAAATACTAACTTATGAACTTTTTAAATTAGTGTTTTAATTAGCTTTATAATAAATGGTTTTTTTCTTTACCTATTTCCACATCTAAATTTAAGATACAGCTAGCAATCCCTTTCATAAATGCAGAAGAAACCTATATTTGTACTAGGTTTTAGTTCAATTTATTAGGGGAGAATTTCTTTCCCTTCCTGTTCCAGTGCCAAGATTGAGAAATGCAAGTTTTCATGGTTTTTACATGGTGGTTTTGTTTGTTCATTTCATTTGATCATATAGTAAGTGCACTACCCTATTATGTGCGAGTCTACTCTGTGATTCCACACTTTGAATTTTTTTCTGTCTGGAGTGCACATAAAATAAGGATTCATTCTTCATTAAGTCTCATGTACTCAATGGCATCATGAGCTCAAGAAATATGGTACTTGTAAAGCTCAGAGAATTTGCCCCTTTCTCCTCCTGGAAAGAGGTATGTTAAAAGACAGGATTTCCTTCTGGGATGATAATGTCACATTGGAAAGGAAATAAGGCACTTTTAACTCAGATTAGGTTTATAACTTCCTGAACTATTGGAAAATCATCTCAAGAACACCTCCCATGAACAAGGGTAATAGAGTGGGCAAAGGAAAGAAATAAAAATTGGACAAGAACTCTAAATAAATCTGAACTTAATGATAATGTCTAATTTATGTGCAGAAAAATAATAGATCCCAGGATCACTATAAATGGCATGGCCCAGAGAAGAAAAATTATTGTCAGAGATTCTGCTAGAAAGTAAAAGAACCTGATCAATATTGAGACATAACTAGGCATATAGCATACATATATAAAATCAAAACACATTTTTAAGAACCTTTCTTCAGGAATATGATAAGTTCTGATGCTTATAATTTAAAAGTGAGTAAATAAACTGAACAGGAGTGTTTGAAAGATGTGATGCTTAAACTTTGACAAGAAAGATCATTGTGGCGAAGAAAGGGTATATTTTTGTACAAGAATTACATTATTTAGCACATGAAGCTCTATACTGCATTTGTACGAAACAATGTTAACACAAAACATAAAATCTGCAGATAAGAGACATTGTTTTAAAAATAGTGAAGTTCCAGTGAAATAAATCTAAATGTAATGTTGCATTGGGTTAGTCCAGGAGAAGTATCCAGACATTCCAGGATTCTATCAATCTCCCTTGAGGTTCAGGTTTTGATTTCTAGCACCACCACCCACTATCACCACCACAGCTACAACAGTGAAAAAGAAAAAACAAGCCCAAAATGGAATGTTTTAATCAGCCAAGGGCGCCAACTATCTTAGCATCCACTGCTACCCTGCAAAGGCAGAAACACCCAAGATGTAGGCAGACAACTTCCTGAAAAGGATAGGAGGCTGCTTAAACGTCCTCCTCAGAGGCAATATCCAGCCTCAAGAATCCCTAGCCTCAATGGTCTAATCCAAATTCTGATTAGCATCAGAGGTTTCCTTCTAGAGGAAGGCCAGACTGAAAAGGAGAAAGGAACTTCAGGGACATCTGGAGAGCAGAAAACAGTATATAGGAATCTCAAATTTCCTCTTTGATGCACACATCACTTATGCGGAGAAATGACATAAATTTTAGTTTAGCTGCTAGCACAGCACTCATCCAACAGGCCTCTATGTCACTGCCCTGAAGAAACTAAAATGTGTCCACATATAGCAGGCTGACATAAGACTAGAACTATGCTTCTCATCCTTGTTCAGTGCGGATAAGTCAGCTCAGGGCTCTTTGCCCATTTGTAGCTGAGAGACACAAGTCTAGGTAAATCTAGTTCAAGATGTACATTGGTATTGGGCTGTTTCAGAAGCTCTAGAATTGATTCACACTGATTCTCCTACTATTCATTCATTTAACTTTTGGCAAGTAAATGCACTGTCAAAAAATGGGTCAGTTTCCATTTTGTTACTAAAAAGTATACTTTCTAAAGATATCAAATGTTCTTATTCTTCAGTGGATCAGTTTTCTGAAGAAAGCAGAATTTAATTCTATGCTGAATGCTCTTTAGTGCAGGTCAAGATCTTGCCTAGCAACAACCAACACTCCTGTTTTTCGTTTCTTTATCTCTAGAGGAAAAAGCAAGATTTAAAGTCACTACTGTTTGAATACATACCTTATTCTCTACAAAACCAAATAAAATCAACCTGACTTTCTGAGAGCAGTATTTTGAAATGTGGTTTACAAATCTTAGTGCTAGTTTTCCATGACGTAATGCAGGAAAGGTGAAATAATACACACCTGGAAATGGCGTAAGAACAAAGCAGGAGTCAAAGTGGTGTAGGGGGAAACTCCGACAAGATGTGTCCTGAAAAATGTACTATTTACCAAGCCGGGACATCAGACTTCAGAGTAAGTGATAAACAGAATTGCTTAAAACCATGATTTCCAAGGGTTTTTGTCAGCTACCCTTTCTGACCAATGCTGATTCTAACACTTCATGAAATGACTGAAGACAACAGATGCAGCTCTATGGCCTTTCAGTTATAGATATTTTTCCCATAGCCCTATTTATATCTAAACATAACACGACGTTTTCTCCCAGCAAAAAAAGCTTATTAAGTGTTCCATTTAATAATGTAATGCAAAGAATGCTTTCTTTTGCTTCAGCTCTGCTGTTCTCATGTTATTTAGAAAGGTAACTATTTTCTGGGTTGTGTGCTTTTATGGTGAATATAATCGAGAAACAGAACAAATCATTAAATTACTGCTGAATTTCTAAAGCACTTCGTTTTATCTACACTCAGTGCCATTATTTTAGCTGTTGTCTTTGTATTGGGAACACTAAAATTGATGTTTTGTGAGGAGTTTAAAGTAGAATAGTTCATAACTCTTCTTATTCAGTCTCTCTCTCTGTCTTACACACACACACACACACACACACACACACACACACATACACACACACCCTTAGACACAGAATGGAACCCTTCACTTATGTATCTATTCTTTCTTAATTTGGTCTTACATTTCCATTGCCAGAGACATTATATTTATTTAAGAAATAATATCTGAAAAATAAAAAGGGATCTGCAGGAATATGGAACCGTAGATAGATTTCACTATAAAGAGTTGGGAGATATTAGCTCCTTCACAAAACAAGTAGGTATCTAAAGCTCTTACTCTTTCTACCAATCAAATTCAGGACTTAAAAGTGTAGTCCCCCAGTTGCTTTATATTTTTCAGTGGTCCATTCAATTATTTTATGTTTTCTCCTTTTACCTCTAAAATTTCTTGTCATCATTGTACCTTTTAATCTGAAGAAATCATCTCCTATGGCTCTGCTTCCATTACTTAATCATCCTGTACCAGGCTAAAAATTTTCACTCTATCAGGACAGCCATAACTGAAGACCTTATTATTTACCACAACCATCATCTACAATTCCTTCAGCTGAAACAAACAAGGAAACAAGCTAGGAACCTGATTCAAACTAGTTTACATGTGAAAATGCTTAATAACATGTATTTAGATGTAGATGGGCTTCAGAGTTGTTTACAGAGATTAACAATGTCACCAAGGACCCAAGTTCCTTTTTCTTTGTTTATACTGTTGGTTTCATTCCAAGCCTAGTTCCTTTCATTGTTATGGGGTGACAGCCAGGAATATTGGAATACTTAACAGGAGAAGGAAGCTACCTTTCTATGTATTTCTCTTACAAGTAAGAAATTGCCATTTCCTGAAGCCACTAGCTAGCATCTCTTCACATCTCTTTCACCCAAACTGCTCTGCCCTTCTTACTTGGAACCAGACACTGGCAAAAGGGGTGGGTTTACAGGGCGGAAAGAGATATCAGAAGTTCATCTCAATGCTCACCACAGCCTTTCCTATTATTTTCACTAAGTTTGACTGGTGCAAGACAGAGGTAGAAACAGCAAGATGATGATGACTAGCATGATGATGACTTTAGTGAACCAATTACGGTAGATTGCTCAGAATCGAGGAGTGTCTCAGGACGTAGAAATTTTTGTTCTGCAACTGAGTCCTGAGCAAAGTGGGATCACTGTGATGACTATGGTTTCCTTTAATCCCTCCTTGGTCCAAGTTACTATGGGATCTCCTGAATTGAAGAGCAAAGTAATACTTTCACAGAAGATTGCTTTCCTTGTTGGGGTTTATGGCAACCGTTTAAAGTTAAAAAATATGAAATTAAAATATTTCATATAATTCTACTATCTTCCTTTTTTGTGGTTATGCTGTACTTTTAACATGCAGCCTAGAATGGAAGTCCCGGATACAGGGTTAATAAAAGAACTTTCAGAAACAGTAAATAGCTGAAAGTGTAAATAAGGACTCAAATGTATAATAGATATTGGGAAGTGTGAAGAAAATGTTCAGATGAGAAGGGGAGCAAGGGAGGGGGCAGAGGGAAGGAAGGAAGGAACAAGGGAAAAAACAGAATGGAAGGAAAAAACGGAAACAAGCTTTTGTAAATAAGGAAGGAAAGAGAGGTCAAAGGGAAGGGAGAGAAATAGGAAAAAAAAAAGAAGTAAGATATATTATGTGCAGGTACAAATTCCCTGTGATGAATGTCATTATGTATACCTAAAATGTACCATAAAATGAGATAAAGCAACAACAACAAAACAACAAACAAAAACAATAGATAAAAGTAAGGATTATGAAAAGGAAAAATGTCAGAATACCAAGCAAATTGAAGGAAAGTGAAATGAGTATTTTTGCATGACAAAGTGTAGGGTTAAGTTACACAATATTTGTTTGAGAGCAGTCCAAAGGGTCCTTTGTTTGCATGGTTAAATTCTGGACCACAGAAGGTTTATTACATAGTACAGAGTTCTTTTACCTTGTGCCACAAGACTGGGCTGGCTAGTGAGTGCCACTTTATTAACTTTGTTACTAAGAGCAATTTCCAGTAACATTATATAGTTTAAATGTTTTTATACACATTACACCATCTTGGTCCTTATAACAACATTGCAATTACTAATTATATTTGTAACTAGTAAAGAAATCGAGACTCAGAGAATTTAAGTGACTTGTCCAAAGTAAGCTAAGAAATAATCAATCTGAAACTTCAAATGAAGTCATTTGAGTCTTTGGTCACTGTCTTTTCTGCTAAATCATATTCCCTTTCTAATTACAAAGTCTTTTTTGTTTGTTTGGTTTTTTTTGTTTTTTTGCGGCACCAGGGATTGAACTCACAACCTCGCGCCTGCCAGAGCAGGTGCTTAAGGCACTGAGCCAAACTCCCGGACCTAGTTTTTTGAGGCAGGGTCGCACTATGTAGCGCAGGCCGGCCTTGTGCTCGCGTTATAGCCCAAGCAGGCCTCGAACTCACAACGCTCCGCCTACCTCAGCCTCCCGAGTGCTGGGATTAAAGGCGTGTGCCACCACGCCCGGCTATTACAAAGTCTTTTAAAAACTAAAGAAAACTGATTTTTTTAAAAGAAAAAAATTTACTCCCAAACATTGATTTTGGAAGAGGTATAAAATATTAAGTATGATAATAATTCCTAAGCCAATAACTGTAATGGCAAGAGAAGTACATATTTCAATTCTTTTTATATGACTTTTTTGGTACAGTTTTGTTGTAGGAAATTTCTGAACATTCTCTATCCAAGGATGAATTCTTTTCCTGGAAAAGAGTAAAAATTTTTAATACTTAAATTTGGGTAGGAATTAGAATATTTCTAAGAAAACATTTTTACTTTTGCTAAAGGAAAATGGAGTTGGAGTTTTAAGCTTCTTTCCAGAAGAGGTTGTGTCCTTCTCTAAGGAGGATCATCAAGCCAAAATTTCTAGTAAAACTGGAATGATTAAAGTTTTCTGAGACCAGTCCCAACATGGATACAACGAAGTGCTCTACATTTGTGTTCTGAGTCTCCTCAGTTAGGTTTCATTATTGTAACAGTACTATTTTGAACGATACAAAGAAAATTTTTTAAAAAAGAAACATTACAATCAATTTTGTTCACCTAAACATAAATAAAATGTTAACAATGAATCATAAAAAATAATGAGCAAGAGTGCAAGAAAATCACATTCAGAATATCTGTCTGAAAAAGTGACCACCAACAGTGTAATGTTTTGTCCCCTACTCATAACTTTCAGTAATTCTAATTAAAGAATTCTAGTGAATAAACACAGTTTTACAAAGTTTAGTAAACTATCTTTCAAAAGGATATCATTCCCTCCAAAATCGCTCTAGTATTTTTGATAAAAAATTATATTGAAAATTTTTAAGACCTGAAAAGGTAAAGTGGATTTGAAAATACCAGTTTTGATAGGGAAAATGTATGAAAAGGATTGAAGACAAAGTATCAAAAAAGTCCCCGTGCTTCGAGTCAGACAAAACGCACAAGATCTTTGCCCCCAGACACCAGGAATGGTTTTGCTGTTACTAAACATCGATGATTTGAATCAGCTAGAGACTCAACTCACTCATGACTGTCAGGAAGAAGGACTCATGCAGATTGTTCATCTTACAGCCAAAGCAATCATTTTCCTTAGATGACCCCAACATCTAGCTTATAGTTACTGGCCATAAACAAATTAACACCTCTGTATCTCAGCTCACACTGTTATTGAACTCTATTTATTTTGGAGATCCCTCGGATAGACTGACTTACACCAGCAAAGGTTCAAATTCTGCGTGTGCTCCACCGTGAATAGCCCAAGTTTTCTTCATATAGTACAGTACTTATTTGCATGCCACAATGGGTTCAGAGCTGTGACCTAAGGAAACCTCAGTCCTTAACACAGGTATCTTGGCTTTCCTACTTGGGGAGGTGGGAAAGACTTCTCCTGAGGCGTTCTTGTGGGGAGTTTGTCAGCAAGCCAGAGTGGATGGAAATCATGCCAGGGCAGCTGATTGCCCCGGCCTGTGGCTCTGTGCTCTCCTACTCTGCATGCCCACCGTGTCACTCCACAGGCTCCACCTTCACCGCAGTGCAGCCGGTAAGCAACGGAGGGCTATGACGTCTGAGTTGCCTGGAGGAGAGTC
Source organism: Dasyprocta punctata (assembly GCA_004363535.1). Classification (NCBI taxonomy): domain Eukaryota; kingdom Metazoa; phylum Chordata; class Mammalia; order Rodentia; family Dasyproctidae; genus Dasyprocta; species Dasyprocta punctata. The sequence goes on along the minus strand of RJWM01000124.1, from coordinate 69,625 downwards.
CAACAAATTCCGAACAGTTTAGAATTCAATACCATGGTCTGCCTTAGCTGTCCTTGTTGACATTACCAAGCCCTACATCTCAGCGCTTCATGATTACAGAGAGGAAGAATTACTTCTCTGGACCAAAACTGGTAAGCTTTCCCTGAAGAGGGGTAAAAAATCTAACCTTATGGACACTACAAATCATATAACTTTCTGTTTTCTTAACCCACTTTCTATTTGCAGTAACTTCTAGGAAGTCTAGAATCAAATTTGTTTTCCACTTTACTCTTTGGCATTTACTTTTTAGGCTAATAATAATATGTGGGTTATTCATCTTTATATGTAAGGTACTCACTAAGAATTAACTGCTGTGTTTGTAAATTAATATATTGATGAGAAAAATGGGAAATGATATCTTTTTTTTTTCCCATCTGTGGTCTTACTATGCTTTACTTCTGCATATTGCATATGAATTCTCCACCCTTAAAATCTGTGATGCAGGCTGGACCATAAAAAAAAAAAAAAAAAAAAAAAGAAGAAGAAGTTTAATTCCCAAGAAGAATCACAGTGTGATTGGCTGACTGAAACAATTCCAATAACGTGAATGTAGGCTAGCCACTCTGATAGGGTGGAAGGGAGAGTGGGTGGATAGCTCCTGACATAACTCAGCACACTTGGCACAATTCTGGAAGTGTACCTAGTGCTCATTATCAGTGTTTACATTGGTAAAGACTGAAATTGGGTTATGTACATTAACTGGCTTGCATCTTCTGCAAGATACATAGAAAGAAGTTCTTGGAGTGTTTTATTGATGTGGTCAATATGCAACCCTAACAAACTTTTGCATTTTGTAATTAAGCAAATGAATTTAAACTGTTCTGATTTTTTTCAAAAGAAGTAGATAAGGGGGTGACTAAAATATAAAGAGAGTATAAGCCTTTGTATCATTTGAGAAAGGGTAGAGATATTGACTAATTTTAAATTTATTAAATTTATTTATATAAAATTATTGAAATATTTTTTCAGGTTTTTTTTTCTCTTTCTTTCTTTCTTTCTTTGTTTCTTTTTTTTTTTTTTTTTAGCAGGTTCAGTGTAGTCCAGGCTGGCCCTGAACTCATTATGTAGCCCAGGCTGGCCTCAAACTCGAAATCATTTTCCTGGCTCAGCCTACCAAGTGCTGGGATTATAGCCCAGTTAAAATTGTTAAAATTTAATATTATTTGACAAGAAACCATAATGACATATTTAACTTCCAAGATAGTAGAGAGAAGGAAAAAAGAGAATAGTAAAACTGCAGAAAGATAAAAAGACTAGAAAGGAAAGTAGAAAAATAAAATAGTAATAAAGTCATATATAAAGCAAAAATTGAAAGTGTATAAATAGCTACAAATTAGCTGCAATTTAGCTAAAATAACAAAAATAATCAGACTAAATTTATTTACTAACTAGGCTAAATGTATTTATTAACTAGAGATTGTCAGGTTAGATATAAATAACAAAATCGGGATACATGTTTCTTAAACAAGGGGGCCGGGCATTTAGCTCAGTGGCACAAGTACCTGCCTGGCAAGCATAAGGTCATGAGTTTGATCCCCAGTTCTAAAACAAAACAAAACAAAACAAAACACAAAAAACAAAACAAAACAAAATTTCCATATTTATTAAACATGGTTTATAACTCAAGGACATAAAAGGGTTGAAATATAAAAGCCCAGTTATGTTAAATATAAATGATAGTCACAAGGAAGAAAATTGCATATAAAAATGGCACAAATTCTTTATCAGCAGGATAGAGCATTTCTGAATGTGTATGTACCTAATACACATCCTCAAAATACACAAGCAAATCAGAATTACAAGAAGGGAGAATTTTAAAGGAAAAACAATTAAAAATTAGCACAGAGAAAATGTGAACAATCAGTTCATATCCCAGCACTCCTCTTCTAGACTCTGAACAGACTTTTCAAACATGCATTGAAGGGTTACCAAAAAATTACCCTGAAATTTAACTCAAAGAAATTCTAAAGAATCGCTAGCACATAGATGATGTTCTCTGACTGTACTGTAACAAAATCCAAAATTAAGAATAGAAGACCTTTAATCCCAGCACTCAGGAGGCTGAGGTAGGTGGAGCATTGTGAGTTCGAGGCCAGCTTGGGCTACAACGCGAGTGCAAGGCTGGCCTGAGCTACATAGTGCGACCCTGCCTCAAAAAACCAGGGCCGGGAGTTTGGCTCAGTGGCTTAAGCGCCTGTCTGGCAGGCATGAGGCTGTGAGTTCGATCCCCAGTGCCACAAAAAAAAAAAAAAAAAAAAAGAATAGAAGGATTAAAAAACACATATGAGGATTTAAAAACGTCATTTGCAATGAATGTAAGAGCAAAATACTGGAACCAACCCAAATGTTGTTTATCATGTAAGGATAGATAAATCATTAAATGCATAGTCACACCTTAGTATAGTATACTTTAATAAAAATAAAACAGAATAGATACATATGTCTATATGAGCACATCTGTAAGCTTTTCCCTTGGTGGATACAATACCCAACACACACCACTTAAAGGAGAGATTTAAAGGACAGATTGAATCTCACTCACAGTTTGGGAGGACTCCATAAGTCCTGTGGCGTGAGGGGCCAGATGTAGTACTCAAGGCCACAACTCCCCGACCTACCTAGATATGCCCAGAGCCATGCTCCACTAAGCTACTAGGTATTTTTTAATTCAGTTAAGTTGATATATCAAAATTAATGGGCTATTGGTCACAATGTGTAAATCACAAAAGTACAGTTTGACAGAAAATTCAAGTTGTGTAATGTTATATAGTAGTAAAATTTTACAAATGTAAAGGTAATAATGCCATGTATGATTTATAAATTGCCCACAAACTTTGTAATATTTTCAAAATATGTACCAGAGTGATAAATACCACCTCCAGGGACATGATTTATCTGATGAGGAAGGGAGGGGGTTAAATATAGTAAGGCTGCACAGAAGGCTTCAGTGGTATATTTACTACATACCTTTTACAGATATATTTTCATGAAATATGATGGAATCTTAAGAATGGAAGAATGTAGCAGTGGTTGCAAGTATATGATAATTTTATTTATTTGTTTGTTTATTTATTTACATTATGTGTTCTCTCCATATTTTTTGAGAAAGGGTCTCACTATGCAGTTCAGGCTGGTCTTGGACCCATTATGTAGCTCAGGCTGATCTTGAACTGACAGCGATCCTCCTGCCTCATGTGCTGCCACACCCAGCTCTCTCTACCTTTTAAAGTTTAAAAGATATCATAAGAAAATATTTTGTGTTGCTGTTTAACCTTCAGTTTTTCTGTCAATATTCTAAATATTAAATATTCAATGTTCTATATAAATATGCAAAAGTGGAATCCTATTATATATACCGACTTTTAGGAAATGATTTTTTACCTATCAGTGTGTCCTGATCATCTCTCCCATGTCAATATATGTTCTTCTACCAGAGCATTTATAAGACCGTAGATACATGCGGACACACTGTTCTCTTGGATACTTTCTTGAATTTTGCCCATGAAAGCATAGAAAATATGGGTAACTGTACAGTAGAAAGAATTTGGGGTATAAAAGAAAGAAAGATGACTACAGAAGAACATTATTTTAAAAAGCTTCAGTTCATCATATTTGAGAAAAAGTGAGTAAGATTAGTAAGGGAAAAATCCAAAATTGGAAAAAGAAATCTGGTGGAACCAGCCTAAAGGATCCTAAATATTAAAAAGAGAAATACAAAAAGACAAACAGTGACTACATGCAGAGTACACTATAGCTTAAAGTAAAAATCACTTTTACAAGCAAATAAACTGGACCAGATTATTAATACATATAGAAGGTATAAAAGCAATTTCAGATACTGCTAGGCAAAATGATGGACAGTGCCAGGTGAACATTATAGCATATTAAGCATAAAAAATGAGGAATGGCGCTTATTAAGTAAATAATTTCTCAAGACTCTTGGAAGGAAAGAAATATTTTAAAATTTTTCATAAAGGAATCTGATAGCAAATGTATTGTGAGGAACACTGTTATCTTGGAGCAGAGAAATAATTCTCAAACCTAGTGTCCCAGTACCTTTAATGTACTGTATTTCCTGATTATCCCACCACTCACCATCATAATTAACAAGTCAAAGGGCTAGAGAGCTGAATCAAAGGCTCAATACGCAGCAGTTTGTCCTTTTTCTGCCTTTACCTTGAAATAGTAGAACTAGACAATTTTCTAAGGACCAAGAGTATAATTTCAACTTTTCAAATATTTTTCAGTTACTTATCAACAGATTGTGTTAGCAAATGAACCCTATGAAAAGAACACTGCTAGAACAAAGAAAAGAGTCAGAGCTAAAATGATGTTTTCCTGCTTTTGAAAAAAAGAATAGTAACAACTATTGCATGTTAATGGTTTTCGGATGCGTGTTTCCTTATACATGCTTTGACTACACTGGCATTTATATGCTGTGTTAAAATTATTATTATCATAATAGGAGGACACAGGTAGGGGGAGACTATGTGAGAAATAAGAATGAATAACTAACATTCTCATATCATTTAAAACAAATTCTGCCACTAGCTGCCTAGAACTCCTTTCCTGTACCATGTGTTGCTAGTTTGGGACTATAAATGTGACAAGTGTAGAATGAAATGTCAGCCAAATATTACTCAAGTGGGGAAAACCACAATTCATCATGTATCAAGGATTTAAAATTAATTTTGTGCTTTTTAAAAGGAGTGGAAATTTAAAGGTGGATAATTATTCTTTTCACTGTTGAAATGCAAACTTAGTATTCATTGTACTGGTAAAATGAAAAGCTTTTGGGACTTGTGTATAGAAAAGGTATTGTAAAAGAAAGGGATAAATTCTCATATTATTCTACATTATTTCATATGGTTCTACATTATTACATCTTCAAATTAGGTAAATACGCAGCATGTTTTGGTAAAAATACACTGTAATGTATTACTCAAAGTAATTTCAAGGAACAAGGTAAAAGACAAAATCCTTTAAGCTCATTAAAAAGTAAATTCCTCATTGATTTCCTTGCAGACCCTTCACCCATCTAAACATAGAATGAATAGCACCATTCCTGCCTTCAGCTGATGTCTGGGATTGGCAGTGCTAGACCTAGGAGGTTAACATGGGGATCTAGATAAATGATAAAACTAGAGGAGCAGGGAAATGTTCAAGAAATGCAGGCAAAAGGTCAATTCTGAGGAAGGATTAGGTGGAAAAGTTGGTGGGTCATGTTTTGTATGTTGGATAAAAGAGAAAAATGACCTAATACTCCATGATAGCATCATTTAAATGTCCATGCCCATTCAAATGTGCCTGTAGTCTGTGCCCGTTTGACTGTGTGCTCTGGGAAGGCAGGGAGGGTCCTATTTATGGACTCTCTTCAGGGACTTTGGTTCTACAAGAGTTCAATGAATGTTTCTTAGGAGTGGGAAAAATATTTGAGAGATAAAGCCTGAAGTGTACATTTAGAAGATTTACAAAGAAAGATTCTCTGGAAGATGTTTACAAGGCACATAGGCAAAAAAAAAGGGAGGTGGAAAGACAAGGAAAGAGTAACGTAATTCAAGTGATGTGTGAATAGCATCCAGAGAACTCAGGAAACACCACATGCAGATGAGAACATTTTAAAAGCAATGAAGTAGTTAAGAGTCATGGACAGAGCAGAAATGTGTAGGAAAGGGGACACTGGGAAAAGTAATGCTGCTGGATTAGAGCACGATAACCACACAGACACCAGTGTAGTTCTGTGATGGCAAGCACATGCGTCAGGTCACAAGAGACAAAGGAAGTAAGCATATCTTGGGCCTGCCTTATACAAATTCAGAATTTCAGAATTTCAAGGCTTTGATAATGTATTTAAAGGAAAAAAAGTCTTCATTCTAGGGCATTGATAGCAAACATTTTAGAGCTTTTAATGATATAAACAGCCTGCTGTAGCATGCATGCTATATGTTTACAAACACTGTTTTAGAGTGTCTGTGTCTTTTCCTTACTAACCTTTTCATAGCTAAAAACAATATCTGTAGCAAGCTTCCTTAAGCACCAGGGAAAGACAATGGGTATAAGAAGCATAGGAAAATAGCAGTATTTTTAGTATTTAAAAACATTCCATTCCATTTGTAAACCAAATTTTTAAACTTAATATTCCTCTACCCCCAACACACACGAAGCTCTGCAATTCTATAATTTAAGATGAACAGATTAAGAAAGTTAATCTCAGTGCATTAAAGTAATTCCCCAAAAGACAGTATTGTATGTACCTCAGTTGAGGGAGGAGAAGGAGAGAAGTCAAGAGTTATTCCATATTTCACCTTCAGCTATGTTCTATTCTTTAATGTTCTGTCTCAGTGCATTCCTATCGCATTGTTCATGTGTTCTGCTTGTATGTTTGCCGTCTTTAATGTGGCATCTGTCAGCCTTTTGGAAATCCCAGCAAGAGGACAAGGTTTTACAGAGCTGTGTTATAATGAGCACTGCTTATCATGCCTTAGAACTTTGTTAGTGGCAAACTTTTTACATGAAGTGTTCCATTGTAACAGAAAATGACCCTCCACGCAGTATACTTCAGTTTCTTAGTTGCTCAGGTAATAGTTCCTGTTCCAGTTCTGGTTGTTTCCATCTCATAGAAATGGTTGGTCACTACGATGCATAGCTGGTCACAGTGATACACACTGTATAAACCAATCCCCAATTGACAAGCCATTCAGCCTCTGTGCTTCCTGCCTGCTTATCCGATACAAGCCCTAGACCACCAGAGATCAGAGCCTCATGTTTTGGGAGTGATCCCAATCAGTGCCTGCTGATGTAAAATAAATCTGCCTCCAAATCCTGGGTGTTGTTCCGGTGTTTCTGTTCCCCACTGCACCATAAGGTTGACAGGTGATTTCAAGGAAACCACAAGAAATATACTGTGATGTTGCTCCTACACGAGTCTCACACACATTTGGAACATATCCTGAAGTCTGGATCTCCTTCCCGCCATTAACATAACCCTAAATAGGCTCTAGATTTTATGGCTTCTTTGTTTCTTTGGAAACACTGACATTTCTTTCCTTGGTCTACTGTAAGATTCCATGTGCCTGTGAGTGTTGTCCAAAACAAACATTCCTCCACTATTACCAATTGAAAGCAGTTTTTGCTATTAAAAAAAAAAAAATAAAAAGTCATCTTTCCATAGTTGAAAGAGAAAGTGGCTAAATTTAGACTTGTATTTTGGAATCACCTCTCCTGCTGGTATTCTGGCAAAATTAAAATTTCCAAACAATTTTGAATTAGAGAACCCCATGTGGTAAGACTGTGGGATATGGCAGCATGCTTAGCAGCTGCTGGTAATGTGGACATTTCCAGAGTTCACAGTGGGAGCTAGTCTTTATCCTCTGAAAGACTATGTATCTTTGAATGTGAATGACTTCTCCACTTGCCAGCCTAGCAAGCACATCCCTAATCATGGTGAGTGGTTAGTCTTAAAAGGTGCTCATCATCTAAAACGCTTTGTAAGGAAGAACAAGCTACCTTCCACCTGTTGGAATTCTCCAGCAGCAGGTTAGGAATCTACATAATCATCACAAGGGTGTAGTTTATTGTCCTTGTATGCCAAGAATCCTTGGAAAAGCAGAAGTCCTCGGGAAACAGCCAAGATGTAGTATAGAAAAAAAATTTCATTGAGCTGTCTAGAAACAGTATTTTATAGGTTATGGAATGGAAAAAGGAAACATCTAAACCACTACAAGTAAGAGGTGCAAACATTGATTTTTTTCTTTAATCCTTTGGCTGTCTTTAAAATGATCCTTGCTGATTATGGTGAAATACTTTTCCAGAACAGTGTTAAAAGACTCAACGCCCAGTTGTTCTTCCTCTGTTCCAAATAATGATATGCAGTATTTAAGAAATATATTTATTAACACATACTAATTGAATAGGTTTCCCTGTGACATTTACATACACACATACAGTGTGCCTTGATTATGTTCACCTTCCCCCATGTTTTCACCTCCTCTGTCTCCCCTTTGTGGTTCCCTTTCCTTTTGTTTCTTTTTTTGTTGTTTGCTTGCTTGTTTGTTGTTTGTTTCCACATGAAAAGAAATACGCAAAACTTCTCTTTCAGTCTGACTTATTATCTTGATATGGCATCCTGAAGTTCCACCCATTTTCCTGCAAGTGACAGGATTTCATTTTTCTTTATAGCTAAATAATACTCTATTGTATGATATCTAGTATTTGAAATAGGCGTAGTGTTTTTTTTTTTTTCCAGAACTAATGATATCATGGCCATCTATCATATGTAAATACCAGGTTTTGTACACATTTCATTACTGGGGATTTCTGTTCCTCTATGATAAAGGAAATTCTTCTCCAGGTGAAAGCTTTCTATTCTGTCCTCTTCAAATCACCCAGCAATGTGGAGTGACTTCACACTGAGAGCATGTAGAAGCAGTCGAAATGACCTGGTTTTAAGTAAGTCTGTACTCTAAATAGGCATGTGACCTTGGGCAAAATTCTGGCCTTTCCAAATCTTAGCTTAATAATTTATAGAACAGGATTAGTAATATCTACCTAAAAGAATTGCTCAAAAAATAAAAGATTAAATATCCAAACAGTACCTGGCACAAAAGTAGGCACTTACTAAATGGTAATTGTTATTAATATTATCATTATACCTTAAAAAGACATAAACAGCTAGTAATTTTTCACAGCAGGAACAAACTTAAACTTGAGGGAAAAGATGAATGGGACAATCAAGTAATCTACTGATTAGCTTAAACTCCCTACCATTTTCAAATATAAAACCACTTATAACGAAGAAAGTCTAATTTGCCATGGGTCGGGGAGTGGTCTGAGGTCACATACGAACATTATCATTTCTCCCCATGCTATTTTCACCCACTCAAGCACATTCCACTTACATGATTTCAGCCAGGAGAAGAACTGCATAGTAGAGAGAAAAACCAAATAAATTCTTGCATATGCTCATGTGCCAGCATACTGTATGGGGTAAAGAAGATGGACTAGAAATGGCACATGCTTCCCACAGGGGCTTTCCTCCAAGTCCAGTCCCATGACATGCCTCTGGCTGTTTCAGATAAAGTGTTCTCCTTGGTGGAAAAGATCGGTTCTGCTCCCTGCACTTTGCCACTGTACTTGCTGCATTGGTCTGTGGCTTGTATTCACCTGCAGGACTGCTATAATGAGGAAAGTAGGATGGAGAGACATGGAGGTGAATTCAACCTTAATGAGAAAAACATGAGAATGCTTTAAAAAAAACCTGAAGCTCTAATATATAAAATGTGAACTCTCTTGATTGACTGAGTCATTTGGAGGTTTACTCATGAAACTGCACTTTCTCCCCTCCCTACGTTTTTCATTAAACTGCTCTTTGCCTCATGTGTGGGTAGCAGCATTTTATGTTCTTTTCCCAAATGGAATGACCAGAAAACTAAAATCAACAAGTAAAAAATATTTATAACTTAAATAACCATTAAGCTTATTGGTGGGGGAAGAGAATGAATATAAAACTCAAAATTGCTATATAATAGCTGTTTAATGAATACATTCCTCTTAATTTTATCATTCCCTTATCTACTTAGTATTTTTAATTCTACTTTTAATTTTTTATATCTTTTACTTGCTTTGTTTTCACCATTTGTTATGTACCCACTTCTGTTTTATGAGTTGCCCATTCACTCCGAAACTTCCAATTAATGATTTAACCAATTTCTTCTAATTTTCCATTTTTCATAATTTTTCTGACCCCATATTCTTCTTTCCAAATTATTAAACAGCAAATTTAAGTTAAAAGAAATCTTAGGAAGTGAGTAACTGAAGGAACAGTTGCTGAAATAAATAGTGAGAAATCTTAAAACCATTAAGATAGATGAAAAAATAATACAGAAGGAAAAAAAGACAGGAATAACAGAGAGAATAAGAAAGTAGGAAAATGATTCATGTTTCCTAATAGTCACTGAGTATTCCCTAAATTCATCTATTCCGTTCAGTATGGCCTTTATTTCTGTATGCCCATGCAATAGGAAAACAGGAAAGGAACCTTTAACGAAAGCCCTTAAGCCCTGATGGGATGATGGAGTAAAGGAAATGACCCAAGAATGCAAGAATGGGAAATGCTTCTCATTTCCTAATTTCCTCACTCACATTTACACCTCCTTGTAGTATTTGTGCATTTTCTTTATTGTTCCATGACACAGTTTATGTCTTCTCTGACCTTCATCCTATATTCATCATTTTTCTATTTTCTTATCCTCTTATCCCTGTAAAATCAATTTCCCTCTGTTCCTGGACTTTCCAAGTCACCTGAAAATCTTTTGGCAGTCCCTGCAGCTTTCTTTTCCTCTATTACACATGCTATCCTGTCCTGTAACTCATCTAAATTGTCAAAATACAAAATTACAACAAATTTAGCTATAGATGTAATTGGAATTTATTTAAAATTTATGCATGGGAGCAGCGTCCATTTTAAAAACTAGAACGAGAGCTCCTGAGGCCCATGGTACAGCCATGGGTTGTTTAGATAACTGATTTTTGTCAGGTTACTTCAAGTTACTTTTTTGTAAGTGTTAAACGAGACTTCTTTATTATACTGATTCAGGTAGACTGGAATCTCCCATTTTCAAGAAAAATTGGTCTGGTTTTGGATCTATTAGCTTCCTTATAGTTTTAATTTGCTTATATGACATTTATATATGGGTGACTCTATTTTCCTTTCCTGGGGTCTGTTGGTCTTACTGCAAGAGCTTAGTCCAAACAGTGACCTCCTATACTTTTTGTTTAACATTATCAAACCTCCTACCTGAGTGATGACATCCCTTACTCCTGGAAGAACACAGTGTCCCTTTCTTTACAGAAAAACAAACACAGAAAACCCTAGATGCATTCATCAGAAGCTCTATCGATTCCTGATTCCTTCAGAAGCATCTTTCTTAAAACTTACTTTTTGCTTGTTTTGAATCTCAGATTATCAAATAGCTACTTTTCCAAAGTAAATTGCTTCACCTGGATTCAATCCCACCCCTTCTAAGGAACTTGCTCCCCCAGTGTTTCTTTGTTTATTTTTTACCTGCAACTTGGTCTTTGTGGTAGAATAATTTTATGGACATGGGACTAGTTAGGAAGAACAAAAAGACTTAAGGAAAAATAGATGTAATTACACATTTCAAAAGAGCTAAAGGAAGAGATTTTAAATGTTTTACTACAAAGAAATGATAACTGTTTAAAGATATAGATGCGCTAGTCATCCAAGAATGGATCATTATACAATATGCATGTGTGATCAGAACGTCACATTGTACGTCATGAACTTGGAAAACTATTATGCATTAATTAAAACAAAAATAAAACTTGGAAAAGGGTGAAATAAATGTGTAAAATAAAGCACTAAGGTGGAGGTAGGGAGATTCAGAAGGAGGAAACAGAGGAAAAACTTTAATTTGGGAAGGAGAGACAGGAAAGGAGGAGGGAAGTTTGTTCTGAAGACAATAGATTGTGAGAAATGGGATATGGCCAGGGGAATAATTTAGATCAACTTTAGTATCATGTGGAAAATATCAGTAAGAACATATTTCTCCTGTTTGGATATGCTTCTTCTATTGTCACACACACACATGCACACACACACACAGTGTGAGACGTGGCTTCCATAAAGTTATACTACATTGATGTCTCCCATCTTTATCATTAAAATAAAACAATTGAGTAAAATTTAAAGAACTCCCTTCTCTCTGGCTATACTGCAAGAATTCTTGAAAGATTTCTTTATTCAGGGTTGCTACTAGCTCACTCTCATTACATTTTTGAAAAATAGCTCAAAATAGCTACAATTTATTGAGTGTTTACTATCTGCAAGACACTCGAGGTTCACATACACCATTCCCTTTGGTACTCAAATAATAGTCTTTGTATTTTAATTCGGTAAAAGACTCATTTTCTAGGTCCGAGGCAGAACTTCTCAAAATAAGGTTCCTTCGTTAGTGACTCTACACAGACATCATAGAAGTACGAGATAAAAGTGAACACAAGTAATCTTTCTCGACTTTTCTCACCACTCTTGTACTCAAAAGAGAAACAAAAGAAAAAAGTGCCCTCTCCCAGGGAGAACAGTTATACTCTAATTGCTTAGGGGACTCCTTAGAAACTGAGTGGCAACACACTGGGAGGGGCCCTACAGCATGCGAGGTGCTAAGAATCCTCTTATCCACCTCATCTCAGGAGAGCAGAGAATCTTTGACCAAGGTGCCCATGGACACCAGGTCTTCCCAGTTATATTTCTGAACGATAAGCACGCACAACTCAAGCATGATACTGCCTGGTGTATCTGCATACTTAGAAACTCCAGTGCTCACTTTGCATTAAATGAATGCAAAGCAAAGTCTTTACAAAGCTTGTCTTTAATAAAATGGAAATCTCATGTTCTAGATGGAGATAGTAATTCCACTAGCAGAAAGACTTACTGAAATAAAAACTGCTATATGTGGAGTGGTTAGCATGGCTAGGCACCATGCCTAGCTAGGGCTTGGCAGGCTGTGACTCATGTTGTCCTCACAACAACCTTATGAAATGGATGCAATTATAATTATCTCCCATTTTACAGATTAGAAATTCAGAGAAGTGAAAGAACTTGCTCAAGCTCACCCAGTTAGTAATGATCTAAGAGTTGAATCCATGAAGTCCAGTTTCTGAGCTACGGCCTTAATCACTGTCCATACTTCTTCTCAGTCTGTTTTTGAGTTGTAGAAAATTGAAGACAAGGTTTCATATAAGGATTCACAAACTGGTTGCTATGGCCCTGGATTAAAGTGAAATTTCCATGGTAATGTTCAACAAACCACATGTATAAAATAAACATTCATAGGCAGATAGGCAGGGCTGGGGGTATAGCTCAGGGGCACAGTGCCTGCCTGACAAATGTGAGGTCCTGAGTTTGATTCCCAGTACCAAAAAAATATTAAAAAGCATACTTTCAAACACATATGACATATGGCCAACAAATAGTAAAAGTCTTAATAATTCTATGAACACATTTCAGGATTATGATTTTTATTTCACTTACATCAATTTACTGTGCTAAGATGACAGCTGCTTGCAGTTCCATGTGTTCCTCTTCAGGGTCTCTCAAATTGAACCCCTTTTCCTTATTTACTACTTTCAGGAGCTCCCCTTCAATCCCTCAGCCCCCTCACCCACTCTCCTAGTAACTTCCTTATAAGACTTACTATTTTCTTTCTTTCTTGTGTTCATATGTTTCCTATTAGAATACCATATTTTAATATATATTTTTGAATAAATTCTTATAAACTCAAACGTTTATAAAAGTTTCATTTTTTTTCTTTCTTTCTTTCTTTCTTTTTTTTTTTTTTTTTTTTTTTTTTTTTTTTTTTTTTTTTTTTTTTTTTTTTTTTTTTTTTTTTTTTTTTTTTTTTTTTTTTTTTTTTTTTTTTTTTTTGTCTTTTTGAGATAGAGTCTCCCTATGCAGTTCGGACTGGACTTGAACTCACTTTGTAGCTAAGGATGATCTCAAACTTGCAATGATCCTCCTGCCTCAGCCTCCTGAGTGCTTATAAGAAATTTCTTAAAGTTCTATATTTGATCATTTTTTCTGGGAAAAAATTATTTAACATGAACTGAATAAGAAGGGTTTTGTTTTTTTGTTTTTTTTTGGTTTTATTTGGTCTTTTTCAGACAAGGTTTCCCTGTGCAGTTCAGGCTGGCCTTAAACTCATTTCATTGCCCAGGCTGCCATCAAACTCACAGCAATCCTCCTGCCTCAGACTCCAGAGTACTTGGATTACAGGCATGCACCACCATGCCTGGAATGCATAGGAAGTTTTAACAAAATGTTATTCCTAGAGAAGACAAAGGAAGTGTTATACCGTATATGTTGTATAGTTAGTGCATTTTAGTTGATAACGTATAACGTATTTGAGATAAACTTGTATTTAACAACACAAATTAGTCATAAAATGATGTGACATTTTTGTCTCTTCAACTAAGGTAAAACAATAAAACCAATAGCAATTAGCCCACCACTATCAGTTATTACAAATAACTGATTTAGATAATAATCCAATGAGAGTTAAGGAATGCCTCTCGCTCTAATGTAATGGAGAAATGAAACAGAAAGGGCTACTGTGATAGAAAATTGCCACACTGGGGGGTTTGGGGAGGAGCAAACTGAGAAATCTCAGTTCTTGTTGGGAGGTGAGTATACTATAGTAATCTTAGTCTTCCTGTCTAGATGATGGTAGTCTGATGCCCAGGCTGATTTCTTTACTAAGACAGTGGAATTGAGGATCTAGAAAATCCGAACACTCTCCCGGAGGTCACTAATACTACCATTCAGCATCATTCCTCCAAGCAAGATAATTCCCCATAGCGGAATAGCAAGCTCTGCAACAAGGGCCAGGGAAATGGCAAAAGGTGGTTTACAGAGGGTTGGTGATACTTTCCTCTTCAGCTCTACTGTATCTAATGAATAGACAGGACTATTTCCTTTGGGTTCTTTTTATTTTTGCTTTGTTTTTTGGTAAAGCTTCTTCATTGTGAGAATCCTATTGTTGTCATCTTAAACTGATATATAAAAATAAACATTGTGCATATTAATGGAGTACAATTCAATGTTTCAGTGTATAAGTACATTTTGAAATGTTTAAATCAAGTTAAACATATCTATCTCTTCAAACATATATCATTTATTACTGATGAAAATATTTAAAAATCCTTTTAACTTTTGGGGTGTATAGTACATGACCATCATCTGTAGTCACCCTATTATACAATAAAAGCACCAGAATTTCTTTTTTTTTTAAATTTATTTGAGAGAAAAAAGATGCAGGCAAGAAAAACAAAAAGCAAAAGAGACAATTAAACAACAGCAACAAATCCAATACAATAGCAGTATAGGTTTACAAAACAAGACGATAGGAATTTGACAATTGTTTTTTTTTTTGCGGCACCAGGGGTTGAACTCAACCTCACGCCTGTCAGACAGGCGCTTAAGTCACTGAGCCAAACTCCTGGCCCTGGTTTTTTGAGGCAAGGTCACACTGTGTAGCTCACGCCGGTCTTGTGCTCGCGTTGTAGCCCAAGCCGGCCTCGAACTCACAATGATGCGCCTACCTCAGCCTCCCGAGTGCTGGAATTAAAGGCGTGTGCCACCACGCCCAGCTGACAATTGTTGTAATATTGCATATTGTTACAGTCAAAGGGGTTGCTTAGATTAACAGATATAGATATGTAAAATTGATCTAATCATATGGGTATTAACTGTTCTTTTCAATAACTAATACAGTTAGTAACATAATCATTTTAGCTATCATATACATACAAATTTATGTCTTTTTCCTTTTCCTTTCCTTCTTTCCTCCTTTTCCCTTTCCCAATTACTTTTGCTCTTTGAGCAGTTTCTTACCCTTACAAAGTATTTATTATAGATTTTGGATCATATATACTTTTTAAGTTTCTTACACTAGAGAGACAATACGATATTTATACATGTGAGTTTGATTTATTTCACTTATGAGTATAGTCTCAAGTTGTGTCCATTTACTTATAAAAATCTCGATGCAATCTTTCTTTATAGCTGAGTAGTACTCCATTGTAGAAAAACACCACATCTTTTCTATCCATTCCTTGATTTATGGGCACTTGGGTTGTTTCCAAGATTTGTGTTGCTATAAACATGGGTGCATATATATCACTGTGGTATGATGTTTTCAATTCTTCTGGGAAAATGCCCAGAAGCAGGATAGCTGGGTCAAATGGAGTCTCTAACCCTAGCTTCTTGAGGAATCTCCACACTGATTTCCACAGTGATTGCACCAATCTACACTCCCACCAACAGTGGAGAAGAGTTCCTTTATCCACACATCCCCTCCATTGGCTGATTTCTTGATCTTGGCCATTCTTTCTGGGGTAAGATGTAATCTCAGTGCTGTTTTAATTTGCATTTCCTGAATGACCATTGTTGTTGAAACTTTTTTCATATATTTATTTGCCATTTGTATTTCTTCATCTGAGAAGTGTATATTCATCTCAAATGTCCATTTTTGGACTGGGTCCTTAAATTTTGGGGGCCTGATTTTTTTGAATTCCTTATATGTTTTAGATAGAAATCTTTTGTCTGAGGGACAGTTGGCTAAGATGTTTTCCCAATTCATGGGTTTTCTTTTCACTCTGTTGGAGATTTCCTTTGACATTCAAAAACTTTTTAGTAAGATGAGATCCCAGTTGTTGATTCTGAGAAGTGTTTCCCGTGCAATTTGATTTTTGTTCATGAACTCTCTGCCTACTCCTATGTTGTCAAGATTTTTGCCTACTTTGTCTTCCAGCAGATTTAGTGTCTCTGTTTTAATATTTAGATCTTTGATCCATTTTGACTTTAGTTTAGTGCACAGTGATAGACATGGATCTAGTTTTAGTGTTCGGCATACGGGAAGCCAGTTTTACCAGCACCACTTATTAAAGAGGCTATCTTTCTTCCAGTGTACATGTTTGGCCCCTGTGTCAAAGATGAGGTGGCTGAGTGTGTTTGTAGTTGTGCTTGTATCTCCTAATCTATTGCATTGATCTTTAGGTCTGTTTTTATTTCGGTACCATGTTGATTTTATCACAGTAGCATTGTAATATAATTTCAAATTGGGAATTGTGATGCCTGCTGCTTTACCATTATTTCCCAGAGTTGCCTTTGCTATTCTAGGTCTCTTCTGGCTCCAGATGAATTTTAGGGATGATTTCTCCAGTCCTGCAAGGTATGCAAATGGTATTTTGACTGGAATTGCACTAAATCTGTATCACAATTTTGGGAGAAGGGCCATTTTCACAATGTTTGTTCTTCCTATCCATGAACAGGGAATATCTTTCCATTTTCTGAAATCCTCTTTGATTTCCTTTTTCAGAGTAATGTAATTTTCACTGTACACATCATTTACTTCCTTTGTTAGACTGATTTCTAAGTATTTCATTTTTTTGGATGCTATAGTGAAGTGTGTAGTTTCCCTTACTTCTCTCTCAGTGAGTTTGTTGTTTGTATATAAGAATGCCATTGATTTCTGAGTGTTGACCTTGTATTCAGCTACATTACTGAATTTAGTTATTACATCTAGAAGTCTTTCAATGGATTTTTGGGGAACTTCTGTGTAGAGTATCATAGCATCTGCAAATAATGATAATTTAGCTTTTTCCTTTCCTATCCTTGTTCCTTTTATTTCTCTCTCTTGTCTAATTGCTCTGGCTAATGCTTTCAGAACTATATTGAATAGGAGTGGTGATAATGGACATCCTTGTCTTGTTCCTGATTTTAGGTTGAAAGTTTTCAGTTTTTGTCTACTTAGTAAGGTGCTCAATGTTGGTTTATGATATATGGCTTTTATCAGCTTGAGAGAAAGACCATCTACTCCATTTTTCTGCAGGGTTTTTATCATAAATGAGTATTGGATTTTGTCGAAAGCTTTTATTGCATGTATTGAGATTATCATGTGATTCCATTCCTTGGCTCTGTTGATATGGTGTATTATATTTATTGATTTGCATATGTTGAACCATACCTGCATTCCTGGGATGAATCTCACTTGATTATGGTGTATAATCTTCCTGATGACTTGTTGCATTCTATTTGCCAGTATTTTATTGAGGATTTTTGCATCTATGTTCATGAGGGAGATTGGCCTGTAATTTTCTGTTTTGGTTGGGTCTTTCTCTGGTTTTGGTATTAGGGTAATGCTTGCTTCCAGGAATGAGTTAGGAAGACTTGTTTCCCTTTCAATTTCATTGAAGAGTTTGAGGAGTGTTGGCATTAAGTCTTCCCTAAATTTCTTATAGAATTCAGCAGTGAATCCATCAGGACCTGGGAATCTCTTTGTTAGTAAGGTTCCAATTAATTTTCAATTTCATTAACTGAAATTAGGTTATTCAGCAGTTTTACATCTTCTTGATTCAGCTTTGCTAACTTATACATTTCTAGGAATTTGTCCATTTCTTTTGTGTTATCAAACCTATGAGAGTAAAGGTTTTCAAAGTAGGTATTGAGGATCTTCTGTATTTTCACAGGTTCTGTAGTGACTTCACCCTTTTCATTTCTTATTGCATGGATTTGAGCTTTTTCTTTCCTCTCTTTGATAAGGTTGACTAGGGGTTTATCAATTTTATTTATTCTTACAAAGAACCAACTCTTCAATTCGTTAATTGTTTGTATTGTTTTCTTAGTTTCAATTGCATTAATTTCTGCTCTGATCTTTATAATTTCCTCCCTTCTTTGGGCTTTGGGCTTTACTTTCTCTTCTTTTTCTAGAAGTTTGAGGTGCAGCATTTGGTTGTTTATGTGTTTTTTTCCCCATTTTTCTGATGTGGGAGTTTAGTGCTATAAATTTCCCCTCTGAGGACTGCTTTCATTGTGGCCCACAGGTTCTGGTAATTTGTATTTGCATTTTCATTTGATTGTAGATATTGTTTAATTTGTTCTTTAATTTCTTCTGTGATGCATTGGTTGTTTAGGAGAGTGTCATTTAATTTCCATGTGTTTGTGGGTTTCTTGTGGGTTTTTTGGTAATTAATTTCCAATTTTATTGCACTATGGTCAGATTATATGTGTGGAATTATTTCAGTTTCTTTGCATTTACTTAAGCGTGTTCTGTGGGCTAGTATATGATCTATTTTAGAGAATGACCCATGTGCAGCTGAGAAGAATGTGTATTCTGATGTTGTTGGGTGGAACACTCAGTACACATCTACTAGGTCTATTTGTTCACAAGTTTGATTCAGCTCTGTTATTTCTTTGCTGATTTTCTGTTTGGTTGATCTATCTCTTTGTGACAGGGGGTGTTAAGGTCCCCTGTTATAACTGTATTATTGTTTATTTAGTTTTTCATGTGTATTAAGATTTGTCTTACATAGTTGGGTGCTCCCATATTTGGTGCATATACATTTATGATCATAATCTCTTCCTCTTGAAGTTTTCCCCTAACAAGTATGTAGTGACCTTCTTTATCTCTTTTGATCATTCTTGGTTTGAAGTTCACATTTTCTGCAAACAAAATAGCTAACCCTGCTTTTTTCTGGGTTCCCATTGCAGGGAGTATTGTTTTCCATCCTTTGATTTTTAGTCTATGAATTTCCTTTTGAGTTAAATGTGTTTCTTGTACACAACATTTTGTTGGGTTCTGTTTCTTAATCCACTCTGCCAGTCTGTTTCTTTTTATTGGTGAGTTGAGACCATTTACATTGATTGATACAACTGATATACAGTGACTTATCACTGTCATATTATCTTTCTGTTGTTGGTTTTCTACTTTTTCTGTTTAATTATTTGTCCTGCTTAGTGGTTTCCTTTTGCTGTTGTTCTTGGGATTGTAGTTATCTTTGTCTCTTTCTAGTGTTTTTCAGTACTCTCTGTGGTGTTGGTTTGCTGACCATGAATTTCTTCAGTTTTTGTCATGGAAGTACCTTATTTCTCCATCAGTTTTTAAAGATAGTTTTGCAGGATACATCAATCAGGGTTGAAAGTTGTTTTCATTCAGGATTTGAAATACTTTACTCCAAGCTCTTCTTGACTTTAAGGTTCATGTTGAGAACTCTGTCATTATTCTGTAAGCTTTCCTTCGTTGGTGATCTGTTTCTTTTCTCTGACAGCTTTTAGTATTTTGGTGCTGAATTTCTGATATCCTAATTATTATATGTCTGGGTGAAGATTTATTTTGGTTATGGTTCATTGGGGTTCTGTATGCCTCACTTATCTGTATATCAGATTCTCTTCCCATGTTCAGAAAATTTTCTGCTCTTATTTCTGCAAATAGTCTTCACAGGTCATTTGTGTTGACCCCTGCTTTTTCTTTGACACCTATCAATCTTATATTGTTTCTCTTGGCATCATCTTGCAGCTGTGGAATTGTTGTTTCGTGGTTCCTTGTTATTTTTAAGAGAATTTTACTTTTGTGATCATAAACTTCCATGCTGTCTTCAAGGTCTGAGAGTCTATCCAGCTTCATTCAAGCTGTTTTACCAGCTTTTAATGGAATTTAATTTCCTGAATATTCCTTTGAATCTGTTTCATGCATTCTAATTGTCTTATGTTGTTCATTCAAAGTTTTCATCATTTTTTTATGTTTCTCTATTTTTTTAATCTAGATTTTTAGATACACACAGCATTTCTTTCATGATGTTTGTCATTTCATTTTTTACCTGAGAGATTATTTCTGATCTGATTTCCTCTATAGTTTCATGGAGTTGTTTCTTTACTTCAGTTCTTATTTCAGAAAGTTCAGTTGTGCAATTTCCAGTGTCTTCCATTTCAGTGTGTCTTTGATTTGTTCTTGGTGGGCTGGAGGCCTGAGACTGCATCTTGCTCTTTTGTTTTGTCATTTTCCTCTGGGACCTGTGTGGCTGGCCAGGCAGCCTCCCAATGGATTGCACTGGAATGCAGTGCTGGGTAGAGCTTCAATCCTCCAATATCCCTGAAGCTAGCCAGGGTGCACCCCTGAACTATGGTGCCAAAGCCTTGTGCTCTGTGGCCTGTGAGGCTGGCCAGGTGTTCCTCTGATGCGCTGTGCTGGGTTACTCTGGGATGCTGGGCTGGGAAGAGCTTGGATCCTACCTGCAGCTAGCAGGGGCACACCCCTGGGGTGTGGCACTGGGACATTGCACCTGGTTGGGTGGAGTTCAGAGCCTCCAGGATCCAGGTAGGTAACAGGGATGTATTCCCAGTGTGTTACCAGGGCTAACACCTGGCTTGGTTAGTTCAGAACCTCCGTGACCCAGGCAGCTAGCAGGGATGCACTCCTGGAGTGTGGTGCCAGGGCCTTATGCCCGGCTGGGTGTTATGGATTACAAACTGTGGTCAACTTAGCACCAGCTGAATTAATTCAGTTGGTGTTGAGTAAAGATGCTCCACCTGAAGAAATTTGCCAGCATAAATAGAGACATGGAGAAGAAGAGCCAGGCGTTGTGGGTTCTTTCAAGAGTTGCTGTTTCGAGCCACTGGTTCTCCTGGAGGTGCTTGTCGTGCTGGCTTCCCCAGTATGGATTTGGCCATTATCGTTGGAGGAGCTTGGAACCTCATCGGTGAGAGTGGCTGTGGTTCACCTTGGGGGAGCTCTGCTCCTCACATTATGCATTGCTTCCTGGCTCCGGAGGGGAGGCTGTGTGCTGGAGAAGCTTGTCACGCTGGGTTTCCTGACCTGTGCTCAACTGTTCTCGTCGGAGGAGGAACGCGGGACCTCGTTGCTGCTGAGGATGGCTGTGGTACTCTTCAGGATAGCCCCATTTCTTATTTTGAGTGTGACTTCTCGGCTCCCATGTAGAACCCTCAACCCACTGCACAGCTCCTTCACCCCACTGGCATAGACTTTCTAGTTCCACTGCTGACCTTTGGCTGTCCCGGCACAGAACCGTAAATAGTCTGGCATGAGTCCTTATTGTGAGCTCTTAGATTCCCATTTGAAACTGTGGAAGGCATTGTCATGTGTTCTGGGTCTCTAGTGGGACTCTTGCAAGACACTGCTGTGGGATCCAGGCCCTCAGCTAAATATCCTGGATCTTAGTGTTGTGGATAGATTTCCCTGCACTTTCTTGTGTATAACTCTGGGTGACTATTATAAAACAATATTATAAACACTGTGTCCTGTAGCAGTTGTTCTCCCTGTAACCCCTGACTACAACACTGGGTGAAGTTCAGAACTTCTGGGACCCAGGTGGCTAGTTGGAGTGCGCCCCCAGAGTGTGGCACTGCCAGGACCTTGCATCTGGCTGTGAGGTGTTCAGAGCCTCTGGAGCATAGGGCTAACCAGAGTATGTGGCCAGCATATGGTGCCAGGGCCCTGCTGCTGGCTGGGCAGAGTTTGGAACCTCTGGCACCTGCCGCATGGTTAACTGGGTCTCCCACACCAGAATTTCTTACTCATGTTACTGAGTAATTCATATAGAATAAGCTGAATATAACTCTACTTATTTGTAAAGTGTTTTTCCTGGGAAGAAAACAGTGTTAAATATGTGAAATACGAATAATATTTTTAAAAATTTGTCAACTAATGGCCCCTTATCAATAAACTAACATCTCTCTTCCAGAATCACATCTTTCATTATGGGATTTAAGTCAGGACCAGGGGAAATGCTACTCCAAAGAGGAGAAGGCAGTTACCAAAAGCAATGGTTCTGAACTTGGGATGCACATTAGATTCATTGGAGAGGTTTTTTTTTTTAAATCCCTGGCTCCAGCTACATTCAAATTCAATTAAGTCAGAATCTCCTTAGATGGGACAAGACATCTATGGTTTTTACAGTTTCATGGTAATGTCAAGGCTGAGAAGCATTTATAAAATAAAACTCCATGTCAGAAGAGGAATGGAAAATTCCAAAATTCAGTAGAAAGTTCCCCAAATGGAAAAGCCTTAGACCAGTAGTGGCAAACCCTATGACATATGTGCCACTGTGGGCTTTTTGTATCGCTGGGATCTTAAAGGTTTGCCATCACTGTCCTAGCCCATTTCTTAGTCATTGATAGCACTGTAAAACACAGGTTGGATGCTATCTTTCCCTTTTAGGACCTAAAAACCATAGTGAGCTTGGGAGAGAGACAGAGGTCCAGGTGTGTGTCTGTGTGTCATGGCCTTACCTACACACTTATATTTCTAGCATCTTGGTAAAAATTTTGAGGGAGAACATAATGGGCAGCAGGAAAGACCAAAGAAGAGGGGTTTTGCCTTATTTGCAGCTTTGAATTGTAGAAGTGGACTGTGTTATGGTGTTTCCCTTGCACTAGCCTGGCGTGTTCACACCTGAATAAGATTATTGGTGGGGTATTTTAAAGTATTTTAAATCAGAGTACTGATTTTAGATCCCAAAATTTCCCTTTGTTCCAGGAGAGTTCCTGTTGGCAGCACCAAAGCACAGAGTGGAAGATACCATTACCATAGAGGATAACGCTGGCCTGAGAAATGCCTCGTGCATTTCTGATCCCTGGGTTAACCTCAAAGCCAGAGTGAAACCATCCTAAAATCAGAAGCCACCTTGGGGAGAAAAAGGAAAAAGATATTTGAAAGGACTGCTATGAACTGAAAGATGACAGGAGTATTGCAGAGCAATCATAAGATCTTCCACTAAATGTCCTTCAGAGGATGGGAGCTTAGGAATAAGATTAAATAACTTTCTAAAATATTGCTACATTATTTTTTGCATGCTTGTTAATAGGTTAAATTCTGATAACTCCTAAGACAATTGGAAAGCCCTTGGCCAGTGCTTAGCCTAAAATTAAATTTTCAAAAACAGACAGATAAACAAACAAACAAAGAGCAATAGAAACATGAGATCATTTGTGATATGCAAATTAATGATCACAATACCGGGGTTTGGAAGCTTAACTGAAAGTAACTGAATTCTAGAAAAGTTTGGGAAGGAAATCTAGAAATAATATGATTTGATTCTATAATTTTAGAAATTGTAGCAGCAACTTCCAGAAGATAAAGTATTCCATGACCACTAGCTCCAGTGTCATTTTAAGTTGTCATATCCCCAAGACATTATCTTACTTATGATGTGTATCCAGCCCAAGCATTGAGAAAAAATGAGTAGGCCCCATTTTAGTGTTACTTTTATGATGGTCATAGTTGTATTCTTATTTGTCCCATATTTCAATCTGGAATCTGGAAGTGGCTATATATACAGAAAATATATATTTTAGACAAACCACATGTAACTAAACCCTTCAATACTATATTGTATCTACAATAAGTTGGAATAAGCCTTCAATTAAGAGCAAACTCAAGAGACCTTGATGATAGAGTTTAGAGATGATGTGTTTTTACAGGACTGGTGAACACACATTAAATATAGGAAAATAAGACTTATAAAATTTGAGATTTGGTTGTGCGGTAATGGTAGGGTCCTGGACTGCTGTCCGGAGAGCTCTGTTCAAGTCCATTATTAAGAACTTGAGCTAGTTTACATTCCTTCGTGCTCCCTCAGTCTTTTCTCATCTGAAAAATGTAGTTGACTTCTGCTCTTCTTATAAGGTGATTATGGCAACCAAATGAGATATTTACTTTACAGGTCTTTGTAAACTGTAAAGAGCTGTTAGCCAGAGCAGTACTATTATTGCACAAGAACCCTAGTCCTGGCATGCTATTTATCCTTCTGGTCATTCATTAGTATTCTGCCCCATTAGTATCCTTATTTCCTGCTCCAAATCTTAATGAGGACGTCAGGGATTTTCTTGCTGGCCCTACCTAGTCCTGAGTGCTGCCATTTCTAAGTCAATTTCCAGGCTACTTCATGATACATTCCCTTTTAAGCATGGAATGGCAGACAAATCTTATTTTCTACTTCTAAGCTCCTAGATTTTAAAATGAGGCATCAGGGAAGGACAACTAAAAGATTCCCTTTTATTCTCAAGTTGCTTTGTTGTACAAACCTATTCTTGTTTCATTTAGAAATTCCTATTGTCAGGGATGGATAGATAATTTTGACTCTCTTAGATTACCTTGTAGTTTATCCCAGTTGTATGCTTAATGGTGAGAATGAGTCATATGTACTCAGAGAGCTAATACCAGAGCTGAGCCCAGAGCCTTTGTGGGGAAGAAACTTAGATTTATTTATAAAACATATCTACCCTGCAAGTTCTGGGTTTCATCAAAACCACATCTGGCTCCAGAGAGAGATTCTAAACTACAGTAAGGTTTGCCTCCTCAATCCTAATACCCACATTTATTTGTGATTGTGAAATACATTTTCCAAAATTTAGGACATCATAAAAAAAGGTTGATAAATTTTATAGTGGCATGTATTTCATGATTCTAAAGCTGTGTTTAATATAACTTTACTATCCTTTTGTGTTTAACAATATATATTCAAAGAATTACATAAACCTATCAAAATGATAAAATTATTATGCTTCAGCAAACATATATTTATAAAGCTAATAAAAATGCCCAGTAAACCTAAAAGTAACAACTCAGATAATACCAAATTTCACTATAAAGATGAAACCTCCTTCTTGAGCTTAGTGTGTTTTTAAGGTTTGGCAATATATGAAGTTGGTAATATGATATAAGTTTCAGATGTGCTCCACCCTTGTTAAAATACCAACTGCAGGAGACAGACATTTGGTGTATAATCATAAAGTATTATTCTAATGATGGAATGTTTGATAGCTATGCTGATCTTTATATCAAAAAGCAAACATAAATCAAGATCTTTAAACAAGGGCAGAGAAGATAATGCATGCACACATATATGGTCCAAAATACAAAGCATCAAGAACATGAATATAAATGGTATGAGAACTGCAAAACCAAGGGCCTTGTTCTACTGGAATCACACATCGCTAAAAGCAAGAATTTATTTTTTCAATTATAGATGTCTTGTTACCCTTGTATGGCAAATAAAAAAAGAATTGGACATGAAGGTCACTGAACACTCTACATAAAGCTCTTACTCTTAATAGCTTTCAGGATAGCAATTTGTAACAATCACTAGGACACCTTTTTTAAAAATTAAGTTTATTGCTGCAATTTAGATATACATAATGATCACATTCATCATAGGGAATTTGTACCTGTACATGATACATCTATTTTAGTTCCTCTTTTACTTTTCCATTCTCCTCTCTTCTCTTCTACCTCTTCCTCTCATTCACAAAGCTTTGTTTCCATTTTACCATATTTTCTCATTTTTTCTTTTCCATTCTCCTCTCTTCTCTTCTACCTCTTCCTCTCATTCACAAAGCTTTGTTTCCATTTTACCATTTTTTCTCATTTTTTCTTTTCCCTCCACCCCTCCCTATTCCCCTTTTCTTTTGAAAAATTATTTTCTATTTCACAATATCTATTATACATTTTAGTTTCTTATTTACACTTTCAGTTTCTCACATCAGAGAGGTAGTGTGATATTTACACGTATGTGTCTGATTTATTTCATTTAAGAGTATGGTCTCAAGGTCCATCCATTTAGCTATAAGTGTCTCAAGTTTATTCTTTTTTCCGATTGAGTAGTATTCCACTATTAAAAAAATGACATTTTTTTTTTTTTACCCATTTGTCAGTTGAAGGGTATTTGGATTATTTCCAAGATTTAGCTATTACAAATTATGCTGGTATAAAAATGGGTGTACATATATTGCAGTGGTATGATGCTTTTAATTCTTTTGGAAAGATAGCAACAAAGGGAATAGTTGAGTCAAATAGGACCTCTAGTCCTAGTATTTTGAGGAATCTCCACACTAATTTCCATAGTGATTGCACCAGTCTACACTCCCACCAACAGTGGATAAGGGTTCCTTTTCCTCAACATCCCTTCCAGCATTTGTTATTGGTTGATTTGTTGATAATAGCCATTTTAAAACTGGTTTTGTCTAGAATATTTACATGTAAATATTTTCTTCAACTTATATGTTAACTACATGATTACAGATTATTGCACCTCAATTTGTCTACTGCAAGAAAGTGGGAGCAATATACTACATCTTCTATAGTTATAACCAGGAGCTGATTAGAAAACTGTGCCCCACTCCCGGCATTGCTGGATTGAATGTGAAAGAACTATGCTCTCTTTTAAATACAGATACCCATAACACACCTTATCAGTGAAGAAATACACATATACAAATGCATACAGAACACAAAAGAGAAAATATTGCTTAAATATGTAGTAATAATAATAATAAAATAATTAATAAAACAAAGGGTTAGCACTGTGTTACTGAATGGATATGAGCAACTATATTTACTGGGCCATTAGCACGTATGAGGCACCCTGCTAAGTGCTTCATGTCACTTATACAGCAATCTTATGATGCATAGATACAATTCTTTATTCATTTACAGATGAGGAAACTAATGTTTAGTGAGGCTAAGCTGCATGAGATCCGACAAGTCATAAAAGGCAGCTGAGAGCTCAGTCAAGGTAATCTGATTCAACAGTCTAAATTATACTAGTGAGAAGCGAATGGGCACTGTTCATAACGTGAACTCTCCTGCAAAAATTCTAAGTTTAGCAGATGCTCTTTCTATATAAACTACAGTTAATTAATCAGTACCCTATAATACTATTGTCTCAGTTCTCATGGCCATATGCAGGAATGTTTTCTTACTGTAGAATAATGACCTTAAAATAGAATTCTTATTTGGGATATAAGCAAAGTTAATCAAGAGGCAAAATATATAGCACATATATCATATTGCACCATACATACTGATGTCTATAATTTTATTGTGTCTGCACTAGAGGAATGTTACTGAAATGGTCACAGCAAGGGCTTAGACACTAATCTTTAAAAGAACCAAACATACAGCATCCAGGATGATGGGCCCGGCCTCGTCAGGAAGGCAGCATGTGATACAATTATGATTCATCAATTGAAAATACTACAACACATTGTAAAAAGTGAGGCGCCTGTGAGCATAAAGAGTGCAGACAGAGTTTTGAGGCAGGTTATTCTGCTGACAATCCTCTCTCTGCCATTGAGTGGTGAGATACTGAACAGATTCCCCTGACTTCTCCGAGCCTCAGTTTCCTCTTCTAAAACAATGAAATGGCATCTGTCTAAATATAAGAGGCAAGAATGTGGACACATTGATAGACATATTATACTTGTACAAGTGTGAGCTCCGTTGTCCTTTCCCCCATCCACAAATTACAGGAGTGTATTCAAGGGCATTCTTGTACCACAGCAATCAGCCAGGAACAGGAGGCCCTTCCCTTGGCACCTCCCCAAGCTGCAGTCTTCCTGTGTTTAGTACAGCAGTGTCTAGGACCACATGTGCATGGTGACAGCCATGTGGTGGTCTATAAAACATTAACACAGCCTTCTTACCATAAGGCAGAGGTGCTTGTGAGGCATTTCAGAAAGGCTGCCTGGTGCTTACATGTAAACAATGTTGCTTCATACGGAGAAGTGTCTGCCCAGCAGGGGCCCCAGCCCCCACTGACACTCCTGTCTACCCACCCATCTCCTGGGTGGAAAACCTGCTCTGACACTAAATGTGTAACTCTGTGCCTTTGATGTCCTTTGAACATCATGCATTCTCTTTGTACCTCAGTTTCTACCACTTCTTAAAATGGAGATAGTATTAGCTCCTAGCTCCGCAGGTTATTTTGAGGATTAAGAGTTATTATTGCTAAATGAAGTACGTCAGACACAAGGTTAAATATTGCATATTTTTATATAAGAAATACAAAGTATAAATAATTTAAAGAGCAAAATAAAGGAAGAAGATAGGAAACAAGGAGATAGTTTGTGGAGATGGAAAGGGGATCTGAGGATAGAGGGAGATGAGATGGGGGAGTGGAGGGGAAGGAGAGGCAAAAAGGATCAAGATGCCATAAGTTTATGTGCCACACTGCATGATGGATACATTCATTATGTATTGCAAACATTTACTAACAACTGTTTTAAAACAGAGTTATAATGTAGTGATTAGAACAGTGGTGGCTGGTACCTTGTAGTTGTTCATTAAATTATTTGTATTAATGTTTTAAAATATTATTCGAGATTAAGAAACAGACTCAGAGGTGATAGTTTCCTCTGTTTTACAACTAGTAAACTGAAAAACAAGGGTTTAAGGCCAGGTAGGCTTTTTTCATGTTAAGTTTTAGTTCTTTGTGTTACATTATGGAATCTTTCTGAAAAAAATATCATTTCTGTCATTCGAGAGAGTCACACACATAAAATGCTTCAATTTCAATAACAAAATTATTGTGATCTTGTCATAAATGGAAATACTTTAACTGCATGCATTTCTGGGTATTCTTAGATTTGTTTCAAATATTTAAATATATGTGTTTTTTATCTGTATTACTCTTAGGTATAGCAGTTAGTACTTTGGCTATTACCTTTGGTAGTTGGGATACTGGTAGAAATCTTTGAGCAGAATACTTTGCTACGTTGAGAAATACAGACTTAATCCTCTCCTGAAAAGAGGATTAAAGCAGAAAAAGTCAAAAAATAATAATTATTTTTGAAGAAATACTACTTTAGTAACTAGTGAATTGAGGGAAAAGAAAATGTGTTTACCTTCAGATGAATGAGATGGAAAAAGAGTAAAAATTATTTTCCATTAGCCAGGCAGGGAGTCATATGCCTGTAATCCTGGCACTCAGAAGGCTGAGGCAGGAGGATCACCTCAAGTTCAAGGCCAGCCTGGGCTACACAGCAGGACTCTATCTCAAAACAAACAAACAGAAAATTTATTTTCATCTTTTCTACTCTAAGTGATTGGTGACTGAAAAAACACTACTCACTAATGTGTCCTTAACTATGTACTGTTTTAATAATGAGATTTCTTTTTCTTTTTATCCCCTGAGGAGAGAATATCACACCATAATTAATACACAATACACATGTTGATTATGAAACATCATGAATTATAATACCCGTGTATCTCAGAAATTAGGAAATAGTACTGAATATTTTGAAATATATCTATAAATGGAGATGATAGTGTACAGGACTAACGAGGAAAAGAAACAAAAATAGAGTTAAAGAAAAGGGCAAATGAAGTCAAGTGGTGCTAACTTCTGCCTTACAGACATAAGCAAGCAGATGGAAGCTCAGTTATTTGTCGTGAAAAACTTATGCAAATACGTGCAAACAAACACAGAAAAGAAAGGCTGCATAACTCATAAGAATGCAAAACCCCCTTGTTTCTTGCTTGTTTGCATTCAAAGAAACTTCACTTTGGTATCCAAAAATAAATAAAAAGATTGCATCATTATTACCTCTCAAGAAAACACTGCAGGGAGATTATATTAAAAATATACTGCAATACTCTATCATCGCTCCCCATTTTTTTCCTCTCAAACTCTTTTCCTTTTCTATTTTAAGATCCCACATCTCCTAATTCAGGCTAACCTAAACATTCTTGTTTCTCTTACCTTTCTCTTCTAATTCCCATTTTATTTTCTTTGCATAAAACTACCCTATATCTAAAGAATGAATACAGTGTGGATGTACCCTTTAAAAAAACGAACGTTTACCTTTATTCTGCCTCATGGTCTCCTTCAACATTTTTTTTTCTGCACTCTGATATTATACTCCACTGCATTTTGCGTCAATTGACAGTTGTTCTTCTACATATAGTTTACTACTTATGAAGGCATCCCTAAATTATGTGCTGCTTTTGAACTTAATATTAATGGAAATATACAGTTTTCTTTGGCTTCCCATTTTCCTTCATGGTTTTGATGTGTAAGCATTTTGATAAGCATATCTATAGTTCATTAATCTTTGTTGAATGTATATAATCCCTTGAATAAGTATACTGCAACTTATTTCTCTAGTCTACTATTGATACAAAGTTAGATTGATTGTAGCTTAGAACTATTAAGAAAACTGCTGTCTATGAATAGTCGTGTACACATTTCCAGAAACTTATCTCAAAGCGTAGATAGCTGGGTCACAGAGCATGGGCATGCTACTCTGTATTTGATAATTCCATGGTCATGATCTACTTTGATCATCTATATGTACAGCTTATTGTTTATGTTGATTATACTTCATGAGGCCTTACACAGATTTAGTGAGTTTAGATTGTAACTCACGTCCCCTGGAGTTTTCTCTCTGAGGATCATTCAACATCAAAATTTAAAATATGTTTCAGAGACAACTGGAGCTCTTTATACTGCTGAAGCATCCATGACATTGGAGTCATGTTAGCCTAAATGTCATCTGACTTTTTATTTGGGGCCCAATGACTGTGTTTGTGTGTAGGTATCTTAGGAAGAATTTTTCTACTCAGAGTCAAGATAAAGAAAAGTACAGTCCACTGGAAGCACT
Organism: Dasyprocta punctata; assembly: GCA_004363535.1. Taxonomy (NCBI): domain Eukaryota; kingdom Metazoa; phylum Chordata; class Mammalia; order Rodentia; family Dasyproctidae; genus Dasyprocta; species Dasyprocta punctata. The sequence continues at coordinate 38,832 of RJWM01000124.1, read as the reverse complement.
ATATTTGGGTGGGAGGTTGTGGGGGTCCCCATTCTAACCACAGGCACTTTTCTGACTCAAAAGCTTCGCCCCTTGTCCTAGTTGACACTCAGCCATCAGTGCTCAGCAGATGGCTCTGGCTCGTCCTGTCTCTGCTAGGTTTGGGTTTTCTCCTTTTGTATGACCTCTAAGAATTTTGTTTAATTTTCAGACTAGGAATGAATTGAGAATGTGATCTTAGTATTTTAGTGTCTTTAGGTAGTCTGTATTTAGGGTGTTTAGACCATATTTCTGGAAACCATGCTTCTCTTTTAGTGCCAGTGATCTTAATTTGGTGTCTCTGTCTATGGTGCCTAACAGGCACACCTGTATGGTTTTTATCTTGCTTTTCACATTTGTTTTATCTCTTCCTTCTTCCATTTTCCTCTCATTTGTTCTGGAACCAAAACAGCTAGGTATTACTCGGGAATAACATGTTATAAAGAAGTCGTTGGCTCCAATCTTCCCCTTCTTCAGCATTGATTAGAAGGACTTCATCATGTATTAACTTACCTACATCACAGACTCCTCGTAACTGTCACGGCAAGACTTTAAAAAGCATCTGAACCTGCAGTTGTGTGCCAAATTCTACGCTGAGTGGCTCACAAGTGTTCCTCACTAAAAATGTGAGAAATTATCTATTCATATTTTAAAAATGAATGAACAAAACACAAAATTTAAACAATTTAATTTAAGGTCAAATAGCTTAGAAGAGGCGATGTGAAACTAGATATTAATCTGACTTCTAAGCCAAAGTTCTTTCTGTTCTGCTGCTCAAAGAAGTGATTAAATCCTTTCACTTATAACAGAGAAATAAGAAACTAGACTGCCTACACAACTGAGTTTATGATCATTTAGTTAGGAGATATCTCAAGACTCACGTTAGTTGCTGCCAACACTTGGTGGCAGGATGCCTGATGTGTGGAATGATGTGGCCTCCCAGTTAACACTTCATCTAGGCATAAAGGTACTAACTCTCCTGAAAAAAGAGATAGGAAGAAGTCTCACTCAGCCGACCACCTTGGGATATTCTTGGTCTCATCGTCAGTTGCTTTGTTTTCAACATCACTTTTATTGATATTAGCTAAAGAGAGGAAGTCTGGAGATGCCCTCCTCACTAGTTTAAGTCCTTTTAAGTTTCAATTATTGCTAATTTAAAAACCAGAGGTTACTTCAGATTATGTTAACTATGGACAAAATCTAGTCTACATTTTGTTTAACTTACTTGTTAATAGATAGCTCTCTCACAGAAGGAAATACTGATTATCAACTAGCACTGTTCCCAGGCCAGATTTACTTTGCTCCTCAGATCTACTTTGCTCCCCATGAATGATACTGGATGGCTTTTATTTTGCATTATAGATTTTGATATGTTTAGGAATCTATAATTTATATACAGTGAGTTACCTTCAAAATGCCAACTCAAGAATCAGAACACAAAATAAGGAACATTTTGCTGTTCAGCATAATTCCCTCTAAATAATTAAAACAAATCCAACTTGAATTTATGAAATATAAGAGGAGTGGAACATGGAAATAAAAAGTTAATTGTTAAAATTTTCATTTCCTGAGTTGGCCCATGTTCAGTCAAACAATTATTCTGCATTACTGCAATACTAGAAATATTTGAGATTTCTAGAGATTCATAATATATTTGTTTTAATATATTAGGCACCTCATTAGGTTTGAGTCCCTTCAGAAAAACTACTTCTAAACTGATTTTGTATCCTTCTCTATGTTTTAGGGTTAGGTATAAAAAATATTAAGTCATTTGTACCAATTACAGCTGGGAAAGAATCTTCATGCCTATTGATATTGGAATTATTATTTTCTGTTTGCATGAAAATTCTTAAAAGTGAGAAATCTCAAAGAGTAAGTAAGCACATTTGAAGTCCAGCACCCAGATACTCCAACATTCTTTGTGCTTGACAATACTACCCCATCTCTTTCCATATGTAATACAACCTTGACCTAACAGAACCATTCCCTCTAGGCATAAGAAGTCTTTTATACCTCTCTTTAGCCCCAAACAGAGGACCTTCCCTAAGCAGGATTGGAAATTATGCCAAATTGCACATAATTGTGCATGATGGATTTGTAATGCAGGCTGAAACTTGCTGGAAATTGAGCTGAGACCACCAAATTCATTTAGTTGGGTTTGGTTGGAGGCCAATCCTTTATTCACTAAGCTACAAAGTCTCTGGAGCTTTTATTTGCTCACAAAAATATCTAAATACAGCACTAGAATCTTTCTCTGCATTAAAACTAAATCAGTTTGATGTTGCCTCTCATAGTTATGCTCCTCGAAGTACTCCAGGGGATTAAAAGTTGGAAAAAAGAAGTGGTTTTGGAGTGTAATGCAAACAACTCTAGATGCTGAAAAATTAAATTTCCCTTATTATTTGTTTTAAAGACATCATTAAGTTCAAAGCCATTTAAATGGAAGGGGTTACAATTCTCTCCCACCATCAAAGCCTAACCCACAAACATTTATCAAGAACCAACTTCTAATTTAACAAAAAATCATACAAATATTAGATACAATGTTTAGTTTTAAAACTCGGTGAAAATTGAGAATATATCAAGTGAAACTCAATAAAAGGAAATACAACAACATTTTAATTGCTGTTATTTTGGGAGTAGAATGATTACAGATGATTTCTCTGTTCTTTTCTGTACTTTCCAAATTTTCTATAATGTGACTTTAATACTCTTTATAATAGAAAAATACACTTATTGGGAAAGAACCCTGGGTATTTTGCAGATGGTTTTGGTTTTTCTCTTGCCAGTCACATTCTGCTATAAAATGTAAACCTGTCTACAGTGCAACTCATGTAGGCACCCCATTTGAAGGAAAACAATACCATCTTGTATTTTATAAAGCTCCTACATTCCACAGTACTCAAAATGGATTTCACAATCTCATTTCATAATTCCAGTCACCATTTTTTTCTGAGAGATATGTTTCTTACCAATTGTTAACTAATGAGATTTTCTCATACCTATTATTTATTTATTTGGTGGTGTGGAAAGCAGAATATGGAAAACTTACAAGTAGAATTTGTCTATTTTCCTATGAGAAAATGAAAGATTCAATTTTATGTCTAAGACTTACCGGTCACAACCATGAGAAGGAAGAGTCCTTCCTTCCACTCAGTTTCACAGGTTGATTTCTGGGTGTTGGTATGATTTTTCACGTGAGATGTTGAATTTTCAAATTAAATTTACAAATTACAGTACGTTTCTCTTTTTGTATAGATTAGTTATTTAGCGTCTATTCCACAATCCACACTGTTCAGAGTCCCTTCTCTCTAATAATGCCCTCCAGTCATTGGGAAAATAAAAATTTTTCCAGTAACTTACAGTTGACCTCATTTGGTCATCATCAATACAGACATCACCTGTTTACCCCAAAGCATGCATTAGTGCTATTACTGTTGTTTCCATCTTCAAAAAGATGGAAATGAAGATCAGTGAATTTAAAAATCTTACTCAGAATTTCATACCTAGCAAATGATAGACTCAGACCTGGAACTCAGATTTCTGATTTCCTAAAATTCAGAGCACTCAAACCACAACAGGGCTCTCAGAACTACTTTGTTGTTGTTGTTGTCTTACATTTCCTTAACACGTTTTTATGGAGATCCTGGATCCTGGGTCTTCAAGTTACTCTTGCTTTGATTTTTGCTTTCAATTCAAGTCAACTCAGGCTGGAGTTAAAGCCATTGAGGGAGAAAAGCAGCTGCTTGTGGATTAGGAGTGCACAGTGTGTCCTAGGAAATCTCCACCAGACATATGAGCCTTCCATAGATACACAGGATACTAGAAATAGCTGACTTCCTCTCACTGTGAACAACAGCAATCATACAATTCACTATGTACTGAGCACTAATAAAGCACTAAATTCTTTGCTAGATGCTCACAATATTCTGGATGATTGACATTATTGTTAGTACTATTATTATCACAGAGCTGAAGAACTGAGATTTATCTTCTTCAAAGTTATTTAACAAGACTTGAGCCTAGGTGTATCAAAGAGGAAAGTAGGGTGTGTGTGTCGGGGGGGTACGTTAACTCTGTTGAGTGGGGACTTTCAATATAATGTTCACACTTTAAAGGAAACTATCCTTAAGAAGATTTAAAGTAGCATCAATCATGCTTAATACAGATCATTCATGATCCAAATGATTGAAGGCTTACAATTTTGGTGGACCTGCAAGCAAAGCATGCAGTCAGCTCCTTTAGGAGAAGCTATGAATACTAGCGGGGACAGCAATCACACATGGCCCCGGTTAGGGAAAAAGCACATAAGTAGCCACACTTCATGTTTTTGTCCTCCTCTAATGTGAAACTATTTCTAGGAAGAGAAGCCCATTGTTAAACTGTAAGTCCCTGGTCAATGATTTAATTGTGTAACTTTCTCTCAAAGATGATGAATGCCAAACATTCTAAGGAAGCTTCAGATTCTGAGTGTGGAGGAGTGGAAAAGATAAGGGCTGAAGAGTTTAAAGGAAAGGAAAGGAAAGGACCCACGGGATCATATTCACATGGAATAGTCCTTAAGAAGTCAGTTTAGGACTGACTGTACTAGAAAAGCACTTGTGCTCAATGTGTGCGTATATATGTCTTTGCAGGTATGTTATAGAGTTGTATACAGTTAATAGAAAAATGGAATAGTGATTGGCTTGATTTTTACCTAAAATTACTGATTAAGATGATAGAAATATATCTCCTTATACCATGTACTCTATAAATAAAAGGAGGTAAGGTTCTAATTGCTTGAATTCACCCAAATTTAATACACTACTTGACTGAGTGTCTGCTTTAGTCAATGGCAATAATCTTTACTAGTCAGCATATAATGTAGGGAAACAAATTCTTAATGATTACAGTTGAAAATATATGGCCACACAAAAACTTGTACATAAATGTTAATAGCAGCATTATTCACAATAGCCAAGACACTCAGAAATCTAAATACTCATAAACTGATGAATAGATAAAAAAATGAGGTGTATGCATACAAAGGAATATTACCTAGGCATAAAAAGGAATGCAATACTGATACATGTTATATCATGGATGACTCTTAAAAATACTATGTAAGATTATAATCCAGACACAACAGGACACACATGATATAATTCCATTTATAGAACTGTCTGTAACAGGCAGGGAGAAGAAAGCAGACTGGGTATTTCCAGGACACAGAGGGATAGGAAAAACTGGCATTGATAGCTTAATGTATAGAGGGTTCCTTTTTACTGGCTCTTAAACTCAGCCTGGAGGAAACTGTGGCCAGAATGTATCTCTGAACATGATTTTGAAGGGTCTGATGCACAGGTAGAGGAGATTGTACCCATGGGCAAGAGTAATTGAACATTGATGGTGCAGACTTAGGGGAGCTTGTTGACCATAATGGGGAGCTGACCAGAGAAGAACTGACTGCACCAGAGTGAACCACAGAAGACACTTGTTGAGGAGCAATTCCACTGAGGAAGAGGAAGACAGGGAGGAGGTCAGCAGTGATGTGAAAACATCCATTAGGGAAAAAAGGAAAGAGTATCAGCATTTCTTTCAGAAGCACCACCCCAACACAACTGTAATAAACAGAGTGTTGAATCTGATGAACAATTCCAGAGGGTTATGGAGAGCAGAAAAAAGCAAGTGATGTTAGAGAGATTTTTTCATCAAAATTGAATTTGCACCTAAAACACAAAGAAGAGAGAAAATTCCTGAAGGAGATCTCCCCGATGTCCTTATGGAGGGGGACCGTTCCTTCAAATAATCACCTCCTCCCCACCCACCCTCCTGTCACTTCCAGAAGTTGCCACAAGCAAGGTTAGTGCTCTCTCTTTGTACTGTACTACACTGGGCTTTGTTTCATATCTTTGTGCTTAGAAAAATACATATGCCCCAGAAAGAATTAACTTTATTTCCATTGAACCTTATGGGAAACTTTGATTTGGTTTGTGACCAGAATCATGAAATGAACTAAATTTGTGAATCGAGGTACCACTGTATTTAGGTCAATCTAATCCAAAGCCTAATGCTCTCATTCATTATTCAAAATAGCCTGCTCGATAAACAGAGTGAGAGTGAGACTGAGCCCCGGCAACAAGGAAGCACCAAGTGTCCTTTGGAATCTAACCCAAGGAAAGGTATGAAGAGAGCTGGGGCGGACTCAGGGTCTGAAATGATAGGCATCTCATTCCACGAGAGCAATACATTTAGAGGTGGATGCCGCAGAACTGTAAATGGAAACCCTCATTTTTATGTTTTCCAATTCTACTTCTGGAAAGACAAATGAGATAATTTACCCTGTGGCTGTCAATACTTAAACTATTGAACTTTTGACATTATATGTGACCACATTTAAAAACAAATACAGCCAGGCGTGGTGGTGCACGCCTATAATCCCAGCACTCAGGAAGTTGAGTCAGGTGGATTGTTGTGAGTCCGAGACCAACCTGGTCTACAAAGTGAGCACAAGGCCAGTCTCAAAAAAAAAAAAATACATACCAAAGATAACTGAAAATGTATCCTTATGAAAAAGTGAGGTGGTTAACAAATCTAGTGATGTGACAGAAATGCTTTACGGCTAATCTCTTTACGGCATATTCCCTTAGAATCTTAGGAACTATCTGGCTATGCCTCTGAGTATAAAAACCCTGATCTAGAATTCCTTGCCCTCTGCAGATCTCTAAGTAGAGGAGCTCAGTCCTTGTTTTTGAATTTTCTGCTAAAGCAAAATGGAATGTGTTAATAATTCTTTTACCAAAGATATTACCAATTGTTGAACCTACCATATTTTTAATTAAATCTCTTAATCAAAACTTTCAATTTTTCAACAGAATTATTCTGAAATATATTTCAGAAGAAATACTTTGCCCAGAGTGGCTCATTTATATTTTTAATCAAAAGCTTCCAAAGGAGGTTTCTGATTAGGGTATATACTCTAGGGTCCTTTCTTTCAAAAATAATTCCTTTACACATTTCAGACACCCAATAATTTTTTTTTTGAAATTCAGAGAGAAGTGTCTTGGTATGGCTTCCATGTGTGTAGACTTGAGAGATGGGAGGCAATGACAAATTTGAGGCCTCTCAGCTTTGATAGAGTTGTTTAATATGCATTCAAAGGGATCCATGTAAACATTACTAGGAAATTGTTGCAGGGACCAACCAGGGCAAGTTAGACTGAGGGTGGTGGATATTAACTGTCAGAGTAGAGCTCAGTCGGCACAGATGTCTGCAATGTGTATAGTATGTGAAAGATTTTATGTTTTTTGAAATATTAATGATCATTCTTTTTCTGTAAAGCTAGTCTATTAGCTTATAATGAACTCTTCATTTACATAGGTCCATACTTATTACCTTATCTCTCTCTCTCTCTGACCATAGAGTTTTTTCTTATCTCTTAACCCTAACCAATGCCAACTTCATTGACTCATTTTGACACTATCTAGATAGCAGTACAAAACCAACTACATTAAGACTTTTAAAAGAGGAAATATGGTTGAGTATACAGATGAAAGTAATACAAAACTACAAAATACTTTTTAAAAGAAGATATGCATTAAGTAGGTACATTTTTTTTAAAGGACCATTACTTGGTGTATATACAGGAAGGAAATGAAATCAAGTCTGATCTGAATGACAGTCTTAAACTCTTGTATTGCAAGGTGTTCCGAATTACACAATTTTAAGATTCTTTTTGTTATGGAATAGCAACTAAGACGGATGAAAGCACTATCTTCAATTGTGAGCCCACTTAATGCTGGTATACAATAAATAAAGGTAGATAGATAGATAGATAGATAGCTAAATGATAGATAGATAGATAGATAGATAGATAGATAGATAGATAGATAATGGTACCTTGGTTCATGAACTCCAATCTCTCCATAGTTCTGATTGCAAATCCAACTGGATGAGAAACAAATCAAATCTCCCCACAAGGTCAACATTGAAGATAACCATTGAGTTTGATTTGGTTCTTGTCCAATTTGGTTTGCAACCAGAATTGTGGGAAGAATCAAGTTGGTGATATATGCCAAGTCATTTAAGAAACCTACATTGGATCTTTATAAAAATATAAAAACACATTTTATATACACCTCATCATCAATTAATAATTGCTCCTAAAAGTTTCAAATAATTGGAATCATTTCATTTTTATAGCACAACCTAAGAAAGATGGCAGAGTGCTACTTATTACAAAGAAAGTTGCAATCCCAAAGAGATGAAACAGCAGGATTCATAGACCTCCTCAGTGAGGGTCTCTCAGAGCCAGGATCTAAATCAGAATTTTGTATTCCGATCTTGTGAGGGTTCCCTGGAACCTATCGTGAAGGAGAGTATACAACATAAAATGCTTTGCCTGGCCAGGCCTACTTGTGCAGGCCTGAAAGGCAGAAGCAGGAGGATCTTAAATTTTACCCCAACCTGGGCAACTTAGTGAAAGCCTGCCCCAAATAAAAAATAAAAAATGGGCTGGTGATATAGCGCAGAGTGAAGGCCCTGGGCTCAATTCATAGTACTGCACCCCTAAAAAAAGTATTTTGCTTAGTCTATCTACCATCATACTGCAGGAGTCACAAAACATTCTCCCACCTTCTACATCTGTGCTGCCTCCTCTCTGTACTAGCATCATTTGTGTCTTTCATATTTCTCTTAAAATCAAAAAGGAAATGCCAGGTGTGGTGGTGCACACCTCTGATCCCAGAACTTGCGAGGCTGAAGCAGAAGGATTGCTGTGAGTTCAAGGCCATCCTGGACTACATAGTGAGACAAAAAATGAAATTAAATTAAAAAATAAAGAATGACATTTTGAATATTGCAATACATCAGTGGTCTTTTATTAGGAGAAATGCATTCTCATTCAAAATACAAAGAAAACATTACTAGAATAACAGCAAAGTTTCTGAACTATCCTTCCAAATGAAGATAGCACTAATGGAATAGGTAGTTATTAGTTGTTAAAGAACCTGTCTAGCAACTTAAACAAATTCATAAAAAAACTTTAGAGTGATAATGATATATATTCCCCCTTCTCCATGGGGGATATCTTCTAAGAAGCATAGTAGATGCCTGATACAGTGGATAGCACCAAACTTTGCATACACTATGCTTTTTCTTATATTTATGATAAATTAAATTTATCAGTTAGGAACAGAGAACCATAACAATAGCTCATATAAACAGAAGAATTATAGCAATGTACTATAATGTTATTTAAAGTTTATGAGTTGTTTATTTCTAAAATTTTTGTTGAATATTTTAGATCATGGGTGACTGGGTATAAATGAAACCCCAGAATGCAAAATCTTATACTGGGGAGGGCAACTACCCTATGTGCACTAATATTTATTTCTATTTTAAAAACTTTTAAGATATCTAAAAGTATATTATTAGATGATTTGGTAAATTAAATTATGATAAATTCATGCAAGGAAACATTATACAAGTATTTTAAGGGGTAATGTAAAAGTTTTTATATGAGACATATGTGTATGATATATTGTACTGTGGAATGAGAAGTATGTGAAATATGATCTTATTTTAATAAAAAAGAAAATCAATATTTAGGGATATATACACATATAGAAAAAGTCTGGAAATACACACATACACATGGAAATCCATTTTTATGAGATTAAATGATGATCCTTAATTCTTTATATATGATCACATTTTCTAAGTATTTTTTTGAAATTTGCATGCACTAATTTTATAATGAGGAAAAAATAAGACTAGTTTCCTTTTGGAGGAAAAGGAGATTGAATTTTACACATCTGCCGACCTACCCACACAAAGACGGTAACCCCCTGCACCCTAACACAGGAAAAAAATAGAAGATGGCTGTGTCTATGATTTTCCATTGCCCCCTGGTGGCATAGCATGGTAATTTTATGGCCATTCTTTTTTTTTTTTTTTTTTTTTTTTTGCTAAATTTCATCTAAATATCACCTAAATCAGAAAAATGGTAGTTTTATGTCCAAGGGCACATTTGTCCATATCTACTTTGTCCTAACCTTCACTTTGATGGGTTTAACCAGAAAAAGTCTCATTTCCTAAATGTCCATGTATTTTATTTTAAAAGTATGTAAATCTGTTTATCCAGTTCATGTATAGGTAAATTTGTCATAGATTGCTGTGCTAGAATTCGAAACTTGTTTCATTTTGAGTCATCCAAAGGAAAGAAAGAAGATTGAGTCCAGTTTGAAAGTTTTACTTAAGAAAAGGCAAATACTCAGATCCATGGTATGTAGTATGTGCTATGTATTAATCATTTTACTATAAGGCTATTTTTACCACAGTTATGAAGAAGTGCTGCAAGGATAACCCATGAGATAAAATAAATAAATTGAGTTTTTCAGTTTCTACCTTCTTTCTTTCTGTAGCATGCCTGGTATTCTAAGGTCAAGGATGGTCACCTCGATTGTCACTACAAAAAGAACCCAGAATGAGGATTTACTTTCCTAGGAGCACCTGGGGACTCATCATGCTAATAATACTCATGAGTCTATCCATCTACCAGATAAGGCATTTCTAGCTTTTCATCATTTATTTGGTTTATTTCTAATTGTACTAAGATCCTCTCAGGCTTAATTGTGGCCTCCCAAATACATAAGATGTGACAAAAGCAAGGTTAATGTTGAAATTAAGATTATAAGAAAAGACACATTTCCATTAATCTCTCTCAAAATACTTTCTCTCACTTTGAACGCACTTATCCCATTGTTCTTGCCACCTTCTGAAGCAGTTCTGGAAGTCCTCTCTTGTGAGTGCCTTTAGTTGTATTGTCACTGGTGCCCTATGGTCCTGAATCAGTTTCCACCCTTTTATTTTTCATGGTTCTTTCGACTTTGGTGGTGAGCCAAAAGTTACACAGTGGCAGATCTGGTGGATAAGGTGAGTGAGGACACATTTTGCCTTTCTGCTAGATGACTTGTAGCAGCAGCATTTGCTGAATTTTTTAAGACATCTTGCATGGACACAAAAGAGGACTTTCATAACTGCTTTAGAAAGTTCCTTGATCAATGGGATGAGTATGTTTGAAGTGGAGTATTTTGAGGAGGATTATTGGCAATGTGTCTTTCATTGCCATCAATATTTTTTAATCTAAATAGTCACTGTGTATTTTGATCGACCTTTGTGTGTATCTGTTTATGAATGAAGGAATATCTCCAAAAGGATTTCTAATAAATAGGATATATAGCAGAGATCGCGTCCTGCCCGAAAGTTGGATGATTGGGAAATAGTGGTGGAAACTGACTGATTTTTTCCTGCATGACATTTTGTAACTTCATTTAGGTACCTGATATTTTACCTAATGAAAAATAATATACTAACTTTTGATGATTTCTTACAGGAAATAAATCGAAACTGCTTAGTATGGGATGTATTTTTAGATATGGCTGGAAATGGAGTAAGACATTACCAAAATGCCAATGCAAAGGTGCATGAACACTTACATATACAATTATCCGTAGTATTTTGAATATAAAGAAAATGTAAATGGAAGCTCTAACCTAAAGAAATTGTCAATTCAGAAGAAAGACATATTCTTTAACAGTTATAACTCCAGTAACAGTGCTGTATTAGGCTAGTGGGTCCCTATAAAAGAGGAATCACCTGATTTTACAAATGTTTGCTGGTTACTGATCTGTGAGCTGGGTGGAAGTAAGATTTAGAACAACATTTTTAAAAAAGAATACTCATACTTCATTTCCAGATCTCACAGTATCTAATTTTTGAGCCATTTCCCCCAAGTAGTAGAATCTGCAATTCTATAAAGTTCACTGTATTTTCCTCTTTCAGACACTTCAAACAATATTAAGAGATTCTTGTTAGCATCGGTTGTGTGGTATTCATTTTTCCATTCACAAAGCTCTAAAGATAGTAAGATAAAAAGCTATATATGTCTTTAAAATGAGAATAAAAACAAATATTTTGAACTAGTGGTTAAAAATAAGAAGTTTGTTAAGCCCTATAAAGTGTAAACATGCTAGAACAAAAGAAAAAATCCCATTCATTATTTTTCATGGCTAAAAAGAAGCTACAAATACAGAGTGATTATAACTGAACAACTAAATTATTTATATTGCAACCATTTTCTATGGAATCCAACTACTAAGTGAAATATAAAAGAACATTTACTTAGCTTATTTCCTTAAAAAAAAACCCTCTGAATTTGTGGTAACAAAGTTACTCTATGCCACACTGGCTGCTTCAAAGAATATCTCAGGGAAATCAGCACATGTAATTTTGCAGGGCAATAAATATAGCAAATATGTCTACTTAGGAGATTTGACTAAGCTGCAAATTACAACAGTGTTATCTAGGGTATCCATTGAAAGTTGGGAATAAGAAAGCTCCTACATAAAAGGAAGGTCAAGTTTAAGGTTTCTGGGAGGTCTGGCCTCTATTTCATCCAAAAATTCTTTCCTCTTTTGGTCTAAACATAGTAACTATTTACAATTGTACTTTTAGAGAATGATATGCTATTAGATGCCAACATCTCCTCACTCTACCTTGGGAACACGCATCATTAAATACAATCTCTCTCATCATAATTCCCAATACTCTCAGAACTAAACAACAGTGATTTAAAAAAAATTCTTATTTATGCATTCCTCATCTGGTCAAAGATATGACTAATCACACCTTGCAAGTGAATCATTAAAACATTGAGAAAACCATCAGCATGCAGTTTAAACACCTTTGGCAAAATTATTTTAAAAATTGAGGTTTGGACCACACACAAACCTTTTTTTTTTTTTTTTTTTTTTTTGGTATTTCATCTTTAATGTTATTTCTTCTCCTTCCATGGAACCTGACCTTCTTTAAAACTTACCCTGCCAGATGATGTAGTGTCTTGCATCACCTTATTAATCTAGAGAAAAGAATTTATTTCAAACCAGAAACTCATGTTTAGGCAGGCCGTTTATTCTTTAATGTCTCTTTACAATTTTAATCATTTTAAGACAATGAGGTTACAAATGGGCTAATAAGTCCCGTCCTGGTTATGTGAGATACAATTTTCTCCATCTTGAAAAGTCACACAGAAGACATTTTATTTCATAATTACATTCATATAATACAATGCTTTACCAATTCTCGTCAGACCAAATTCTATGGAGTTCTTGTCACTTTTTCTTTTAATAAAAAAAATTGAAAATTTCATAGTCTGAATTTTACCTTGAGACTAATAAACAGTCCTTGCCAATTCCATAAAACGGTGAGGTGGAGAACTGCTCTTTCCAGTTCACTCCTGTCTCTAATAATCTAAGGTCTCTGTCTAGCCACAGTAAAAACATATACCTCTGCAGGTGAAGGAAAGTAGAAATTCCAGAATTTGCCATTTTGTTATGATGGTTTCCAGCATGAGATAATGCCAAAACAAACTCAGAATTTGTTCTATTCCTACAAATCCATATGTGGAATCAAAAATACTCCCAACTTTCCATTCTGGTGACTGCTTTGTATTTTTAGATTTAAACTCCTGGGTTTTTGAAGAAAAAACAAGTTTTCATCTTGCTCCTCTCTCTTCTCCGTGGCCAGTTCACCTTTACAGTCTCAGGAACAACAGTGGGGACTAGCCTCAAACTTTCCCAGTGGGACTTACTACCCTAGTTTTTTCACTGGGGCCAAATTCCTCAAAGTATATAACTTTGTTTTCTTTTTCTTTCCTTTGCCCTTAGCAATAGCCGCAGCTCCTTCTCCACTCAAGTCTCTCTTTGGGTGCCTGGAAGAATAAAGCCATTGTTCCAGGTGTGCCGCACAGCACGCGTCTGGTCCACAGCAGTGGCATGAACAGTATTCTGTGGTTCTTACACACCTGGGGACCAGGTGGGGATGTATCAAAACAAACTAGGAGAGAAGAGTATGTGACGGACCATTTGCCACATTAGTTAAAACTCTTTTCAAATCTGCTCGCCCTTTCCAACTCTTTGGGGGTGTTTTTCCATTTCTGGTTGTGTTGGGGCCCAGGTTACTACAAGCTGATATCCACACTGGCTTTCTGTCTTCAGAAATTGAAGCTCAAAGAAAGTTAAAAGGCTTCTCTCCAGCTGAACTGGGCACACTATATTTCTGAAGGCTAAATGTCCCAAGGGGTTTGCAGGCCAGAAATTGTCTCCTAAAAGTTGACCTATGACTGGAACACGATCCTGTGTTTAGCGGTCGTGCCTCAGCTGTGCTGGTCCAGGAATAAATGAATTGTACTTCGAATATAACCAAGCTAACAGAAATGAATAAATGATTTACTAGACTTAAATATCTAAAACTGGTAGAGGACCAAGGGAAACTAGGAAAGTTTGCTAAATATTTTCCACCAGCAGAGATACAATGGGAGGCCTTTTTATACGCCAGGCAACTGCATTTACTCCTGATTAAATCCTTCTAATGTTACCTCGAGTTCATCATACTTATCTAGCAAAAGAGGTAACAGAGGCTCAGCAAGGATAAAGACAAATGTTGAGCCATCTGAAAAAACACAGGCAGGATCTGAGTATAGATCTCACGGGCCTTCTTCGGAGCAATAGTTATCTGTGTTCCTCCAACAGTGATATAAATAAAGCCACAAAGTCATGACAAACAAGACGTTGCTGTCTTGAGTTTACTATCCTTGGTGATGTTTGCCTATGGAGATAAGAGACAGAGGTGCTGATGTAAGTTTCATTTCTTGAGGAAAATCAGGAGAACGGAGGCAGTATGGTGAAGAAGGCTGACTACAGACAGAGATTCCTGAGTTCAAACCATGTCTCTGTTACTAGTAAATGTATGACATTAGGCAAATTGCTTAAATTATTTGTGATTATCTTTCATCAACTATGAGAAATAGGTCTAATAGTAGTATGTATCTCACAAGGTTACTATGTTCAAATTAGATTATGCATGTAAACATTTATTAGAATGACTGGCAATATATGCTCAATAAATAGTAGTTATTATTTTATATAGCCAGTACAATGTATTTTATGTAGCTATAATAATGTATATTTCATATCACTATAAAATAAATAACAATTATTTTATAGTAACTAAAAAATAACCTCATTTATTTGTTATATTGAGCTTTATATATTTATACAGAATGAGCTTAATGGAAAGAAGGGAAAGATCTAGGTTCTCACTTTGTTTATATGCCTTATGGGCCACATGATACTGGGCACAACCCTGGCCAACTCTAGGCTACTGCGTGTAGTAAATGAAGTCAGCAGTTGGTCTTGGTACTGCTTTCATATCTTTCCAATGGTATACAATGTAGCATGTCCATGACACACAGAATGTACTTGCTTCCTAGCAGTGTTTCACTTTATATTTAGTTGTTCACTTAAATGCCATGATGACTGTGAGATTTAGACAGTTTAAGAAACTTGCCCAAAATTATACATTCCTAAATTGCAGTGACAGAGGTTGTGTTCAGGTCTGGGTGATTGTGTGGTGGCCCTAACTATTGTGACAACCAGGGGACCCATTAATAAAGTCAGTAACAATGGTCTCCACTTTACCCATCCAAGTAAAACCCATTATAAAAAATACAATAAATCAGCTCATGAACAAGAATAATTATTTTTACTCCTAAAAAGATTAATAAGTGTGAGAAGCTAAATTTAAATCTATGATTGGACAGAGATTAAACTAATATAAGTCTGTTTTGGAAGGAAGCTTTTAAAAAGCCAGAATTTAACTTTGCAAGTTAATGGGATTCAAGTTTTCAATGCTTTCCTTTCTCCTTCTCTTTAACTAAATTCAACTTTGTATTTTTCATCTTGTTTTTGGAGTCTTTCCAGATCACCTCTGTTAAGAAACACAAGGCCCTTGGCACTGAACTTTTGGGACTGTGCCCATATCTGCCTCCAAACGTCTGCTCGCCTACCTTTGATACTGCATTCAACACCTAACTTAAAACAAAGCAGTGCTTGAAACAAAAAGCTCCTCAGTGTACAATGGGTCCAGCTCACCAATCAGTGGTCCCAGTGATAAATTTCATGAGCAAAAAGGCCAGAAAACCCCAAATAGCTCAATATATCAAGACAGAGTCAACCAAATTTCATTTAGGGGAGGAAAAGGAGCAGAGCTATATCATAGAGGAAGAAAGGAATAAATGATGATGACAGCTATGCTGATTCATTGTTTTTTTAAATAATTCTGAAGCATTCTAACTATGTTGGTGTCATGCAGATCCTTCCCAGAGCTAAAAAGGTTTTGTTCCTTATGTGTGTATGTACTTTTATTATAAGAAGGTTTTCATTTTGACATGATATTCCAATTTAAAATGTGGAATTCTTCTTTGCTTTAGTTCCTTAGAATTGAATATGTCATTCATCATCTTGGTGGTCCCAGTAAAAGGCCCTGGAATTCTCATCCTACTTTTCAGAAGTTATGTATCTATCCATATGGTAACAATATTACCACAACCAAATTCCTGCTACCAGAAACACCACATAGTTCAAACTTAGCCTCCAACCCAGGAAAATTTTCTTGTTTCTTTCTCACAAGTAGATTTCTCTCTAAATTACTGGGAAAGAATAAATATAATATAAGCTAAAGTAATATGTTTTACTGAATATAGCCTATTGCTCTAGAAGAAAGGGGTGACCACTCACAAAAGGTAGGGGAGGGGGCAACTAAGGGATGTTTCTCTATCAAACAAGATGATCCCTCTGCAAAGATTCGAAGAACTGAGTCAGAGTCCACTGCGGCAGGCCTCTGTTTTCACCTCTGAACAATAACTTTCTTATTTTAGAAAAGCAACTAGAGTTCTGAGAAAAGAAAGCTTTTCTACTGGAAAATGCATGAAAGTAGAGGGTCATGCTGCAGCTTTCCATATTCTGATAGACCATCTCTAGACCAGGGCAGACACAATTGGCTTTACACTGAACCTTTTAAGCAGCAGGCAGGGGAATCAAGACCCACACAGGAGTTAGGTAGCCTCAACCCTTTCTCTTCTCTACTTTCTTGTTAATTAGTTGATTACTTAGAAACAAAAATTATTCTTTGCTTCTGTTTCTTCCTTCAAAAAGGACAGGGTCCAACTAACCAAAATCTAAGGTCGCTTTCATTTCCAAAGTTTTACTAAGCAAACTATATTTTGCAATTTCATCAGCAAATGCGATTTTAAAAAATATCCCTAGAGCAATAAAATAATAAGTGGGAATATCATTTCCTAAATGCTTTTCTGTATCAGGCATTATCCTGAACTTTGTCTTATACATCTGACCTCTTCAATCACCCGCAGAGGTAGCTATGATTCCCATTTTACAGATGGGCAAACTTACCTACCTACAGTCACTCGGTTCATAAGTAGAAAACCTTTTACGCAAACCCAGATTACAGGTTTCATTTTTGTCACCAAGCAATGCTCAATTTCCAACCCAGCTCTGAGGGAGGCATTGATTGGAGACTGATAATGCTGGTGTGGGCCACACTGGGTTCCCAATGGGCAGGCACTATGTAGTGTTCAGAAAGTTAACAAAAAGTGAGGGAAACCTCATCTCTAAAGTAGGGGCAACAAAAGGATTACCTCTTAACAGAAAGAACTCATATTCATAAAGCATTTAGACCAGTAGATGATACAGAGTAATCATTATTCGAGTGTTTGTTACATTAAAAATAGATAAATAATAAGAATTTCCAAGAAGCAGAAGGCTAATGGTTGTGTAGTCCTAAGGACCAGAAGGAAGGTTCAGATTGGTGGAAGTAGGTGGATTGAGGAAAAGGGCAGGAGAAGAGAAAAACAACCAGAGGAAAGCAAAAGTGCCAGGCTAATTTGTCAGACAATAGCCTGAAGTCCCTGACTTATTTTCACCTTCAGTACTTGGGTGGGCTTCATTTCTCCTTTTATTATCACTAATTAGGAGTACTAGTGTTGCATTTATGGATGCTAATGAACCAATTTAGAGTTCTATGTGGTGGCAATGGCATCTAAGATGCTTAATACAGTGGCAGCTGTTACAGAAACAGCTCCTCTCACCTCTAAGATGCAGGTTCTTTAATTCATTTGGCACTTTTTTTGTTTTGTTTTGTTTCTGGCAGTGGCCAATATGTTTGTCTGACTCATAACTATATCTGCTAGAGACCTGGATCTAGCAAGGAACTGGAAATCAGTGTGAAGTTGAAGATGAGAAAAGTACACCTTGTCTCTGGATGACCAGAAAAAACCCTCCAGGGACAAAAGAAAGAGCTCTGAGTCACATGGCTACTCTCGCGGTATTTGTCAGAAACCTGGACCATGCCTTTCAGCTTAGTGGAGGCATACTCACCATGCCTTCAACACAGGGCCTCTAGAGAATTCTGTTCAAACAACTCTAACAGTATGCTATAACACTTTCAAGCTCCCCTGCTGAGCTTCCTATCTGCCCCCTGGGCTCTGAACTCAGATCAAGTCCCTGACATTAGTTTTCAAATATGTGGTGTGCTCAGACTTGGCACCTGCTGCTCTTGATACTTCCACTCCCTCCTGAATGCTGCTCATTTTCCAGCCTTACAGATCCACTTATGCCTTCCACAGGATCTGGCCTTGCTATTGATGTTAATGGCTACCTCTGGGGTTCAACAACTCCCAATTCCTTGTCATCCCAAGATCTCTGGACTGCTGCCCTCCATGTGGAAATCCAAGCTGAATCTATCCTCGCCATCAACAAAGTTATCTGTGAATCTCAGATGTGCATAATGCAGTTAAAAGGTATCCACAGACATAGTGCAGAACATGTCATTACAAATAATTATAGTGTTATAAAACAGCAAGAGTCAGGAAAAGTTGGATTACTCCACTGAGAATCCGAAGAGTTTTATGAAAAGGATGTTGAGAATAAATGCATAAAACAATCATTAGAGCCTAACAAATTTTCGTTGAAGAAAAAAACTTTAGTGTTTTGGTGAACAAAACCCTAAATTTTGGAGATTACAACATTTTCCACTGTTATGACAATGAAAGTAGGCCTTAAGCTGCATCGATCTCTTGTAGATTATTATTCAATGTTTCGGCTAAAAGATTCTTCTGTGAAAAGTGGATTTAGTAGTTGGTACTAAAAAGGAAGAAACACAGTTGGGTTGCACTAAGATATTTTATAAGACTTTAGGAGAGATTTCCACTTAGGGAATCATGAGCTTTGCTTCCAAGGAAAGCAAACATGCCTATCACATTTTAAGAGGCAAAGTTTTTTTAGTAATAGATTGAGCTTAGGGTACCTGCTACAGAGTCAATGACTCAGTAGATAGAACTTTTCTCATGAATAAATGCACAGGGTTCCTGGACCAGATGAAATGCATCATAGTTTATTTCATCTTCTAAAACATATTCTAAGAAACTTAAGGAGCTCAGATGATGCTACCAAGTCACTACTATATGGAGCTTCGAAATAAATTTTCATCTCCTCATTCTTAAACCATTTGCTTGTGTTATAGATATGTGAGAAAGTGAAAATTCAGGAGAGGGTTTAGAATTAAGAGCTATTTTAGTCCAACTACACTGACTACCAATGACACAAATATATTCTCTGGGAGTAATCAGTCAGGATAATGTACTATCTTGGTTTACCAAGGAAGGTTGATTTTAAGCCAAACTGGCTCCTGCTGGATGAATACTTATAACTGATACTCACTTCATGGATCACTATTGGGGTAAAGATCAAGAAGCACTTTTAGATATTCGCATGTAAAGGAAGGAGGGAGGAAGAGGGCAAAGGAAAGCAAAGAAGATTTAGGATCAAGTTTGAAAAGGAAAAGGACAAAGAATTTAGATGGAAAAAGTCTTCCTAAAAGAGAACTAAAACTCAACAGACCTATAAGACCAACCATCCAGCTGTTGTACATAATAAAGAAAATTTTTTCAAAGACATTGAAAAATGATGCGCAGTCTAGTAAGAATTATAATTATTTCACGAAACAGAAAGTATACTTGTTACCTGAGCTCAAAAACCACATTATAGGAAGTATTAGTTATGGCAGAGCTTCTTGGTAGAGAGAAGCAGAAAGAACAGAAGCTTCAGAAACAATCTATCTTGAGTTCAGTTTCTTTTAAACTGAAGATATGGAGAGAAGTCATCCTTAATTGATACATGTAGTCCTGAGAACAGAGAACACTGAAATGAAGTAGGCCCTTTTCTCTCCCTGTTTCTCAGAGCTAGACTTTTCCTTGTGTCACAGATCAAAAAGATTTTAAGTATTTTAACTTAAAGAAAACAAAGGTTCAAAAATTTACTACATAGATCTTCAAAACTCTCAGCTTCTCTAACCACAATCACTTAAAGAAGAGGAATTCAACACAAACCCAGTTAAAAATTAGCAGTACAGATTTAGAAAATGAAAAAGTAACTTCAGCATGTGAATTGATATTTGTGAATAGTTGGATTGCACACTGTGAATAGTGTCTGAAACTTACTAAGCAATATTAAGTGCTGTAAGACAAGAGTTGAAAGAATGATTTATACATTGTCAAGGCAGTTATTTTTTAAAAGCTCAAAAGAAGATCAAAGGAAAAACTCCTTATTTTTCCAACTTATAATTAGCTTGTAATTTCATTGGGCCCATGTTATATCTCTTCAATTCTTTGCTCTGGGGTCTAACCTTATGCACAGATATTGAAGAAAGTGGAATTTCAAAGGAATGGAGGAAATGGGAATAGGATAAGGCATGAGCCAGCAATGGTCAAAGTATGGCAGCATGAAATTTTAATTTATTCATTTGGTTACTTAATATACCTTTCATTCTAAAGAACTCAGTACAGAGAGAGCATAGCATCATGTTGTATTTTATACTCCATGAATATTAACCAAAACAAAATGGACATTAAGAAAATGTTTACCTAAAAACAAATTTAAAAATCTTATATAAGTTTTTCATTCCACATATTCCTTTGATTGTAGGCACAATTGGTTCAGCTCTCCCTCTTTTTCTCTTGTTTATCCTACTCTGTGTCTACAGGAATAGTGTAGAAAATCTGTTCATTAAGAGCCACTGCACTACAGTATGACAGCATACAAAATTATAACAAATTTAGGGTTATACTGTGGAGTGATAGATGGTCAGATGAGCTGAGTTGATTTCTAAAATAATGAGGGAGAATATAAAGTATTATTTAGTTTACATTACCTAAGTATTTAAGTACTGTACTTATAAATTACTATCTAATTATAATGTTACAATACAGAATGATAAATGCTACAATACAGGCTATCAAACGAGATAAGCAGGGGTATATTTTCAATGAAGAAGACCAGGAAATACTCTGCAAAAAAGTAATTTGGGATCAGAAATTTGAAAGATGAGAGTCAGAAAGGTAGAGGCTGTGGGGAATAGTATTTACTGGGCAAACGTAACAACGTAAACAAAAACCCAGATGAAAGAAACTGCATTCAACTTTCACGGATGGAAAAGTTTTGAGTATGACTGGCACACTGAGAATGGAAGCATGGAGATGAACAAGGACAAGCTTGTGAGAAGCTTTGCAAATCATATAGAATATTTTAATTTAATATAGAGAAGAACTTAGAGCTGCTAAACTATTTCAAATAGAGACTGGAAAGACCAGTGCTATATTCCAGAGAGAGAATTCTGGCTGCAATACTGTAACAAAGTCTAAGCATAGTAGGCTGGTTTGGAGATTGCAGTTAAGTAGCCCCCAGTTGAGAGATGGTGATGGTGTAGTCTAGTGACAGTTGTAGCAGTGGAGCTGAAGAAAACATGAACAGAATGGAAAGAGAAGCGAGTAGATTTTATAAAGCTTGGTGATTACTCAGATTATAGAAACCATGGGAAGAGGAAGAGAGTTTAGAAATCTAAGAAAAGACAGATTTCAATTTGTGATATACTGAATTTGGAATCTATGTAGATTTGTGAGACATTTGAATATATGTTCAGATTTGTAACTAAGAATAATTATCTGAGTTAAAGATATAGATCTGAGAATAATAAATACATAGAAGATTGGGCAAAGTAAATGTACCTGGAAACAAGATGAGAAATAAGCAAGACCAGAAAGACAGAATAAAGCAAGGGAATCAGTGATGTTGGGAAACTCTAAGCATTCGTTGTTTACTTGTTTATTCATTAATCTCATCAACAGATTTTTAAGAAGGACATGATCAACAATGTGAAATAGAGATAATACTAGCTCTGCAGTATTCACTGGATTTATCAGCGAAGACTGTACTACTAATCCCACAGGTAGGATTTTAGAAATTGTGGGTTGAGAATCCACTACGTAAAGCTGCTGACTGATAGGAAATGAGGAGGCAGTAGGTGGGCACAATTCTCTGAAGATGTTTGAATGTGGAGGAAGGAAATGGAGCAGAGAATAGAAAAGGATGTGAGATAGAAGGAGAATGGGTTTTTAAAAAACAATGAGTGTCTTGAACACATTTAAATGTTGGTAGGAAAAAAGTATCAGAGATTGAAAGTGGAAGAAAAGAGGCTAATAAGCTATGTGAAGTCTCTGAGGAACAAGAAGGAAGTAGGATCTTGAGCAGAAGTGTAAAGGCATGCACAAACAGGATGAAAACCATAGAGATAGGCAGGCAACTCCTGATAGATGCTCACACCAGGAATCAATTGGTTAACGATGAGAGACCAAGGGAGTTTCAGGCTGATGACTATTGTCTCTGTGTTGGGAGTAAGATGGGAGAACTGGTTTAAAAACACCAAAAAAGAACACATTATTAACTATGAAACAACACGATAAAAACGTCAGCTATAAAAAACAGTTTGACAACTAGGTAACATTGAGGATCCAGGTTAGGTGGCAGACCATGCATCTATAGTAAAAGTATCTATAAGGTTGTTTTGTTTTCTTCTTTGTTCCTTAGGATCCTAAAGAAGTTTTCCTTTTGTATTCCTTCATCTTTGCCCCATTACAAAAGCCAGGCCAGGCTTTCCATCTCCACAACGGAGTTGCTAATGCTCAACATAAGTACAGTCCAGGATCCTTATTTCATCAGGAAGGAGTTTGGTCAATTTCCAAATTTAAATAACATGTCTAGTGCTTATATCACTTGAAGCTCCTTGAAGATATATTCACAATAGATCACTGAGAAGAAGCTTATTTTTTCTATGAATTGCAGCACTAGTGATTATCAGCATACTGAAACCAATGATGTGAAGATTCTAAGCTTTAGTTTATGCTATAATTGCTAAAAATGAAACAAAGTTTAGAATTTCTCTTCCTGAGTCAAAATCCTGGTTTTGCCATTTATTAGCCCTTTGACCTTGGCTTACCTACATGGTCTCGTTTCCTCATCAGTAAAAGGAGTATATTAATGGGGAGAAAAAATGCAAGTAAAAACTGATGTATTTACTCATAAAATAAATCAGTAAAAGTAAAGGACATATAATAATGTCTGGCACACAGCAAGGCTTGTATAAGTGATAGTATTATGCTGATCAACAGATGAATGCATAGAGAAAATACGGTATTTATACACATTAGAGGACTACTCTGCCAAAAAGAAGGATAAACTTGAGTCATCTGCAGGAAAATAGATGCACCTTGAGACCACATGTTAAGTGAAATAAATTAGACACAAAATCTTAAATATCCCACAGTTTCTCATGTATAAGTTGACCAAAGTACAAATAAAGAGAAGAATAAATACAAGTATAAATGATAGGAAGTTAGGAGAGCTTTCTCAAATGAGAAGGGTATCAAGAGATAGAGGGAGGGGAGGGAAAGGGGCTGAAAAAAATTGAGATGTGTTATATACATGTACCAGCTCCCCAAAGGAATAAGATCATTATGTAATGCAAACATGTACTAATAGAAAATTAAAACTGAAAAATAAATTTTTGGAGTGTTTCTGCTCCTGTGTGGTTATAATGAAATAGATGTTTCTGTAAACACAATCTTACATTTATTTACAAAAAAAGCAAAGATCTACAAATAGCCCAATATTTGCATTAATTAGAAGGCATGATCACTTCAATTCTACTATCTCTAAAACTAGATTTATGGCCACATTAAAAATTAAAATTTCTACAAAGTATCATCTTGTAGTAGTCATTTCCCATTATTGGGACACAATACCCAACACCCACAATTTAAAGGAAGAGAGGTTTGTTTTGATTCATAGTTTCAGAGGGATCGGTCCATGGTTTGTTGGCTCCAAGGCAGAAACAGTCTGACAACAGGGATGGCAGCTGCTTACCCTATGGCAGCCAGGAAGCAAAGAGTGAAGAAGGGATGAACTGAGAAAGAGAATATGCCCTTCCAGGTCATGTCCTCAGTGACTCACCTCCAGTCAGGTCCCATATCCTAACAGCACATTTAGCTATGAATTTTTTTTTTGATACTGGGATTTGAACTCAGGACCTTGTGCTTGCCAGGCAGGTGTTTTGCTGCTGAGCTATGAATTTATTAATCCACTGATGAATATAGTGGCCCCATTATCCAATGACTTCCAAATACCCTACCTCTGAACACATGTGATTTTGGGGGCACATTTTTATCTAAACCATAACATTCCATCCCTGACTCCCAAAAGCTTCCTGTCCATCTCATTATTCAGAATGCATTTAGTCTAGCTCTCAGAGTAGCCAACATCTTAACATTTCAATGTTGGTGAAAAGTTCAAGTCCAAAGTCTCTTCTGAGACTCAGGACCAGCTCTTAGCTGTGAAACCTTAAAAAAATCACACACACAAGATGCCATGGCACAGGGTAAACATTCCCATTCCGAAAGGCAAGAATAGGGGATAGTAAAGAATTGGACCAAACCCAGCAGGGTAAACATTAAGTCCTGTAGTTCTATATCTGACATCCAGGGTATACAGTAGTGAGACATAAGTTTGAAAAGATTTTGGAAGTCTGTCTTAGTTACTTTTTCTTGTTGCTGAGATAAAATACCTGCCACCCAAAGTTAAAGAGGGAAATGTTTAGCTCATAATTTGTGGAGGTTTCAGTCCATAATCAGCTAGCTTCAAGGCATGGTGGCATGGCTGAGGGGAAACCAGTTCCTGGCAGCATAAGACAGCAAAAACAACAAGAAAAAAAGGGTAGGTTGGGGGAGGCAAGCCTCTTTTCCTCCCTTATATTGTATGAAAGCTACCTGTCCTAGGATGGGTCTTCTACACCCTAGGATGTAGAACTGCTGAGTCACTAAGCTAAACTTCTAAATTTCTCAAACTGACACAATGAATCAAACATTACACAGTCCCACCCCAATGAATTTGTTAGTTTCAGTCCACATGGCTTCCTTTTTGGTTGACTCTACTCATGGCCTAAGGATGCTTTTGGAAGACATTCCATACTCCTGGAATCTCTGACTTCATGGCGTCTCCACTGCACCTTCAACTTCATTCCCAGTTTAACACATAGTTCTCTCAGGGGTTCTTTGCTTGGCTTTCCAGGCTTTCCTTTGAAATATGGGTGGAAGTCTCCCTGACCTCACAACATATATTCTGCATGCTTAAAAATTACAGAATCACCTGAAAACTGTTAAGATCTGCTGCCAATGGAAACAGTAAGGAGGACCCCTTGGACCATGGCCACAGTGATCTCTGAGGGCAGAGAATACAGTGAAATTAATCCTGGGCAACAAATCTTCTAAGAGGCCCTTCTTCAGCAGACCCTTCTTCTCTTCTCAAACGAAAGGTTAACACTTCTATACCCTTGCATGATTGATAGGTATAGTCTTGCTGACTTCTGAGATGACCTCAAGGCATCTTTCTTTTCATCTCTGTATGAAATACTTGATTTTTTTTAAATGCTGCTAATTTCTTTTGCAAGCATATAAAGGAAGCATCATTTGGCATCAACTTTACATGTGGTTCCTTTTGATCAAAAATGTAAGTTTTATAGTTTTTCTTCTCTGTTTCTAGTCTTTGGTTCTAATAATAAGTCTAGCTAAAAGACACCAGCAGCACCCATACCACAACCTGAAGGTTAGACTGCCTGGAAATTTCATCCACCAGATCAATTAGTCTACCATTTAAATTTGGCCTTATACAAAGTCTCAGGACATGAACAAAATGTAAACAAATTGTTTTTCTTTTCTATAGTGTAACACATAAGGCATCTGGTCCATTGTCAATGGAGTCCTGTTCCCAACTGAGACCTCCTGAAACTGGCCTTTACTGTCTGCATTCCTATCAGCATTCTGGTCTTTTAGGCTCAGACAAGAATGATTTATCAATCTCTTCTTACAGCATCTAGGGTTTCTCCAGCTCACATCTTCCAACTTTCCAAACTCCTCTAGCGAACCAATTCCAAAACTTTTAAACATGCTCAGATATGGGCAAAGCAACAGTTTTATTGCTGGTACCAATTTTTCTGTAATAATCACTTTCCCTTTGGTGGCACATAATACCCAGCAGCTACAGCTTAAAGAAGGAGAGCTTTCTCTTTGCTCACAGTGTCAGAGGCTTCAGTCATAGTTGGTTGGCTCCAAGACAGAAACAGCATATTTGAAAGGCATGGTAGAGAAAAGCTTCTTACCCATGCCAACCTGGAAGCAGAGAGAAGGGAATAAGGGATGACCTGAGGACAATAATACACTCTTCTAGATCATGTCCCCAGTAACCTACCTCTAACTAAACTGTACCTCCTACAGCAGATTTAGAGATGAACAGATCAATGAATTCTCATGATCTAAAGCTCCACATCTGCACATGAAACTTTCAGGGACATTTTAGATATAAACTATAACACATCTGTATATTACCTATACAGTTTAATATAAACCACATGATTCTGGTTTTAAGTACAAGTATTTATTCTGAAAATGGTTTTCCTGAATATTGTACAGTTTTTCTCTCACAATTATAGAGCAATTTTATTATACTCTTTTTGTTGAAAAACTGAAATAGTTAAGTCTTTTTATTGATCAATTTCAAGTATTGAGACCATTTTTCCTACTTCAGCATAAATCTACTCTTGTATAAAAAACTGACAATTCTTCTTGGCTGGAAAAATTGATACTCGTGGTAACAAAAGGAAACCTTTACTTCCTTCTAAATCAAAATATTTAAATGTCATGTTTGATCCTTAAAAGCTACTTAAATTTTCTTATGTCCTGTCTTACAGACAAAACAGTATCTCCTAAAGGCAACTGTAAGTTAATTACTAGGACCAGCTACTAGAACACAAACTAGGCATTTCACCAGAACTTATTTAAACTATATGTCATTAAGTTTTGACATAGAATAAGGTAAGTTGTTAAATTGTACTCTATGTTATACACAGTGCTATAAAACCTGAACTTGTTTACTCATCTTCCTGTGAAATTATGCCTACAGAATATCAAGGACCAGAATTTTCTTGTTTCATATGAAAACTAGGCAAATCAAGCCTCTTCAACTGTCCTATTGTGCTACAAAATCCAAAGACACTGAAGAAAAATTAAAATATGCCAGTACTTCCAAATACTTTCAAAATTTAATAGAATAATATATGCTATCAATAGTTCATGTTTTTCATTTTTGAAGATTTAAAGTATCTGGTTATAAAATGGGAAAGTGCTGAAATTATTTAATAGGCATAGACAATAGTAATATCACCTTGAGTTGGGCCTTACACTATGTGGAGCCCCTGGTAGGTATATAGAATCTGCTGTCTTTCTTCAGTTCTAGGGCTGTCCATCCTCAGCAAATTTGACTGCAATAACCACAGCCACATAATACCTCTGTGTTAGATCACTGTGTGGTAACTGAATTGTGAAGATTGGAATTATTGCTTTTCCAATTTGTAATCAATTTCAGTAAGTTGTTTGTTAGTAAATACAGAACCAGGACAAAATGAATTGAATAGTTATTTGAAAATTTTTTGCTCTGTTGCAGTAGCTTATCTTAGACCAACAACTTTAGGGATATATTTAATACAAAGAACAAATATTGAAATACATTGCTGCCTTTCAGTTAATACTAGAGCTCCATAGATAGGAAACATGTATTTTTAGCAAAGATCTGTTATCCCTCCTTTGATAGTCATTACACTAAGTTACTGAAATAATTTCATAATGTGTTTCAGCTTTCAGGCTACTGAAAATTCTAAATTCTTATGAGCTTTTATTACACATTATATATGGACAATTGCTTAAGAACTTTAGGTATGCATGAGGCTCTGTCTTGGTCAGAAAGCAATGAAAAATATCCTAAACAGAGCATAAAAAGAAAACTTAGAAAATTACCCAAAGGAGAACTTTTCTTTCTTAAAAATTGAGTATCAGGCAAAAATATGTCTCCTTTGATGAACTGTCATCATTTTGTTTTTCCTTATGGTAGCTTTCAAAAGAAAAAAGTGTTTATTCTGCTTGACTTTTATTTTTCCCAAGTCTGAGTATTGTGATCTAAATTGATAGCAGATTCTACTTTTATAAGGATGACTCTGTTAAGCACGTGAATTTCAAAGAAATGGCCAAAATTAAAGAGATGGCTTGGTTTATTTAGAAAATGACTTTTTAGTGTGTTAAATGTTAAAGAAAATGAAAAAATGAAGTGTGGACTATAAAAGACCACTATTATACAAAACTAAGAAATTCCAGTTTATAACCTAGCCAACGATATAGGATATAATTTCAGGATGAAAGTAGAAACAGAGGCACTTTAAATAAGGCAGGATAAAATAACTTCTGGTGTAATTCATTTCATGACTCTTGAAGAAGTATTATAAAGACCAATCTCGCGCGTGTATGTGTGTGCATGTCATTCATTGAGTAGGTTGAAGGAGGCAACTCATAGCCTCTCTCTGTTGTGAGCTCTCCAAGAGAAAGATAGTGGAACTCATGTCAAGAGTTAATGGTAGCCTAGACAATGAGTGCAGTGGCACTCCTAGAGCCCAGACTAGACAGATCCACTCTGCTCCCTTACTTCAATTGTTCAGTAACACTCTAAGGAGAAAGTATTGCTAAACCCTTCTTACAGATGGCTTGAGGGAGTGAGCAAACATGCCTAATGCTTCAAGGATAGTAGAAGGGGTTGGTGTGGATTTGAGCCTAGGATGGTTTCACTTCAAAGCCTAGGAAATCTCCATTCTGACTTTTCTTCTGAGTAGATATGAAGCCAGGTCCCTGTTCTGGTCCAGGAAAGACATTCTAGAGATCCTTGCTGTGGTCTCATCACTTCAGTTAGGTTCTTACATGAAATTTCAATAATTATTATGTTAAAATCAATGATGCCTTGAAATGGTGTCATTAAAATTTTTCAAATAAGAAGATTATTGTCTCCAGAATCGAACACCAAAAACCTGCCCCTTCTGTTGAATTGTCACCCTCCCCTTCTCCTTATAATAGAAGCTATATGTAATGGAAATTTCCCTGATGAAAGAATATAATCAGTTACAGTAACTGGCTTAGAGTATTAGGTCCTGTTTCTCTTTTTATATTTTGTCTCTTAATCAAACTTACTGTATATATTATATGATGAAAGCTATCTCAAACCATTTTTTACAAAAGTGGTTTGTTATAAATAGGTGGCAACATTTAAAAAACAATCACACCCAAAGCTGTTTTAAAAACCTTGGCAGACAGATCTTTTACTTGCTAAATAACTTGTGATGTAAATATTCCAGCATTCTGGTCACTCACACAAAAATAATTACATTCTGAAATGAGAAGGAGAAAAGAAAATTGAAAGAACAAATGTATTATTGAGCTCCTTCTAGGTGCTTCGTGTACATAATCTCATTTAATCCTTATATGCTTACAATGATGAAAGAGAATCAGTTGTTCACTAAACTCATATGGCTCTGAAGTACAAGTGGTGAGAATTTCAATTTGAGTGTGTCTAGTTCCTAAGCTCAGGCTCTCTTTCACTACGTAAACAGATTTCTGACATAATGATACTGAATCAAGGTAGCTGGATTGGCCAGGCTATTCAGTGCCTACAGCTTCATCTATAGAACTAACTATGTAGGTTCTAGCTTTGAATGCCTTTATAGTTGTGTAGTCCTTAACACACTATCCTCATGCTGCTACATGTCCCATATGTTAGTAAATTTTTTGAAGAAGAAAAGCTGGACTGACACTAACAAAAAAGATTGTAAGACAGAGCAAAAGTCAGAATGCAGTATGGATGTGCAGTTAAGTTTTACTGCCGCTTGTTTTTGAAGAGCTCTGGAATCAGCATCACTATTTATACATAAGGTGCTTATCTTTAAGTGTAAAACCATGAAAACTTTATAGGAAACCCACTCTTTTCCCAAACATTATGTAAAATGTATGTTTACATCTATGTAAGATACATAAACCTGACAAGATCCAATCAAGAATATGAAAATATGATGAAGACAGTGCCTTCTGTAGTTATATAATATATTGACTTTGGGCTTGTGCTAGAGGAATTGTTCCTTGCCTCCGGCTCCTGAATTTACTACAGCTGCCAAATGCTTCTAAAACCTCTCACTCTCAATCCCCGGACTGGAGAAATTCCACAGCCCTGGGAGATCAAATTTTACATCAATATTTTGGTGGGCTCCTTGCCAATGCCTTATCAAGGAAAAATATAATTATAGGCAAGACTGCAAGTTGATTCTATAATATTCTCCCCTCCTGTCTCAGTTGCTAAAGTATAATATAATGAAAGTGATATAAGATACAGCATCTGCCCTTTTGGTAATTCTATTTTCATTTTCATTTTATTGCAAGATTGAGGACTCCTCCAAGTCATGCCAAGCTACTGATACTCAGTTCCTAAAACATTAGCATCTGATGTAAGAAAGTTTAGCTTAAAGTAGAACTTATGATAGAGAAGAAAGATGGCCGTGAACAGAGAAATCTAAGTCTTGTGGCAAATGGAACTTTGTTTTTTCTAGAACTGCTTTAATGGATAATTCAAATTCTATGCCACAAATACAGTTAGTATAAGGACTTCAATAATCATTTATTTTGTTTATGAGTCTGTGGGAATTTATTGTCTATCACCATATGTCATACATTATAATACTAAGGCATGACCTAGGACTAATTCCCATTATTCATTCAAATTCAGTTGTAAAGTTTTACTTTAGAGTACATTCAGGAAGGAAGCACAATTTCATCTTGGTCTCTTAGAAGCCACTAAGTCAATGTACTTGAGTGATTACAGACTCAAGACCAAATGTCATAATATAGCATCAAAGACCATCCTATCATTCTAGTTCTCCCTGATAAACTTCTTTATCCTTATCCCTTACTCTCCTATGAATATTTTGTACTAACTAGTCACATTATTTCTTGCAGTTCATTCACATAACTCCTGTATTTTCAGACCTTTGCTACTTTGTCACACTGTTTATTTTAATTTTGATGCTCTCCTTTTTCTGTCTGTGAACACCCTCCCATCAAAACCTATATATGAAATATGCCGTGATGATGCCATTCCCTTTATTTCATAGTTACTTAATTCTTTGTCCCTATTTCTCTACCTCCACCTACAAGAGCTTCTTTGGACAAGAGTCTTGTCAATCTCTGTATGCTAAGCATGTATAACAATCCCTGGTTTGCTATTGGCTCTCAATGAATACCACCTAATCAATGATTTTATACCTTCACTTCTAGGAATGCCACGCATTTCTTAAAATACAGTCCCTAACAGCTTGTTCAATGCTACAACTAAAGTTCCATTTCTCTACAACTTGGATTTAGCTTATCCATAGGGAGTTACAAGTGTCAAATTCAGCAGTAAAAGTTTGGAACCCATTTTCACTACTTATTACTATATAAATTTTGGATATTATCCATAAAATTTCTATAACTTGGAAATATTTTCTTGGGAAGACTATTAGAGGGATGAAACACCTATAATACACTGGGTGTTCAACAAGTGAACCAATAAGACTTATCTCTGGGATAATGTCAGGCTCCATTACCCACATGGAATTCAGGACCCAGAGGAAATGGGATGAGAAACATCATTTTTCATTGGTGAAACAAGGAGGGTTACTAAATGTCTTAGTTACTTCTCTGGTTGCTGAGACAAAATATCTGACACCTAAAGTTAAAGGAGAAAAACTCGCTCACAGTTTGTAGAGGTTTCAGTTCACAGTTGGCTGTCTCTAAGGCAGAGTGGCATGGCAGAGGGGCATCACAGAAAAGAAACAGCTCATGGCAGGCAGAAGGCACCATGCAGCAAGCAATGCAGCAGCCCTCTTTCTGTCCCTTATATTCTGTCCAGGCTACATATCCTCAGGGAGGGTAGCACTCACCCTCAGGCTGGCCCTTCCCATTATCATCACCCAGAACTATGCCAAATCAACCAACAAACTAATTTAGCAACCACATACCCTTAAGTCTAGTATCACAAACTCTAGATCCAACCACCTCTGAAAAGCCCCACCTACTATTGCATGGTGCTTTGGGGAGACATCTATACACAGCTATGATATTAAGGTAGTGTAGAATGCTAATTGGCAAGCACATTTCAACTGTGGAGCTTTAATTTCCAGGTCAGTAGAAGCAGAAAGTGGTAGAGGGAAAAGGAGGGAAAGGTAGAAGGGGGACCCTTAGGAAGACTGAGTCCTTAGATCCAGTGACAGAAGAGCTGACAATACGGAAAAGAACAACTGGCATTCTTTGAAAAATATATTGGGTGGTTTGCAAACTCTCTATGATCTTCTAAAGAACCTTACCAGGCAACTATGATCAACTTCTTCTTTGAAACAGGAAAACTGAGTTCAGGGTGGCTATATAACTTGATTAAAGTGACAGAGCTGGTCTATGATGATGTTCAAATTCAAGATACCAGTTTCTGAAAAGCCAGGCCCATATTACTATACCAAGCTGCCTCCTAAAACCTGTGAAACAGCTATCTGGTCTAGCTGCCAATGTTATCAATTTCTGTTACCTGATCAAAGGAAGACATTCTATTTCTAAACTATATATTTTTAAACTTTAAAAAGGAGATTTCATCTGTATTGTCTCATTTTATCATATGAGAAAGGCCAGACTACTTTTAAACCCATAATTACAAATCAGGAATTCTTAAGCAAGTAATTCTTGCTTAAGAATTACTTATGACATATACATACTTTCAATATGACATGTTTATATTTTTGATGCATTTAAAATAGTAAAAACCAAGAAGTCCTGACTGGGACTGAGTCTGTTTAGCACTGTATACCCTCTATAGGTGGGTATATAAGTAAGAAGTACAAAATGACAAGTGAGAAATACAAAATGAAGGACAGGAAGTTTCTTGAATAAATTAATGCAAATATAAACAAATGATGAGTACATCAATAGATAAATAACATGTATTTAAAGGAAAAGCAAGAAGCTTTGATTTTGGCCAAAGCCCTTAGCTACATAACTAGACCAGTGTGATTGGTAAAAATAGGCCACCATCTATTTGAATGAGAGGTTTTAAGTATTTCCTTTATTTTAAGTACTATTTACCTTCCTAAATCACAGGGAAAGTAGATCTTTAAATAAGGTATTTTATAACATTCAAAACATATAAATGCAACATACATGTAGCAGACATATTTCAAGGTCAACTCCATCTCTAGGAATTGGTTCCCCCATCCCTAATAAACTTTCTTCCACTTTTATCTGTCAGATTTCTCTTTATAAACATAATACTTAAGTAAATTTTAAATTCATTCAGACTATTGTAGCAAAATACTATAAACTGAGTGGAATTTATCACAGTTCTAAATGCTCAGAAATTCAGGATCAAAGACTTTGAAGATTCAGTGTCTGATAAGGGTCTGCTTTCTAGTTCATAAATGGCTGTGTTCTTGCTGTGTATTCATGTGCTAGAAGGTAAAGCTCTGTGTGGTCTCTTTTACTGGGGTATTAATCCAAAACATGAGGGCTCCACCCTTATGACCTAATCATGTTGCAAAAGCCTTATCTCCAAATGCCATCACATTGGGTTTTTTTTTCCCAACATACAAGTTTGGAGAGGGCACAGACTTTAGTCTTCAGCAAATGGCTGTTTCTGTTTTATGGCAAAGCTATGATAGCCAGTCACCCATGCTAAAATATAAGCAATAATGATAGGAAGGGAAAGAGAAAGTATGAAAGAACAAGGCCATCCATGGTTTGGAGACATACTAGTACTAGACATGTTAGTACCAAACATGTTAGTAAGTCTCTAAACATTTCTAGCAAGCATTTCTGTTTTCTAGTTTTCAAGGGTCTGTGATTCTTTCTGGAGTATTTTAATAACATTTACCTTAATCTTCAGAAATGTTTTCTGAAAATTTACAATTATAAAAATGATTCAGCACCGTGTGTTCATCTTGCTACTTGTACTGATTTTGTTCTGCTCATTGTTTCAGATACAAATGATACCAAGATAGTGGGATGTGGTTCAGTGTAGGGATGAAGCCATTGGACTTTTTCTCGTATTTTAGGTGTACCACACAATTTCTGTCCCTAACAGGTATGTTTCCTAAATTGTTGATGCCTCAGTTTCTCTAAACATGGAGAAAAAATCCACATTATCAGGTTATTAGGAGGACAAAATAACTTAATACATGGAAAATATCTGAAATTTAAAATGGTGCTGGTTTACCATATTTGTTTAGTAAATATTGCTTATTCATAAGTCATAATTCATGCCTTCAGGACTACAGAGTAGAGAAGAGACAATTAGGAAAGCTAACACTTTGGTTAAGCAACTGAACTGACACTCAGGCTATCTCTTTATACAACAAGATTCAATTATTTTGAGTCACTTTTACTAACTGGTAATCCTTTGGCCACTCACTGTTTTATACCAACTCTTTGACAGATGAGTTTCAATATTTTTTAAGTCTTGTAATGTTACATAAGTTTCCTGTGCATATATCTTGCCCTTACAACTTGGTTGTAAGTTATTCCAAAACAGGGAAATCATCTTGAAGAACTTTGAACTTCCATGGCGTAATGTAATGTTAAATATACTTGAATGAATGAGAAGCCAACATGGTTAGATTGGTAAGCAAGTTGTTTCCTCCTGACATTTCTTTTCCTAATTAGTTGCCTTTTACTTATTTGAACTAAGAATTACCTCTTATTCTCTATTCTTTTAAAATAGAGTCAGAACATTTTATAATCATTCTTATATTAGTCCAAAAGCATT
Organism: Dasyprocta punctata; assembly: GCA_004363535.1. Taxonomy (NCBI): domain Eukaryota; kingdom Metazoa; phylum Chordata; class Mammalia; order Rodentia; family Dasyproctidae; genus Dasyprocta; species Dasyprocta punctata. The sequence goes on along the minus strand of RJWM01000124.1, from coordinate 3,832 downwards.
CATAACAACAGACTATAATCCATTTGACTAATAAATTATTAAAGCAAGAACTGGGACTTTTGAGTATAACCGTTGCCTATCTACATCTCTCCTTGTGGCTTTGGAAACTCCTTGCTGTCAGTCTGCTCTTTAGTGAGCTGCATCCATATAATGGGAAGACAATTTGTGACATATTGTTACAATTCATAGATAGAGAAAAATGCTTAAGTTAACTGATTAACTTTGAATTCTGCCAGGAAAAGCCCAAATTCTGCATTGAGTTGGACAGTTTCTACATCTTCAATATAAAAAAAGAGTGTGCTCACAGGGTCTGACTCTACAGCGGGATCATCAACTGGATTCTTCAGTTCATTCTCTTTGAATAGGTCACTAGGTCTAGCATAACATGACCATACTGCAACACCATGCCCAATACCCATAAATCCAATTCTATTTATATTTTATTTGATTTTGTAAAATGCAACCCCAAAAGCTTTTTGCCCTTGCAGTTATTACGGAAACAGGAGTGTCACTGCCCTTTAGTAGTAAGCTACATATAACTAGAAATGAACTACCATGAAACTCAATAAAAATAGAGGGTCAGTAATTTGAAGATTTTTTGAAATTAACTTTATCAAGGTTTCTCTTGTCTTTAAACCAAATAACTATTCCTTGTTTGCTAAACAGATCTTAAATATATAACTTTGTTGACTCTTTCTTTTCTTTGTACAACCTAAATAGAGCTTTTAAATGAAATATTTAACTATTCTCAATTTTTTGTTCAAGGTTGAGTTTTCATTTAAGTTCAATTACAAGTAACAGATCATATTTCACTTAAAGAATAGCAAGTAGCTCTGTATTAGAAACATTCTTGCATAAAAATTTCATATTAGGGAAAATACATTCTGAGAAATAATCAAATACAGCAAAGAGGTCAAATATTTGGAAAGTGGAACTCTTATTTTCAAAACAGCCTCAATAGCCAGCATTCATTTACCATAGTGGAAGGGATGAGCGGAACCTGGAACCACAAGACCAATGTGTGAAAATCCATCACTCAGGAGGAATGTGTTAAAGCTCTAATATTTCTAAATCATTTTTATTAAGGTATAATGTTATATACCTTAATTTATAATACTTTGATTTATATTAAATTTCACGTGTATAAAAATGTGTTTTCTTGTAGTGAGTAAAATCCAAATCACACTGATCTGACTTTTTTCTTTCTTTTCTAACAACTAGATTTAAATAGTAGTTGCCCCTCCTTTTTTTCCTAGGTAAAAAGTCAAATACAGGAAAAAAGCACATTTTAAATGTATAACTCAATGACTTTTGATAAAAGAATGCATCCTTATAACCACCAGAACAATCAATACAGAACACTGCTTCATTCCAGAAAATTCTCATACATCCTTCCAGTCAAGTCCTCTTCTCAGAAGTAATACTATTCTGATTCCAATTACTATAGACAAGCTTTGCCTATTCTATACAGCATGGTTGTCTTAGTCCATTTTTGCTACTATAAAAAAGCCCTAGGCTGGGTAATATAAGTAACAGAAAATCACTGCTCCCAGTTCTGAAAGCAGAGAAGTCCAAGATCCAAGTGCCTGGAGATCAATGTCTGATGATAGGTTGCTCTGCTTTATACATGACACCTTCATGCTGGGTCATCACATGGTAGAATGGAAAAATAGGCTCCCTCAAACTTCCTTTATGAGGACATTAATCTTTCTCATGAGGACAGAGACCTTATGACTTAATCACATCCAAGTGCCTCACTCTTTTAGTACCATCGCATTGGAGACTAGATTTTAACACATGCGTGTTAGAGGGACAAAGATATTTAGACCATAGAAATAGCATATACTATTTTTTGTGTCTGAATTTTTTCCCTCAATGGAATATTTGAGACTTACCCATATTGTTGTGTGTAATAGCAACTTTTTAAATTGGTACATAGTATTACATTATATGAATATATCACAATTGATTATCTGTTCTACTGTTGCTGGACATTGGGGTGATTCCAATAGTGAGCTAGCTAGAAAAGAGCTAGTGTGAATGTTCCTGTGGCTGTCTTTATAGATACTGTCACCAGAAATTATACTTTGTTACATTTTGGAATTAAATTATTTCATGAGGGGACATATAGTTTATCTTGTTGGTATATACTCTATCTGTACTTGAAAAGAATGTATATTCTAAAGTTGATGAGTATATACTCTGTAAATGCTTATTAGGCCAAAGTAATTGGTGGTGTTGATAAAACCTTGCATGGTTGATTCTTTGAAGTACTTCCCATGCATTTTGTGTTTTGTTCATGAACTCTCTGCCTACCTCTATATCTTCAAGATTTCTACCTGCCTTTCAGTAGATTTAGTGTTTCTCTATTAATATTTAGATTTTTTTTATCTATTTTGACTTTAGTTTAGTACATGGTGATGGACATGGCATGTGGAAAACCAATTTTTCCAGAGCCATTTATTAAAGAGGCTATCTTTCTTCCAGTGAACGTTTGGCCTTTTTGTCAAAGATAAAGTGGCTGAGTATGTTTGTAGTTGTGTCTGCATTTTCTAATGTGTTCCACTGATCCTCAGTTTTTTTTGTTTGTTTGTTTGTTTTTGCCAGTACCATGCTGATTTTATCACAGTAGCTTTGTAGTATAATCTCAAGTCAGGGATTGTGATGTCTTCTGCCTTGCCTTGTTGTCTAGGGTTGTCTTCGCTCTTTTAGGTCTCTTCTATTTCCAAATGAATTTTAAGAATGTTTTCTCTGGATCTAGGAGGTATGCTAATGGTATTTTGACTGGGATTGCATTAAATCTGTATAACAGTTTTGGGAGTATGGCCACTTTCACTATATTGGTTCTTTCTATTCATGAACAAGGGATATCTTTCCATTTTCTGATATACTTTTCAATCTCATTTTTCAGATACTGCAATTTTCATCATATAGGTCCTTTACATCTTTTGTTAGATTGATTCCTAAGTACTCCATTTTTTGGATGCTATTGTGAAAGGTATTATTTTCATAATTTCTCTCTCAGTGAGTTGTTATGGGTAAATGGATGCAATCTGAGCATACTCATAAGTGAAATAAATCAGAGTTGCATGTGTAAATATTGTATTGTCTCCCTAGTGTAAAACACTTAAAGAGTAAGTGAGTTCCAAAATGTACAACAGATACTGTGAAAGTGAAAAGGAAAGAAACTTCTTAAAAGGAAAGAACCACTAGGATAGGGGAAAGGAGAAAAGAAAGAAGGGAAAAGGTTACATATATAAATGTATATGTATATATATGCATGATAATTATGCCGCTTATGTATGATAGATAATTATAATGCTAATCTCTGTTAGTTCATCAAAAAGAACAGTTTGTGCTTTCATTGTTTGATTGATGATTTTTTCATGTCTATATCTCATAATCTGAACAACTACTTTGAAGATAACAATACACAATATATTGACCACTGTTCATCTCCTATTATTTTGTTTTGAAATTCTGTATCATCATTTTTATCCTTTTTTGTTTCAGAATAAAAAAATCTTACATAGTTATTTTATATAGTTGTACTGTGTAAACTAACAATGATCAGTTTAGTGTGTAAACTGATGATACATTTAAAAGCTCTTGGTAACATCAAAATGGAATATTAAAATAATGTATATCCAGAAGAAGCAAGAAAAGAGATAGGAATATAAGATATGGGAAAGAATACAAAAGAAAGCATGATAGTAGACATAAATATAAGTGTATCAAGAGTTACATTAGGCTAATTGGCTAAATTCAGATTAGAGATTATTTTACATAGTGCTATTGTCAATTACTTAGAGTTTCTTTAAAAATATTTGTA